>CANTUT010000302.1:312500-697500 GCA_947687605.1 Reutealis trisperma
TGGAATTAAATTTACAGGAACCCTTGCATGTCTTGAAATTTAATCCAAATGAGGTTTTAAGTCTTAATTTATGTGAGACATTCACTTGGAAATATTTTGGACTTGATTGCAAATGAAGGCAAAATTGGGTACTATATGAGATGTTTGCCGAAGTTCACAACTGTTAAGAATATTAGTCAATTGGGCTATTGAATTTTTCTAGCACAATAGTTGGGCTACATTTTACAAACACATATGATGAGTTGGATAAAATTGAAAATCCAATTAACTTAAAGGGACTAAAATGAAAAAGGGAACCCAAAATGGTCACTAGCAATCCACCAACTAATGGATTATTTTTGTAATACCCCTACCTGATAGTAGCCATGTCTATCGAAATTCATATGAATATGCATGCAAAGTGTTGTGGTATGTGCTTAAGTTCATGACGAATAGGTGAATCAATTCAGTGCTAAGTGTATACATATGAATTTTTTATATGTTATGTAAGATAAATTATTAAGTAATTGATAGATTGATTTTTTTTTTATGATGGCTCTGGTAAATGAGAAGTGAGTGATATGAGATTAAAGTCACGCTAAGCGAGGTTGATCTCATATATTATTAATTGGATATTCTCTATATTGAAATAATTTGAAGTTTTATTTATTTTATTTTAAAATCATAATTTTATACAAAAATATATTTATTTATTTTTACATTGGCATTTAAAGTTATATGAGTATAATTTAAAATATGTATATTAATATTCATACTGGTAATTAATTATAATAATATTGATATTGATATATTTATTTTACTTTTTTATGGATATTCGAAATGATATTGATTTTTTCATAATTTCATATTAATATTTGAAAAGATTTTGATTTTATTATATTAATATAAATAATTGGAATGATACATATATGTGTACATATTTAATTATGTTTTTCATTGGTATTTGAAATGATATAAATTTATTTATGTTACTATATTAATTCAAGTAATGAAAATATTTGATAAAAATTAATTATTTAAAATTAGGATTTGTAATTTATTCACTTAAGGATTGGATATTAAATATTTTGAAAATATTATGAGTAAAATATTTGTTCTGAAAAATAAAAATGTATAAAATTTTTGTGTTTAACGTGACTCTAACTTATGATCTGTGAGTAAAATATTTGTTCTAAAAAATAAAAATATATAAAAATTTTGTGTTCACCGTTACTCATATTTGTTCTAAAAAATAAAAATATATAAAAATTTTGTGTTCACCGAGACTCAAACTTATGATCTAAGGGGTTGATAATAAGATTTTGACCATCAGGTTAAATTGTTTTCTTTGCATATAATTTCTTTATATATATATATATATATATATATATATATATATTATGTTATATTATATTATATTATATTATATGTTAATATATATAAAGAAAAGATAATTGGAAGTTTGAAGGAGATTTGAAATTAATAATAATATTAAATATAATTAAAGAAATATGTGGTGGAGGACACTTTTTGTCCTCTCCACTTATTATAGCCACATAAAGAAAAATATAGATATATAGATATACAAAGAATGGGAAATAGAGAGAGCAAGGGGAGAAAAAGAAGATAGAGTCTTAAAGGCCATGGGTTTCTAAGTCCGTGGAAGAAGCCAAATGAGGAAGACCGAGAAAAAATCCAAATGTACAAAGTAAGAACAAACATTTCCATCTTGTTAGATATTACAAAGGGAAAATAATGTGTGAATGAATTCTAGGTGTGACTCATGCTTTAGCTTGAACTGATCACTTTTTAATTTTTTGTAGAAAAATTTGAAAATGAGGGGTAAGTTTATGATTCGGTGAGCAAAAATTATGTTACCATAGATCACATGGCTTGGTGTTTAATTGTTGCTAAACAAAGGAAACACTTAGTTCACTTATATACACATACTTGTTGATAAAGAAAATGGTTGACAGTAATTATCAATAATCCTTTTGGAAGTTTAAAATAAATATCATAAAAGTATTTAAAATTTTATGTTAAATGGCACATAATGTATATTGTTATTGAAATTAATTATCAAATATCAACTGTTCGCTATACTTTTGAAAGTTGAGTCCGTATAATAAGTACTTTAATAAATTTGAAACTTTTCATTTAAATATAAACAATTCACAATACGCTTCAAATACAAACTCAAGTAAGTAAATCATAGTTTTAAATATACTTTCAAATAATTAGTAACACATTTCAAATATGATTTCATATAACATATTAGATATTTTAAATACTTTCTTTAAATAACTAATAACTTGAAATTTGATTCAAATACAATTATAAATACAACTAATGAAATATGTTTCAAAACTTCTTTTATCTAGTAATTATCTTTAAAATCGTTTACAATAGATGAGAGAAGATTCTATCCTTATTTTCTCATCAACATTGCAATAACGGTCACTCTTCTTGCATAGCATTTGCCATATATCTTGTACTACCTTGTAAAATATCATTCATACATTAATATAAAATCATATAATTAGCAAAAAATCTGGTCTACAATAGTTAGATGCGGATTTGATCCATGCATCTCAATAGAACTATAATAATGGTAGACACTCTTCTTGCAAAGCAATACTATACTTCTTACACCAGGCAGGCTAGGCCAAGTGCGTAGGATAATTCCTTCTCCTAGGTAGAGTCAATACAATACACACTACTCAGTATTTTCCACACTGGGTAAGGGGATCTCTGCTTGGAAATTCAAGATTTTAAATGAAAGTAATTTATAAACATATAACATAAGCTACTACAATAGCTTCTAAGTTCCCATATGAGGAATTGCAATGAATAAAAAATCTTCATATAAGTAATTATAATCTTTCATATAAAAACTTCAATATTTCATAAATAAAAATCTCAACATATACATATACAGAGCTTAACTAAATTTTAAGAACTTATAAAATAAATTCAACCAAATTATAGTAAAATCAATAATATAACTCATAATTAATATCGATAAACACATGTAATTTTTCAAATAATACATATAAGACTTTTGAAAAATACTTTTAGAACTTATAATATCATAATGAACATATAATAAATTTCAATAAAAGCAAGTGATAAGCTATCAAAGACTTATCATTTAAACTTTTGACCAAACAAATGATAATAATATTCAAACAAATATTTCGGTATGACTTCATCAATCAAATGAAATAATTATCAACATATGGAAATTTTAATGGGGAAAGGTTTAACAATGAATACGGTTTTCAATTTCAAATTCATGATAGATAATAGGATAGTAATACTCACCTCTTCTTGCTATATTCTTCCAGCCAAGTTCAAACCATCTCAATTTGCACTCAACTCATCTTTTTCTCGACTCATTTCCTCCTACATATAAAATCCCAAATCACATATCAATCATTTATTTGTTATTCTAATCTATTCATAGAATCTTTATCAATCAAATCCTCTGTAAATTATTCTTATATACTTCTTATAATTCTAATGAAAATTTGGCAGATCTCCCCTAAAATTGGACTAATTTCCCCTGAAAATCAGCAAGCATCCTAACCCAACAAGTATCATAATTCAATTGTCCAGCCCGAACCTCCAATATAACAAATAATCCTATCCACCATCTCATCTTAATATTCAAGTAAGATAATTTAAAAGTTCATATAAAAGCACAAATTCACCATATATTAAGAACTTCATTAGTTATATAATTAATATCTCATGTTATATAAATTCATGGAAATACTTTAAATTAATTTAACCATATAATCATATATATTATAATCGTATATTAACTAATATATATATTTAAGAAAAATTACATAAATATCTTTCTTTTTTCTTAATCAAACTGGTAATAAAAACTATATACAATTATTATTAACAAATTCATAAAATTCCTATGATATTGTTTCATTTGCTTAATAAAATTATTTTAATAGTATCTATGTGATAATTAACTGTATATACATTTACTAATAATTTAAAAGGAAAATTCATATAATTTAATAATATTCAGCTATATAATTAAAAGAAAATCATCAATGGTTTAATTTCAATTTAAACAATTTTTATACAATTTTGTAATGATTTTTATATATCAAATTAACACTAAAAACAAGTAAATATAAATAAATTAATAATTTTTCAAGCATTTAAACACTAGGATTAACTTAATGGAAAGCATTATAGGCTTACCAAAATCAAATATTCACAATCTAGCTTCGGAATCGAAATGTATGCGTGAAGAATGACTCGCTAGAGCATCTCTATCACTGGCGGCTTGTGGACCCACATTTCAGTGATTGTCCAGTGACACGCTGCCACTAAAGGTGGCAGTCAGAGGTGGGGTTAATGTGTTGTTGCTTACCAGGAACCCAAATATGCACGTCACTCTCTCTCACTTGCCACCGTTTTGCTAGAAAATTGCCAAAAGGCTTCATTTATCCACTTTTATGATCTAGCATTCTGGTGAGAGTTAGGTGGCAAGATTGGTATTAAATTGATGCTCTCTTTATAAAGAGTTGATCAGTACTACTTTTGTTGATTTTGGTAGACATAAATGGTCAAAAATGTGCCTTGAAACTTGTGGCACTAGTGAAGGTTTGATCAACGTGTGATACACTTTCTGCCAACCTTTCCTGGCTTCATTGGTTCCCTCATCATTGTCAGACACTAGCTTTCCCTCTGGTGAAGGCAGTGCAGTCCACCGCCAGCTGGAGCTCATCTAAGCAACCCTCTCTCTCTCTCTTTGTCGGCTCTCCCTTCCCTTGCTCTCTCTCTCCTCAATTCTGTCTGCCCCTTCTTTCTTTTTTTTTTTCTTTTTTTTCCTTTTTTCTTTTTCTTTTTCTATTTTTGTTTATATACATATGTAATTTTTTTTCATCTTATATATATAAATTCTTAACAATTTACACAAATATTATTATTATTATTATTATTATTATTATTATAACCCAAACAAAATAACATATTTTTAATTCATAATACTTTCAAAATTAATAAAAATAATATTTATATGAAAATATTTTCTTAAATTATATTTTCTTTTTCTTTTTTGCAAATATATTTATTAATATATTCTATTTTTTTTATACGCATTTTTAAATTAACTATATGATATTAAACAAAAATTTTTAATACTTAATTTCTTAAAATATTTTCATTCCTTAAACTTATTGAAAAATTATCATATTATATATTAAAATGGAAATCCAAAAATTATGGAAAAATTGGGTTCTTACCTAACTTATTTGTAGTTGAAAGTTATGGTCTTTCAAAGTTGACCTGTACAGAAAGATGATGTTCACTATCTATTGGAGTTGAGTTGTGATCACGACTTCTTAATCGCGGTCGTGATTCTCTATCACACCCTAAGTCTCAATCGTGACCCAGGTCACAAAAATGTTGTCTCTCGAGGTCCAATGACATGTTTTATTCCTTAAATTAGTTGAGATCATGACATTTGGATTACAGTTGCGATAATAGATTGCAATTGTGAAAATTATGTAACGATCACGATTCAAAGGCTCATTTTATGACTTAAGGGACTTTTGAATCTCTTGGAAATTATGATCTTCTAATGAATTATATTTGTGGAATAAAAACCTAGTGGACATGTTAAATAATTCTAAGTTGATTTGCTAGGATTAAAAAGAGAAGTTGACTTAGTTTTGATCCAACATAGATGAATGAATGATTGATATGTGTAATGTTATGCTATATAAAATGCTTACATGTGACAATGGTTTGATATGTGAACTATATGAATTAGTACATAATATTTGTGATTGATGCCATAAGAAGAGAAATGATGTTTACTAATGATTAGTATGACAATGAAATAAATTAGTTACATTTTATATATATAAAAGTATACAACATGAACTAAATGAATGATATTAATAAGTTATGGCTTAGATGCTACCTTATAGACTAGAACAATAAGAAAGGTAAGGATTAATATTAAATATTTATGTTAGTTATTATTTCATTAATTGAGACATTGTAATATTAACAGATGCTTCGACTGTAGCACCATCATGTGAAATCCATCTTTGTGTTACTCGCTGATACCATTCAAGATACTTTGAATGGTAATGGAATGGCCTAATTGATGGCTACCCTTCCATAACATAATGAGCTTTATTGTTCCACAATTCAACAAATCTCAAGTGTTGCTTAGGCCAATTGACATGAAGGCTATTTTTCAAGACCATAGAGTGTAATGCCTCAGTTTGGAGTGGTGCTCCTAGTATTTGCTGTTGTAAGCCAAATTGTCAAAGAACTCTATTTATTTGGTGCCACTCAACTATATGAATGCATATAGGAGGCACAACAGATCTCTAAATATCACAGCCTTACAAACATGCATATGAAAGTGCCTTAAGTATGTCTTGTGTGTATGGCTCCCAAATAATCTATAGAAAATAAAGATTTATTGATTAAAATAGTCATAAAAGAAGTCAACAAATTATTAGTAAACATTTCCAAAAATGCAACCAACCTCATCACCATGTGATACATCGAGCCTATATCGAATTCCATAAAGTTTATACACAATTAGAATTCAAAATAAAAGAGAGTCAATATTACAATGAAATCCAAACTTAAGGGATACCTCTTCTAGCCCTTATGGGTTCTAGGAAAGTCACACATTCCCCAAACTAATCCTAATAACTAAGTAAAGGAAAGAAAAATAAAAGTAAGTGAAGAAGGTGATAGGGAGGAGAGTTGGTTGATTTTAGTTGGATTTGATGCTTAAACCAAGCATGCTTATGTATCCTTTTGAATGGGAATTAGAACCCATGCAGTTCTCACTTCTTGCGAAGGGGTTAGTTTAGCCTAGCCACTTTCTCATGTTTTGATTAATTGATTAAAAGAGGATCGAGTAAATTAATTAATTTAATTGATTACCAAGTTGATTAGCTAGCAACCTAAATGAATTAATTTAATCAACTAACTAAAAGAGGCAAAGAAATCGAGACAATAGAAAATTAAAGGAAAAGGGAACTTACCTTAGACAGCGGGCAACAACTGGCCTCAGATGGTGGGTGGTGGTTGGCTTAAGATGGCGAATGGTGGCCAGCCTCAGATGGCAGGCAACAGCTAGTTTTGGATGGCAGGTAATGGCTGGCCTCGAACGGCCAGCCGGTGACTGTTGGCTTTGGATGGCGTGCAGTGGCTAGCCTCGGATGGTGGGTGACGACCGGCTTTGGATGGCAGGATGCGGTTGGCCTCTAACGATGAGCAAAAGTTGGCTTTGGATGGCAAGCGGCGGCTAACCTTAGATGGTAGGCTGTGGCTAGCCTTGGATTGGAAAAACGAGCCTTAGACAAAAGACTTGCCTTAAACAGGTGGCAGAAAGCCTTTATCTAATTGAGTAGGAATTAAGGAGAAACCTCCTAACTCGCTTTGCAAAGCAAGGAACAAATGCAAAGTTTTTGCTTGAAGTAATGCATTTTCAGCTCTGAAAGTTGGTGTTTTGAATTATGGAGAGGTCCTCTATATATAGGAGGAGGATTGGAGCATAAAATGCATCAAATTCTAATGTGGGATTGCAAAAAAAATAGATTTTTGCTAGAGTTGCCGTAAAGAGCTTTATGGCGCTTCAGAGTGCTGTGCGACAATGCCACCACAAAGGCCTTTGCAATAACGGACCTATTTTGGTCCATTTTGCAGTTTTCACTCATTCTTGCTCATTTCTCATCCATTTTTCACGACTCTAGTTGCATTGTACTCATTACTCAGTCCCGAATGATTTGAAAGGTCTAAATGTCAAAAAAATGTTTTGATTTTCCCATTTTAAGACTTTTTTGACTTTTGAAGGTTTGTTTACTGAGCCTAATGCTTCTAAGATTCAAACACATACTGGAAGGTGTAAAATTAAGGGTTCACAGCTGCCCCTTCATCAGAATTGTCTTTATTTGAAAGGCGATTCTGATGACAGTGAGCCTGAGGATGAGGGATGGTGAAAGGAAATAAATTATTATCTAGGACAAAGTTTAGACATATGGGTGAAAGGTGTAGTTAAATTTTAAAGAAGATGCCCTTAGTATATTTGGGAGATCTATCAGGTAGTAGCTTTTGGTAGTTGTCCTTTTTGGTCAAAGCTAAAAATGATGTTCCTGTCTGATAGGAATGATAATTTGGTCTAATAGGAAAGAAGGCTACCCTATTTCGTAGGAATCGATAAAATAGTGATCTTGTCTAGTAGGAATGATGGTGATGATCCTATCTAGTAGGATCTTGGAAAAGATTGGGCTATTCAGTTTATATAGGTCTAACTTTTGAGAAGATTTGGTATGAGGTTGAATTGGAGAGCTTGATCAGGAGGTCATTAGAAGGTTTGAGGAAGGTCAACTTGTGGGGCTTGTCCTCAGAGAAGTTCACATGGAAGGCATAGTCAGGTCTAGCACTTCGGCTTGGTTAGGTTACAACCTTTGGGGAGTTTATTTGAAAGACTCGGTCAAGTTATGCCTTAGGCTTGTTTAGGTCTGACTTAAAGAAAAGGTCAAGCTAGGACATTAGTTGGGGAAGGCTTAGTTAGATTTGGCCTTGGAGGAGACTATGGTCTTCATAAATGAAGGCTTTTTATGAATGGGCTTCATATGAAAGCTTTTAGGCTTGGGCTTTAAAGTGAAGGCTTTTGCTTTGGACTTTATGGTAAAGGCTTTTGGGCTTAGGCTTTATGGTGAAGGCTTTTTGGGCTTTATGGTTTGGGCTTCATGGTAAAGGCTTTTGTGCTTGGGCTTCATGGTGAAGGCTTTTTAGGAGTGGTTTTTATGGTGAATGCTTTTTGGGCTTCATGGTGAAGGCTTTTTGTTTTGGGCTTTATAGTGAAGGCTTTTTGGTTTGGGCTTTATGAAGAAGGCTTAAAGGCTTAAAGACTTTAGTTAAGAGTGCTTTGGACCTCTTTGGTAGATGTTGGCTTTATCTTAAGTGCGATGCTACAGGTTTTAGTCATAAGGATACTGTAGGCTCATGGATGGAGGCTTGTCCTTTATCATGGTTACATCAAATTTTTCAATACCCATTAGACGGTTGGCAGGCTTTGACTCTATTGGACTTTATAGGTGATGTAATTTGCCAAGGAGGATTAGTCTTTTCAAGGATGATGAGATTTTGCCAATAAGACATGGGATGACTGGATTTTGAGTGGTTCGAGCCCTTTTTAAGCTTTACAAGACATGACTTGATTTTGGTTCTGCACATAGGCTTTAAAGATTATGAGTTTTTAAAGACTTAAGATCTTTGGTTCTGCACATAGGCTTAGCCCTTAAAAGATGATGAGACTTTGCCCAGGAAAGGATGGTATGAGGCTTAAACTTGAAAAGATGGAATGATACATTTTGAAGTTGGGGAATGGCTCAAAGGCGGGTTAGAAATTTTAAAAAGGATCAAGAAGGTTGTATGATTTTGCTGTTTGTAGCATGATTCATGGAAAAGAATAAGCCAAGCTAATCTTGTTGATTTGAGATTGAAGAGACATTGAGGATGACACTCTATTGGCTTAAACATAGATGACAAACTAAATGAAAGGAAGTGTCCTAAGGAGCGCTAAAGGACTAATGAAAAGAGACAACTTAGGGATCGTGCTCCCAATGAGAGATAGGAACATGACAGACTAGCATTGTGAGAGATTGTACCTAAGCTCTTTGAGTTAAGCAACGAGATGGATTAACAAAAGATGATGATGACCTAGAAGGATATACCCCTACTATGAGATAAGGGCATAAAAGACAATATCACTTTAAAGAATGAGCCTCTAGTGAGGAACGATGACTTTGAAGATATGAGACGAGATAGATTAATTGAACCTGATTTGACAAACTTTGAATGATATGAAGGAAGATAACTAGGATGAGCTTTCTCTTTCTCTTTTTTTTTTTCTTTTTCTCATTGTTTTTATTTTCAAAAAAACTTTTGCCTAAGTCACCCTTTAAGGCTTTTAACTTAGCAAGCTTGGATTAATGAAAATTGAGAGAAAACATTTCACCATGACTTGTTGCTTCACTTTGAAGGGCTTTAACTTTCAAACTTTGGATTTAATGGACTTGTTGCCCTTTGATGAGGTGTATCATTTGATTTTATGCTTTAATTATTTGATGAGAGGTCTATTTCTTGACCTTCTATGGTTAGGAGTTGGCAATGCAATTGTTGATGGCACCTTAATTCCAATATGTGCTAGCTATGGTGGATTTAATTGACTATTTATTTCTCTTTTTCTCTTTATCTTTTCTTTTTCTTTTTTTTTCTTCTTTTCTTTTAAAGCTCATCCATGTTTAAAATAAGAAAGACAAGTGCCCAAACAATTAAAAAATGTGAATGTTTTATTACAATGGAAAATTTTATTGCAAGATAACAAAAATGAATTAGCATGATTGACAAAAAATAAATGAAAAGGAAAATAAAATGACAGACACAGACTCGAATTTAGACTTAAACTTTGAGATTTTAGACTTAGACTCAAACTCAGACTTGGATTTCAATCTCAGATAGGTTAGATTAGCTAAACTTGAACTCTTCCATGTCATGCCACTTGGGGCTGAAGTAAGGTAGGGTTGAATTGGGTTCGGGTTCTTCATCATTGTTTGGGTTGGTAGTGAGGAATTTAGGTTGAAATGATGCACTTTGGATGCAATCTTCAACCTTTGATGCAATTCCAACCAAAGCTTTGAAAGTGGCTAGGTATTGGGTTAACAAGTGGGCTTGGTAGGTTGGAAGTAGATTCTTGACAAGGATGTCGACTTGTTCTTGCTCTGTTGGCCTAATTACCATTTGACCAGCTTTAGCCCTCCACCTTGTAAGGAACATGGAGACGGACTCCTCTGGAAGCTGCTTGGTAGTTTCCAAGTCATGCCCATTGGCATCTATTTCACTATTATAATGATATTGTTCGATAAAGGCACAGTAGATATCATCCCATGTCCTTTTCTTGGTCTTTGTCTAGTGAAAGGAACCATTTCCTAGTAACACTGGTTAGTGATTGTTGGAATAGTTGAGCAAGGAGCTCATCGCTAACTCTTAAACATTTCATTGCCCCCATATATATCTTCAGATGAGTCTTGGGGCAAGTGGTTCCATCAACTCTCTTTAGTTCAGGAATTTTAAATTTAAGAGGAAGCTTGGCATTAGGAAATAAGGTTAAACTGTCCACATCAATTAGATCATTGTGGTGTTTTAGGGATTTGATAGTTCTTTCCATGGCTTCAAGTTTCTCCATTAGCAATCTAGTATCTGGATAAGAGAAAACTTCCTTACCATGGTTTAGATATGGGTTGGTTTGGCTCAAATTTGTGCTAGTATTGGTCTGATTCAAGATAAGGTTTAGGTCAAAATGGTTAAGGTTAGCCTGGTTAATCATAGCTCAAACTTCCTCAAAGATGAATTGCCTTTGTTCCTCAAATTGGGCTTGTTGAGCATCTAGGATGTCTTAGAAATGCTCTTCTTGCTTTTTAAGGACTCTAGTCACAAGTGTGGTCAAGGAAGCCGTGTTAAGCGAGTTGGCCATTGGTACCTTCAAACCAAATCAATAAGGTAAGTGACATGCATAGAATAGAAAAAGTGATGAAGGTAGAGGCATATAGATCCTAAGAGAAAAGGCTTCCTTATTGTGTCATGGGCCAAACATTTTTTAGGCTTAAGGTGAGATGAGGCAAATGTTTTGAGTTTAGGGTAGGATCGAAGGTATTGGGTTTAAGGTAGTGTGTTAGGAAAAAAGTTATTAGGCTTAAGAGTGACAGATTGGTTTTGAAAGGTGATAGGCCTTGGGTATTGGGCTTAAGGATAATGGGTTTGATTTTGAACAAGGGATAAGATCAAGATGATGGTTATGGCATGAGAACTTAAGGTGTCCAGTTTTTTTTTTTTTTTTTAGATAAGGATAGGGGATAGGGGTTAGGCTTATGGTAAGGTAGCAGAGTTTTTTGGATATGGATTTTAGGGTTGCGGGTTTATGGCTTAAGGTCCAAAGGTTAAAGGTGGTTTAGGTTTACATTTGAAGTGTGAGGTTTGGGTGTTTGGTGTTTAGGGTAAGGCTAGGGCAAGTTGTTTAGGGTAAGACTAGGGTGAGTTGTTTAAGGTTAAAGGTCAGGGTGATGGTTTTAGGTTTATGGGGGCAAAAGTGTTTGGAAAGAAGTTAAAGTGTATAGGGTTTTGGATTAAGGGCTAGAGTAAGGAGATAACGACACTTAGGTCAATGGTTTAGGGTGATGGTCTAAGGGTTATTAGATAAGTGATGGGGTATAGGCAAGAGTGTTTATGGGAGAGATGTTTGAATGGAGATAAGAATGTTTGACCCTTTTTCAATTCAAGGTTTGACCTAGACTTAAGATGAATGCATGTTTTATTATATAGTATGGATGCATAATATGCATGAGGAAAACATTTAATAAGAATGCAAAGATGTAAGGTTTTAATTATGGTACATATAAACTAAGGCCAAGATCTAAGTTCATTATATGAAAAGGTAAGGGTGGCTAGATTTGGGTACCCGTCACACTTGAATAGTGATATACCTAACCACATGTGAGTCAAGGAGCCTCGCATAGGTCCAATAGTATGTGCATACTCGTTACACCTTTGAAAGGATCAAAGGATTCATCGCAGGGTGGATGATTTCACTATCAGGGAATAGACCCAAGGACGGTTATTCACTCGATGCTACTCACTATCCATTATTTTCCTAAAACTAGGCTGAATTGCAAAGAGCTTATACAAGTGATGCATGCAAAGTCATAATCATATGAAAAGTCCAAACTCTTTTTAAACAATTAGTAGTCCACTTATTTTTCCTTTTATTAAAAGAAAATCATGAAGGAATGGTGGTGCCAAACGCAGCAAAAGGAAGGTGGTGAGGTGAAATTTCAAACATTTTAAAATTTCACTTCACCCAATTTTGGTCCAAAATTCATTCAAGCAATCAATTAATTTATGTGTAAAACATATATACATAGAAAGAAGAAGGAAGATTAATCATATTACTTCTTATAGGTTTCTTCTTTCTTTATCAAAGAGGTTCCCAAGTATGAAGCCTCTAGATCATCCACACCTAGCTTACCTCTAAGTTTCCTCTTGATTTCTTTAGTGTTCTTGAATCCTCTCTTGGATGCCTAATTCGATTTAAGATTTCTCTCAAAAATCATTTTAGAACATCAACATATAGGAATCAATAGCCAAAGGTAATCCATATGCATAAAAATTCCAATTTTAGGGTTTAGAGTGAAAATCATGAGTTATCTTACTTTTCAGTGTTTTTCGTTCATTACAGTAATATACAAAAATATGATTTAAATCAATATTTTTTTTTATCTAAACACAAAAAAAATTAGTTTAGAACACAAATATGTTCAAATTGGTGGCCCCCCTTGTGGTTGTGCATGAAATTTCAAATTTTGAGTTTGAAGGTTCACCTTTGGAGAATTCGCGTAGAAAGGGTTGTGTTTTCGGTGGAAAAATCGATTTCTCTTTCAAGAATTCACCCAGGCCAAATTTAATCAATAGAAAATTAGTAAATAAATAAGCCAAAATAATTTTCTCATGATTAGTTTCATAAAAATCAAATAATATATTGATAGAAGAGAAAAACTTACGAAAACGATCGCGAAATCGTAAGGTTGGAAAGCACCTTGTGAATTTCGGTTGAGAGAATATTTTTGATAGAATTTTCTATAGGAAATATGATGGAAAATAGAATGGTGGCTGTCTAAACTCATGGGGGCTGAATTTTAGCATAAATATTAGGGTTTTGGGTAAAATTTCCAAGTTTATCCTTAGTGAGTTAGGTTATGAGTGTTTTGGTGTAGTGGGCTTTTGGTGAGTTGGCCCTTTTATTTAATTTATGGGCTGATTATAGGTCATCAAAAATAAAATATTTTTCTTATTATTTTCATTGAAATTTACTCAAAATATTTATTTAAAAATATTTTAAAAATACTGATAAAAATTATTTTATGCTTAAAAGTCGCTTTGCGCATGGAAATTCACTTTATGTGAAATAAATTATTTTATGCATATGCACTTCATATAAATCACTTATTCTACAATAATGATTTATATTATGCATATTAGAACTCATCTAACATGCCACTTACTCATCAATCACATAATACATGAATTTTCATAAAAGCACACATTTTGTCTTAATAGCTCTAAATTCAAGTAAATGGTCATCAAAACTCTTAGGGTGGGTGTGGGTTGTTACATTCTCCCCCCTTAAAAGAAATTTATCCTCAAATTTTAAATAATTACTCATACGTTCTCAAAGAAGATGGGGGTGCTTCTGCCATATCCCTACCTCGGCTTCTTAAGACACTCATCTGCTCCATGATTACGCTAGTGGACTTTAATCATAGGTATCTCCTTGATACACAAATTTCTCCCCATCGTTAGTTTGAAATTCTACTTGCTTTTCTCTATAATCATTACAAGCTCCATACTCATATAGCCAATTTATTCCTAAGATCACATTAAATTTTAGGACACCAAGTTCTAACAACTCTATAAGATGTTCCCATCCATTAATGTCTACCTCACAGTCCTTAAACATATACTTTACTTCCATCATTATTCGCAAAGGAGACAACATTACTAAGGATTCATTAATTAATTCCTTATTCTATCGAGACTTTTAGCAAAATATGGAGACACAAACGAATGTGTAGCACCAAAATTAATTAAGCATCTTGCACTAGAGGTTTAAATGGGAATGATACCTTCTTCTTTTAAATGACATTAGATTAATATTCTTCATTTGACTATACTTGATATTCTTCAGAGAAATCCCTAGCTTTCTTATTGTTTTAGTCTATATGGTAGCATCTAAGCCACAAATTCCTTAATATACTTCACTTACTTCATACCGTATACTTATGTATATATAATGTAACTGATTTGTTTCATTATCCTACTGATCATTATTACATATCAATTCTCTTCTTATAGACTGCAAATGACATGATAAGAAAATTTCTATGCTCTTATGAGGCCTTGCCTGAGCACCTGGTCTAATTCACTACAGGGAAATCGAAAATGCCCATTTAGGAGAAAATCACGATTGGAACCCACTATGAGTTCAGAAAAACTATATTTTGTAAGTTGTAATTTGCAAAAGGAGTCGTCACTTTAATTTTGTTTATTTTAGTTGGGAAAATTAAAGGAAAAAACCCAACTTAATTGACTCCAAAATTATACCATTTATCCTAAGGAAAAGCACTAATCCTTGAATGACCAGAAAGGGTTCGGGGACTAGTTTTTGGTTAAAACAATTCAAAAATTTTAGTTTGGCTTAAATACGAAATAGCTTTTGTAAAAAAAAGTTTTTATGTATGCATGAACAAATATAATATGATGTATAAAACAAATATTACTTGCAAAATGCATGACAGATATGAGATAATGATAATCACAAGATGAAAAAAGATAAGGAAGAAACTATTTAAAGCTATTATAAGTCAAAATACTAAAACAGGGGATCTTTCTTCTAGCCCTTATAGGTTCTATGAAAAGCACATATTCCTTAAATAATCTAAACAACTAAAATAATAAAGAGAGTATTAAAACAATAAAAAGAATTAAAATTTTGATTTTTGTTTAAGGAAAGTAATTTCAACTCTAAACTATGTGAAGAAGGTGATAGAGAGAAGAAGTGGTTAATTTTAGCAAAGTTGAATGCCTTAGAGACAACAAGCCTGTGTATCCCTTTGAATGGGAATCAAACCCCACACAGTTCTTCCTTCTTGTGAAGGAGGGGTTTTTAACTCATTGCCTTTATTATCATGTTTTGATTGATTTTAAAGGGCTTAGGGATTTATTAATTAGGTCATATTTTAATTAGCAAACAATTAGATCTTTTCGGATTTAGATCTTGAAATTGGATTTGAAAATGAAAAGGAAGAAACTTTTGCCTTTGGCTTCCATCGGTAAGGAACGTAGGGAGCGAGCTTAGCACCAAATATAAGTTCCACCTTGGCCTAGTGATGTCACAAGCACTCCTTTTTGAAGGACTCTTGAATAGCATGAACTCTTTTCTTGAAGGAAAGACTTTGGATCACCTTTGCTTAAATACCACGAATTCCCTTTTTGAAATAAATAACTTGAATTGCACCTTTTCCTGATTAAAAAGCTTAGAGAGAAGGTTTGAGGGTGATTAGGAAGCTTATGAATAGGGTTTTATGTAATGAAGGAGGTTTTGGAATGGGGTTTTAGAGATTTAGAGGTATAGAAAGAGGGTTTTGATGATTGAAAAGCTTAAGAATAGGGTTTAAAAAGCTTTAGGGAGAGTATAAAAGTATGTAATTGTGTTTCCTAGCTATTAGGAGGTGCAAGGTAATTATAGGAGGAGTTTGGGACTAAAAATTCATAGTTTTCGAGTAGGATTCTAAAAGGGGCGCGTTGCGGTAATTGAGGTGTTAGCTACGGTAACCACAGAGCCCTTTGTGGTTGCTGCAGGGTTGGCTATAGTAGCTAATTGGCTACTGCAGGGACCTCTGTGGTAACCACAGAGGCAGCTGTGGTAACTGCAACTGTCTGTGAGTTACTGCAACAAGCCCGCGAGCTGCCACAGTTCATTTTTCAGACCCTTCTCTTTCGTTGTTATCCGATTTGAGCTCAATTTGATTCTATGGGTTCATAATCGAGTGCTAATCATCTGAAGGTGTAAGTTTCAAGAATTTTTTTTTTAATGGGGCGCTGCCCCCTTGACTCTTGCCCACTAACCGGCTAGCGGGACTACCGTATACATAGCGCATAAATCTTAGCAAGTGTCAAGCTACGGTTAGATCCTAAGGGTGCAAATTTGCGGGTTCACAGCTGCCCCCTCATCATAATTGGCTTTAAGTAAAAGGCGATTCTGATGATAGTGAACCCTGGAATGAGGGATGGTAAGATGAACTAAATGGATGTCTAAGTTAGCGTCTAGACATCTTTGGGTAAAAATGGTTGATTTTTTAAAAAGTGGTGAAAAAAAAAGAAACCACAGGGATGCCTAGATGATATAAACATTTATGGGTGAAATGATCCTAAGGCTATCCTATAATGGTCTAATTATAAGGGATACCTAATTCTGATTTAAGGTATGAATCTTAAAGCTATCCTAGGATGGGTCTGATAAAAAAGGGATACCTAATTGTCACATCCCAACCTTATAAGATACGGCGGTCCTAGAACATGGGGAGACTTAAGGTCACCCATGCCCGTAAAACCCATTAACATATAATAATCATGCCTAGGATCTTACCGAACCTCTTTCATTAACTTATTTAAAACATTTAGATAAATACCATAACTGCGGAAGACTTAAAATAAATCATTACATATAAATCCATAAGGAAAATAATATAAATCTCGATAAGTATCAATTAACATTCCCGGAGCATCTGGAGACAAGACTTCATAAACATAGTATTATTGATAACTTGGACAAGGAATTCCCCAAGCGAAGTAGAATGCTTGAGCCATCACCTTGCCTCCTCACATTTGCTCACCTGGAACCACACAAGGAAAAGGGGTGAGATAGATGATCTCAATGAGTAAACAAAAAGGCACATACATTATCACATATTCCTTTGAAAGGAAACACATAGCTTATACACATAGTTCATGGTTTATAACTCATGAATTAGGTTGCAATTTAGCAAGGGTTCAATTGGGCAAGTTTGCAGAAATCACACTTGTAACACGTAGAGAGTGAAGACTATTGCTCAATTCACTCAAAACATATAGAGGAGAGGTGGCCTTTGCCAAATTCCAACTCCTATCATGTGGAAAGCATGAAGCTGATCAGGCCCCATGGCTAGAACTGCCCCTTCTAGCTGAGGTGGATACACTACCCCCATCCATCAGGTTAAGACCAAGTGAACAGGTTCCGATGATTACCCGCATCGGCACGAGGATTCTGCATAAAGGGTAAAAGGTACTATAGCTAGAGCTATTGGTAAACACAATTAACAATATCACATAAGGCAACAATAGCATGTAATTCAATATCAATAGTAGTTTAGCTTCCAAACAATGATATAATGAAAGTGTAGTTCCAGAAAGAATACAAGTTAAAGTGTTAATCACAAAAAGTTCTCATTGGATAAACAAAATAGTTTTGGACCAAATGTCCTTTGGCAACCCAAGCCTGGCAAAGAAATCATATAATCATATTTAAAAATGGAAAGAACTTGGGTTTCAAAGATCACAAAGGTTCATATATCAATATATCACATATCATATAACACAACATGATGTTGTTCACATTTGTAACAATAACATTGTGTTTACTCACCTTGGGGTTCCTTTGCTCCTAGTACACGTAGTCCCCTTTGCACTTCTAAGGCTCCTCAAACTCTAACATTATATTTGATTTAATACTTAGTATTTATTTACTCATGATGCTCCTATCCTATAACTACCCATGTACATATAGCATACACATACACTTAGAGTCCACACATCGGTGTACTCATCACTTGCACATAGTTTGTTGACTTAAAAGTCTTACGTACTTAGGCCTTATAGGCTCACATGAAAACACATTGCAATCATATCAATACCCTTTTAAGGTCATCATAATATCATTACCTCAATATCAATTCACTTGTCAATTATCTTAGTTCACTTTACACTTCCATACATGTCGACTTAACAATTAATCCTTCAAACATCATGCTCAACACCTATAATCCCTTTTACTTCATTAACTCATAATCATATGTTCATCATCAATTCATCATAACTCCTAGTTGCAATTTCCTCAATCACATTTGCATTCTAATCACAATATAAGGTTAAGATACCTTAAGTATACCTTAAGTACACTATAATACATTTAATCTTATCTAGGATCATACCTTCAACTAACATGTAATTTCATCATCTATTGTATATACACACGTGTCAACAATAACCAAGACACATCACATAAAATTTATAAACATTTGGACAAAATTGTTCATGTAGGCTGAATGCATCATTAATGTAAAAACCAAATTCTTCTTTTTTTCGTGCTTTCCGTCTATTTCAGAAATATGTAAAAACATGGTTTGAACCAAGATTTTTCATGTAAACATAACAAAAATCATTCTAGAATATAAATTCATAGAAATCAGCCACTATTGGTGTTTTTAATATATAAAAATTTAATCTTTTGCATTATAGTGCACAAAACCATAAGTTTTCTTGTTTTCGGTATTTTCCGGTCATTTTAGAAATATGCAAATAGGTTGTTTAAACCATTATTTTTCATTCAATCATTGAAAATATCAGTTTAGAACACATTCCTTCATGAATTGGCAGCCATAGATAGGGTTTATACAAAAAAATTGCAAGTTTAAAGGCTTAGGTGAAAAATCATGAGTTTCCGCGCTTTGTGCGCATTTCGTTTATTTCAGCGATAAACAGACACATGATTCAAGTCATTATTTTTCATCTAAACAAAAAAAATATCATATTAGAATACCAATTCATACAAATTGGCAGCCATATATTCATGAAAGGGTAAAATTTTCTAATTTCCAAGTTCTAACATGAAAACCTTGAACTCCTTTGTTTTTTGAAACTTTTTGGTCATCATAGAAATATGCAGAAATATTATTTAATCCAATATTTTTCATCAAAACAAATCAAAAATCAATTTAGAATACAAACAAGTACAAATTGCCTCCCTCCTTATGATGTTTATGCTACAAAATTGTGATTTTAAGTTATAGAATTCACCTTTGGAGAAATCTTGCGGAAAGAATCGTATTTTTAGTAGAAAATAAATTTTCTCTACCAAAAATTCACTCAAGAATCTATAGAAATCAGTAATAAAATAGTTCAAAATAATTTTCCTATAATTTATTTCATAGAAATCAGTTTAGAAATCGAAAGAGAATAAAAACTTACGATTACGGTCACGAAATCACGTAACGGTAAGATGTTTTCAATATTTCGGTAGAGAGAATTATTTTGAGAGGTTTTTCTGCCAAAATACAGTAAGAATAAGAGAATGGCTGCTGGAAACCCTTGTTTGGCCAAAAATTTGAATATATATTAGGGTTGGAGTGGAATTTCCACTTTTACCCTTAATGAAATAGGTTATGAGCATTTTTGTGTAGTGGGCTTTTGGGTATTTGGGCTTTTTCTTTAAAAATTTTGGCGGAATGGATTTAAAATAAAAGTAATATTTTTCTTATTAATTCTGGAACATTTTCCTCAAAAATATTTATTTAAAAATATTTTAAAAATACCCATAAAATAATTTTATGCTTAAAAATTGTCTTTGAAAATTCATTTTATTTAAAATAAATTCTTTTATGCAAATGCACTTCATGTAAATCATTTATTTCACAATAGCAACACATATTATGTATATTAAAATTAATTTAATATGCCATATACTCATCAATCAGTTAGATCACAGATTTTCACATAAGCACACACTTAACCTTATTAGTTCTAAATCAAGCAATTTATCATGAAAATTCATAGGGTGGGTGTGGGTTGTTACACTAATTCAGATTTAAGGTATGAATCCTAAGGCTATCCTAGGATGGGTCCGATCAAAATGGATACCTAATTTAGATTTAAGGTATGAATCTTAAGGCTATCTTAGGATGAGTCTGATTAAAAGAGATAACAAATTTAGATTTAAGGTATGAATCCTAAGGTTATCCTAGGATGAGTCCGGTTAAAAGAGATACCTAATTTAAATTTAAGGTATGGATCCTAAAGCTATCCTAGAATGGGTCTGATAAAAAGGGATATCTAATTCAAATTTGAGGTATAAATCCTAAGGCTATCTTAGGATGGGTTTGATCAAAAGGGATATCTAATTCAGATTTAAGGTATGAATCCTAAGGCTATCCTAGGATGGTCTTGATCAAAAGGGATACCTAATTCATCTTTAAGGTACATATCCTAAGGCTATCTTTGGATGGATCTGATCAAAAGGGATACCTGATTCAGATTTAAGGTATGTATCCTAAGGCTATCCTAGGATGGTTTGATTAAAAGGGATACCTAATTCAGATTTAAGGTATGGATCCTAAGGCTATCCTAGGATGGGTTTGATTAAAAGAGATATGTCACATCCTAACCTTATGAGATACGATGGTCCTAGAACATAGGGAGACATAAGGTCACCCACGCCCGTAGAACCCATTAACATATAACAATCATGCCTAGGATCTTACCAAACCTTCTTCATTAACTCATTTAAACCATTTAGATAAATACCATAAATTGCGGAAGACATAAAATGAATCATTACATATAAAATCCATAAGGGAATTAATATAAATCTCGATAAGTATCAATCAACATTCCCGGAGCACCTAAAGACAAGACTTCATAAACGTAGTATTATTGATAACTCAGACAAGGAATTCCCCAAGCGCAGTAGAATGCTTGAGCCATCACCTTGCCTCCTGACATTTGCTCATCTAGAACCACATAAGGAAAAGGGGTGAGATAGATGATCTCAATGAGTAAACGAAAAGGCACATACATTATCACATATTCCTTTGAAAGGTATCACATAGCTTATACACATAGTTCATGGTTTATAACTCATGAGTTAGGTTGCAATTTAGCAAGGGTTCAATTGGGCAAGTTTGCAGAAATCACACTTATAACATGTAGAGAGTGAAGGCTATTGCTTAATCACTCGAACACATAGAGGAGAGGTGGCCTTATGCCAAATTCCAACTCCTATCATGTAGAAAGCGTGAAGCTGATCAGGCCCCACGGCTAGAACTGCCCCTTCTAGCTACGGTGCATACACTACCCCTATCCATCGGGTTAAGACCGTGTGCACAAGTTTCGATGATTACCCGCATCGGCACGAGGATTCTGCATAAAGGGTAAAGGTAACATAGCTAGAGCTATTGGTAAACACAATTAACAATATCATATAAGGCAACAATAACATGTAATTCAATATCAATAGTAGTTTGGCTTTCAACAATGATACAATGAAAGTGTAGTTCTAGAAAGAATACAAGTTAGGGTGTTAATCGCAAGAATTTCTCATTGGATAGCAAAATAGTTTTTGGACCAAATGTCCCTTGGCAACCCAAGCTTGATAAAGAAATCATATAATAATATTAAAGATAGAAAGAACTTGGGTTTCAAAGATTACAAAGGTTCACATAACAATATATCACATTCTTGTAGCACAACAAAATGTTGTTTACACTTATAACATGAATACGATGTTTACACACACTGGAAACAGGAATATAGAGTTTACTCACCTTAGGGTTCCTTTGCTCCTAGTACACATAGTCCCCTTTGCACTTCTCAAGCTCCTCAAACTCTGACATAATATTTGATTTAATACCTAGTATTTATTTGCTCATAATGCTCCAATCCCATAACTACCTATGTACATATAGCATACACATACACTTAGAGTCCACACATAGGTGTACTCATCACTTGCACATAGCTCGTTGACTTAATGGTCTTGCATACTTAGGCTTTATAGGCTCACATGAAAACACATTGCAATCATATCAATACCTTTTTAAGGTCATCACAATATCATTACCTTAATATCAATTCACTTATCAATTATCTTAGTTCACTTTACACTTCCATACATGTCAACTTAACAATTAATCCTTCAAACATCATGCTTAACTCTTATGATCCCTTTCACTTCATTAACTCATAACCGTATATTCATTATCAAGCCATCATGACGTCTAGTTCCAATTTCCTCAATCTCATTTGCATTCTAATCACAATACATGGTTAAGATACCTTAAGTATACCATAATACATTTAAGCTTATCTAGGATCATACCTTCAACTAACATGCAATTTTATCATCTATTATACATACATACATGTCAACAATCACCAAGACACATCACATAAAATTTATAAACATTTGGACAAAATTGTTCATGTAGGCCGAATGCATCATTAAGGTAAAAACCAAATTCTTCTTCTTTTTGTGCTTTCCGTCTATTTCAAAAATATGTAAAAATATAGTTTGAACCAAGATTTTTCATGTAAACATAACAAAAATCATTCTAGAATATGAATTCATAGGAATCAGCCACTATTGGTGTTTTTAATATATAAAAATTCAATCTTTTGTATTATAGTGCACAAAAAATAAGTTTTCTTGTTTTTGGTATTTTTCAGTCATTTCAGAAATATGCAAACGGGTTGTTTAAGCCATTATTTTTCATTCAATCATAGAAAATATCAGTTTAGAACACATTCCTTCATAAATCAGCAGCCATAGATAGGGTTTATACAAAAAAATTCTAAGTTCAAAGACTTAGGTGAAAAATCATGAGGTTCCGCGCTTTCCACGCATTTCATTCATTTCAGTGATAAACAGACACATGATTCAAATCATTATTTTTCATCTAAACAAAACAAATATCATATTAGAACACCAATTCATACAAATCAGCAGCCATATATTCATGGAAGAATAAAATTTTCCAATTTCCAAGTTCTAACACGAAAACCTTAAATTCCTTTATTTTTCGAAACTTTTCGGTCATCACAGAAATATGCAAAAATATTATTTAATCCAATATTTTTCATCAAAAAAAATAAAAAATTAGTTTAGAATACATCCATGCACAAATTGCCCCCTCCCTCCGTGCCCCCCCCCGCCCTTATGATGTTTATGCAATAAAATTGTGATTTTAAGTTATAGAATTCACCTTTGGAGAAATCTTGCGGAAAGAATCGTGTTTTCGGTAGAAAATAAATTTTCTCTCCCAAAAATTCACTCAAATAGAAGTGAATATGTAGAAACCAGTAATCAAATAGTTCAAAATAATTTTCCCATAATTTATTTCATAGAAATCAGTTTAGAAATTGAAAGAGAATAAAAACTTACGATTACGGTCACGAAATCGTGAAACATAAAGGTGTTTTCAATATTTCAATAGAGATAATTATTTTGAGAGTTTTTTCTGCCAAAATATAGAAAGAATAAGAGAATGGTTGCTGGAAACCCTTGTTTGGCCGAAAATTAGAATATATATTAGGGTTGGAGTGGAATTTCCACTATTACCCTTAATGAAATAGGTTAGGAGAATTTTTGTATAGTGGGCTTTTGGTTATTTGGGCTTTTCCTTTAAAAATTTTTGCTGAATGGAATTAAAATAAAAATAATATTTTTCTTATTAATTCTGAAACATTTTCCTCAAAAATATTTATTTAAAAATATTTTAAAAATACCTATAAAATAATTTTATGCTTAAAAATTGTCTTTGAAAATTCATTTTATTTAAAATAAATTCTTTTATGCAAATGCACTTCATGTAAATCATTTATTTCACAATAGCAACACATATTATGTATATTAAAATTAATTTAATATGCCATATACTCATCAATCACTTAGATCACAGATTTTCACACAAGCACACACTTAACCTTATTAGTTCTAAATCAAGCAATTTATCATGAAAATTCCTAGGGTGGGTGTGGGTTGTTACAAGATACCTATTTTAGATTTAAGGTATGGATCCCAAGGCTATCCTAGGATGGTCTGATTAAAAGGGATGCCTAATTCAGATTTAAGATATGAATCCTAAGGCTATCCTAGGATGGGTCTGATTAAAAGGGATACCTAATTGAGATTTAAGGTATGGATCCTAAGACTATCCTAGGATGAGTTAGATTAAAAGAGATGCCTAATTCAGATTTAAGGAATTTATCCTAAGGTTATCTTAGGATGAGTCCGATTAAGAGAGATTCCTAATTTAGATTTAAGGTATGGATCCTAAGGCTATCTTAGGATGAGTCTGATTAAGAGAGATACCTAATTTAGATTTAAGGTATGGATCCTAAGGTTATCCTAGGATGGGTCTGATTAAAAGAGATACCTAATTTAGATTTAAGTTATGGATCCTAAGGTTGTCCTTTATGGTAGGAGCTAAAAAAATTATATTCTTATCTGGTAGGAATGATGATGACCTTGTTTGGTAGGAAAGAGATGATCCATTTTGATTCAGAAGTCTGACTTACAACTTATTCTGTTGTGAAATGCATTTGACTATGATTGGATACCTTGAACCTGTGAAGGGTCAGTTTGGTAGGAGAGTGTTGAGCTTCTGGGAGAAAGATGCCCCCACTTTGGAAAGGTGAATATTTGGAAGGGAGGTGCCCCTACTTTAGGATGATAAAGGAAAGCAGTTTGGGTTTTTCTTTTTTTTTTTTTGGCTGATTAGCTGGCTTAGAGGTGAAATGGGCATGTCAGGTATGAGGCTAGTTGGTCAATGGCTATTATTTTGGCCTAAGAAGAAGTCACTTTGGGAAACAAAGTATGGTTGGAAGAGGTCGAGCAAGGTTTAGGTGTGTTCAGTTTGCAATAATGTTTGGCTTAAGGCTAAATTGGAAAGCTTGAATAAGGGGGTCAAGTCCCTTGAGACGATAAGGTTTAGGTTAGGTCTAGTTTTGGGGAAGGTCAAGTCTAGCAATTGGCTTGGTCAGTTATGGCCTTCTAGTTTTGGCTTTAGGGGAGATTTGTTTAAAATGAGTGGATTATCTTAGAAGGCTAAGTCAGGTTCAACTAGGTTCATTTGGAAGCTCAGTCTAGTTTGACTTTATGAGAGATCAAATTAGATGTTTGGTCAAGTTATGGCCTTTTGGTGAGTTCATTTAAAAGGTTTGGCCATATTGGTTTTTCCTTTTTTTTTTTTTGAGATTTTGTCAGAGAGATCAAGTTAGGATGTTAGACCTAGGAGACTAATCTTGGCTTAGATGAAAAGGTTAGGCTAAGTAATCAATTTGGAAGGCTTAGTTAGATTTTGCCTTAGAGGAGATCATGGGTTTCATAAATGAAGGCCTTTTAGGAGTGAGCATCATAGTGAAGGATTTTTGGGAGTGA
Source organism: Reutealis trisperma (assembly GCA_947687605.1). Classification (NCBI taxonomy): domain Eukaryota; kingdom Viridiplantae; phylum Streptophyta; class Magnoliopsida; order Malpighiales; family Euphorbiaceae; genus Reutealis; species Reutealis trisperma. The sequence goes on from CANTUT010000302.1 coordinate 338,350, forward strand.
GCTTTATGGTGAAGGCTTCTTGGTTTGGATTTTATAGTGACGGCATCTTGGTTTGGGCTTCATAGCAAAGGCTTTTAGATTTGGGCTTCATGGCAAAGGCTTTTGGTTTTTGGATTTCATGGTGAAGGCTTCTAAAATTGGGTTTCAAGGTGAAGGCTTCCAGGTGTTGAGGATAGTTTTCTACGAGGGTGCTTTGGATGGCTAGCTTTGGCTCAGGTATGGTTCTATAGGTTTTGGTCACAAGGATACCATAGGCTCATGGATAAGATTTTACCCTTTGACATGGTTGCATCAGAATGGTTTGCAGGGTTTAAGAGGCCTTGATTCTCAGGGATTATGTTGTTTTGCCAATTTAATCTTTCAAAGATCATGAGATATTTGCCAAAAAGGCATGAGATGGGCCTTGACTAGTTCGAATCCTTCTTAATCAAGTTGAGGATGATAGGCTTTGGGAGATATGCCTCAAGTTTTGGTTTTGCCAAAGAAACTGAATTCAAAGATGATGAGTCTTGAGAGACTTAGGATTTCTGCCAACGATGAGATTTTACTGAAAGGGTGGTACATGACTTGAGATTAAAATGGTGGTATGATTTGCAAATGAGGCTTGGGATAGAAAAGTTTGGGAATGGTTTGAAGGTAGGCTAAAACTTCTGAAAAGAATCATGGAGGTTATATGGTTTTGCTTTTTTTTTTAGCATAAATCATGAAAGAGAGAGAGTCAAGCTTTTTTGGTTGTTTGAGACTGAAGAGACTCTTGGAGTGACACTTAATTAGTTTAACTTGATGACACATCGACTGCACTAGATAAAACAAAGAGCCTTTAGGAATAGCAAAAGGGCTAATGGAGGAAGACAACTTAGGGATCAAGGTCTTAAATGAGAGATAAGGATGTGATAGACTGAAGATATGTATTAACTTTTTGAACTAAGTGATGGGATGGACTGACAACAAATGATGATGTTCTAGGAAGACATGGCCCCATTTTAAGACAAGGGCATAGAAGATAGCATAACTCTAAAGAATGAGCCTTTGATGAGGAAGGATGACTTTGGAGATATGAGACTAGACAGATTGATAATTTAACAACTTTGGACATGAGGGAAGGTGACTTGGATGAGCTCTCTCTCTCTCTCTCCTTTTTTTTAAGCTCTAATTTTAGTCTAAGCTGCCTTTTTAGATTTTCAATTTAGTGAGATTGGATTAATGAAATTTGGGAGAAAGCATTCCACTATGATTTGCTATTTTTCTTCATGTCAAAAGGTTCTGATCTTTGAATTTTGTGTTTGACAGAGGTCTTCTTTGAACTTGTCACCCCTTATTGAGGTGCATCATTTAATTACCTAATTGTGCAATAGGTAATTACATTTACTTGCTTCTTGTGCTTTAATTATTTGATGAGAGGTCCATCTTTGGTTAGGAGCATGTGAAGTGTTTATTGATTCAAGAGAATGAGGAAACCTTACATTTTGATTGTGGTGGATTTAATCTTAACCCCTTTTTTCTTCATTTTCTTTTCTTTTCCTTTTTTTCTTTTTCTTCTTTTTTTTTTAAGGCTCATCTGTGTCAGACTCAATCAAGGAAGATAAGAAAGCTAATGCATAAATAATGAAAAGAAAACATAGATGAGTTACTATAAAGGAAACTTTATTATTAAATAACAAAAAAAGGGATTGATATAGTTGACAAAATAAAACAAAATGACAAACTCAGACCTAGGCTCAGACTCAGACTTTTATGCTTAGACTTAGACTTAGACTCAAACTTGGAATTCAACCTTAGACAGGTCAGATTAGCTAGGCTTGAACTCCTCCATGTTATGCTACTCAGGGTTGAATTAAGGTCTTGGGTCTTGCTTTAGGGGGACGATATCTTCACTATTAATCAGATCCTGGATTTTATGTTTCAAAGCTTTACATGCACTGGTTTGGTGCCCTACTCCTTGATGATATTCACAATACTCATTAGGGTTGTAGCTCTTTGGTAAGGGATTAGGGGGGACTCTTAGTTCTAAAGGTTTTACCATTGTCGCCTTTAAAGCCTTCTTATAAACTGTTGCTAATGGAACTCTAAAATATGTGAAAGCCCTTCATTGATATTTCAAGGGTCGCCTACTAATCATGCCAGCTACCTCTATACTCTCTCGCTCGACATCAACATGGGGAGTGTAGGTGTCCATATCCTTTCATTCAGTATAGGCAAGGGGAGTGGAGGTATTGCTCTTCTTGCACCCTTTTTCCATTGTGAGGGTTTGCTCTAGTGCATCAATATTGAGGTTTAAAGGTCTTTTGATAGCAGAAGAGGTAGGGTTTTCCTTGCTTTGAAAAGTATTCAAAGAAGAGGCAAGGTTAGCATCTAAGACTGATGGCATGGCTAAGGCTAGAATGGCATTGGTGTTTGAGATTGATGATGTAAAATTATACGTCATGTTAATGGTAGGTGCAGCATTGATGGGCTTAGCTTGGTTCAACATTCCTCTCACTTCATCGATGATAAGTTGGCGCTAGAAACTCAAAGCATTAGTGAAAGCAGAAGTAAGATGGATTAGGGCATTATTAAAATTGGATTGTTGGCTAGCTAAAGACTAATTGAAATTGACTCATTGAGCATCTAGGGCAAAGATGAGAATAGCTTGAAGGTTCTCTTCTTGCCTCTTGAGTAGGTTGGTTATAGATTCCATGTCAGTCAGGCTTACCATTGGTACCTTTAAAACCAAGTCAAAGAATAAGGTAAATGCTTAGAAAACGAAGCAATGAGATGGGCATGCACAATTTGAGGAAAAAACTCTCCCATTGATGTTGTAAGCTAATTGCATTTGGGCTTTTGATGATTTCCTAATGTTGCATGGGGCAAGGTCTCAAGCTGAAGGTATCAGGTTGAACCAAAGGTATTGGACTTAAGATAGTGTATTTGGCTAAAGGTATTGGGCTTAAGGTATTGTGCTGGAGCCAAAGGTATCGGGCTTAAGGTAGTGTGTTGGGCCAAAAGTATAGGGTTTAGGGTATTGTGTTGGGCCAAGGGTATTGGGCTTAAAGTAGCATGTTGGGCCAAGGGTAGTGTGTTGAGCCAAAGGTATTGGGCTTAGGGTAGGCTTATAGGCATTTGTCAATTTGGGGATAATGGATTAGTTTTGAAGGTAATGGGCCAAGGATGTTAGCTAGGTAGGTATTTAGCTAGGAGAGCTTGGTCAGATTTTAACTTTAGGTGGCTAGGTCAAATTTTAGCTTTAAGTGGCTAGGTCGGATTTTAGCTTTTAAGAAGCTAGGTCAAATTTTAGCTTTTGAGGAACCAAAGTTTAGTTAGGAGGGCTAGGTTAGAGTTTAGCCTCAAGTAATTGGATTTGCAATTTATTGATGGTTTAGTATCGGCTTAAGGATGGAAGGACTATGGGTTTTGCGATTGGGTTATGGATGTACTATGGATTTAGAGGTTGGGTGGACCATGGGCTTGGTGACAGTTAGACAAGGGTGGACTGGACAATATGCTTAGATAGAAGCATGGGTTTGGATAGTGATGTAAAAGATGAAACCAAGTCAGCATTTAGTTTGGGTAATGATTAAGGATAAGAGTGAAGCTAGGTTAGTGTTTAGCTTTGGTAAGGATTGTTGAGGGTAAAGCTAGATTAGTGTTTAGATTGGATAAGGATTGTAAAAGATGAAAGCTAGGTTAGTGTTTAGCTTGGGTAAGAATTATGAAAGATGAAAGCTAGATCAGTGTCCAGCTTGGATAAGAATTATGAAGGATGAAGCTAGAATAGAGCTAGGTCAGTGTTTAGCTTAGACAAGGATTGTGGATTTGGATAGGGGTACCATATATGGGTTTATTTTTACTGTATGTTTAACATGGTTTGAGTAGGACCAAACTATGGGATTAGGTGAACCATGAATTTTGGATTTTGACCATGAGTTTAGGTGGACCATGGATTTGGGGTTTTGACCATAGGTTTAGGTGGACCATAGGTCTTGGGTTTTGACCATGGGTTTTAGGTGTAAAGGTGTTTGGATAGGTTTTAGACTCTTTATAAGGTTCAATCTATGCATGCATTTATGAATGAATGATTGGAAAAGGTTTCATGATATACCAAGTTTAGTATTATGGTTCATACAATCCTAAAAGAAGGTTCTATGAGTCATTACATGAAAGGGTAAAGGCAGTTTGAAAGGAACCCATCACACTAGAGATGCGATATACCTAACCGCATATGAGTAAAGGAGCCTTGTGTGGGTCCAATGGTATATGCATACTTGTTACAGCTCTAAAAGGATTAGATGATATGTCGTGGGCTGGATGATTTCACTATCGGCAAGCAGACCTAAGGAAGGTTGCCCACTCGATGTTACTTTCTATCCTTTGTTTTCCCAAGAACTAGTGTTTTGGACAAGGAGCCCAATGTAGTGATGCATGAAAAAAGCCATTTTGTAGTAAAAGCCAAACTTTTTGTTTTACCCAAAGTAGTCCACTTTCATCTTTCATTTTGAAAAAAAAAATTTGAAGTCCACAGTGGAGTCGCCAACTGTGAGGCCTTGCCTAAGCACCCGGTCCGACCATTTAAAGGGGAATCGAAAATACCCATTTGGAAGAAACATCACGATTGGAACTTGCTATAATTTTAACAAAATTGTATTTTGTAAGTTGTAATTTGCAAAAGGAGTTGCCACTTCAATTTTATTTATTTTAGTTGGGAAAATTAAAGGAAAAACCTAATTTAATTGACTCCAAAATTATACCATTTATCCTAAGGAAAAGCACTAATCCTTGAATGACCAAAGAGGGTCCAGGGACTAGGTTTTGGTTAAAATAATACAAAAAAATTAGTTTGACTTAAATACAAAATAGCTTTTATAAAAAAAAAAGAAGTTTTTATGTATGCATGAACAGATATAATATGATGCATGAAACAATATTGCTCATGCAATGCATGGCAATATGAGATAATGATAATCACAAGGTGCAAAAAGTAAAGGAAAAACTACTTAAAACTATTACAAGTCAAAATGCTAAAACAGGGGATCTTTCCTCTAGCCCTTATAGGTTATAGGAAAAGTGCACATTCCCCAAACATAATCTAAATAACTAAAATACACAAAAGAGTATTAAAACAATTATAATAAAAAGAATTAAAATTTTGACTTTTATTTTAGAAAAGTAATTTCAATCCTAAACTATGTGAAGAAGGTGATAGAGAGAAGAAATTGTTAATTTTAGCGGGGTTGAATGCCTTAGAGACGGCAAGCCTTCGTATCCCTTTGAATGGGAATCAAATGCCATGCAGTTCTTCCTTCTTGCGAAGGAGGGGTTTTAAGTGATAGCCTTTATTATCATGTTTTGATTGATTTTAAAGGGCTTAGAGATTTGTTAATTAGGTCAGATTTTAATTAGCAAAAATTAGATCTTTTCAGATTTAGATCTTGAAATTGAAATTGAAAAAGGAAAAGGAAAGAACTTTTACCTTTAGCTTCCGTCAGCGAGGAATATAGGGAGCGAGCTTGGCACTGGATCTAAGTTCCACCTTGGCCTGGGGCTATCATGAGCACTCCTTTTGGAAGAAGGACACTTGAATAGAATAAACTCTTGTTGGAGTGACTTGAATCACACCTTTGCTTGATGACCATAAATTATCTTTGAAAGAAATAACTTGAGTTGCATCTTTTATTGATTAGGAAGCTTAGAAATAGGGTTTTGGGTGATTAGGAGGCTTATGAATGGGGTTTTAGGATGATTTGGAAGCTTATGAATAAGGTTTAAGGTGATTAGGAAACTTATGAATAAGGTTTAAGGTGATGGAAGAAGTTTTGGAATGAGATTTTAAAGATTTGGAGGTTTAGGAAGAGGTTTTTGATGATTGAAAAGCTTAGGAATAGGGTTTAGAAAGCTTTAGGGAAAGTATAGAAGCATGTAATTATGTGTCCTAGCTATTAGGAGGTGCAAGGTATTTATAAGAGGAGTTTGGGGCTAAAAATTCACAGTTTCTGAGTAGGATTTTGAAAGGGGGACACTGCGATAACTGAGGTGTCGGCTGTGGTAACTGTAGAGCCCTTTGTAGTTATCGCAAGGCTGGCTGCAGAAGGGTTCTCTAAGGTAACCACAAAGCCCACTGTGGTAGCTCACAGTCAGTTGCTATAACTACAGAGCCCTTTATAGTTACCGTAAGGCCGGCTGCGAAAAGGTCCTTTGAGGTAATCGCAAAGGCAGCTACGGCTGCGAGTTACCGCAGCAGGTTTGCAGGCTGTTATCGTTCATTTTTCAGCTTGTTCTCATCCATTTTTATCCAATTTGAGTCCAGTTTGATTCTATGGGACTGCCGTACACGTAGCGTATGAATCTTAGCAAATGTCAAGCTGCAATCGAATCCTAAAGGTGCAAATTTGAGGGTTCACAGCTCTAAGATTATACTTAATCAACCTATTAACCAAACAAGTCTAAACTAGACTTAAACTACAACTTTGATACCATTTTTGTCACATCTTAACTTTAGAGATATGATGATCCTAGAATACAGGGAAACATAAGGTCACCCATGCCCGTAGAACCCACTTTGCAAATATAAACACTACCTAACTCGTGCGTTAACTTAATTATCCAACAATAAGAAAAACTTTGACTAGCAGAAGCATAGTATTAAATTACTTTAAATATAATCCATATGAAAAGAACATTAAGACTCTAAATAAATTAAATAAATAATTTATTCCTAATATAAACTCCCAAAATAAGGACTCCTGGAGCATCTAACGACTTATCATCTTATAGCACAGTAATAAACTTTGACAAGGAAATTTTCCAAGCGGAGTAGGTTGCTTGAATGATCACCTTGTCTCCTCATAATGCTCACCTGGAACCACAAAAAAAAAAAAAAAAAAAAAAAGGGGGTGAGATAGATGATCTCAATAAGTAAACAATATACTTTATATAATAACACATATCCCTTAAAAAGGGCTTATAGCTTATAACTCATAATTCATGATTCACAATTCAAGACTCATATTTTGCAATTTAACAAGGTTCACAAATATCAAACTTATAACTTGTATCATATAGAGTGAAGGCTATTGCCTTCTCTGCTCATAACATAAATATAGAGTGAAGGCTATTGCTTTGTCCATTTGTAACATAATTATAAAGTGAAGACTGCTACATTGTCCACTCGTAACATAATTATAGAGTGAAGGCCGATGCCTTGTCCACTCGTAACATAAATATAGAGTGAAGGCTACAGCCTTACTCATTTGTAACATAAAGGAGAGGTAATAGTAGCATTGAAGAATGCAATCACATGTAATATAATAACAATAGATGTTTAGCTTATTGAATAAAAGATAAAGAATAGTATGGTTCCAAAAAGAAAGTAAAGTAAGGTAACAATCACAAAGGTTCTTTCTTATCATAGAATAAACAATAATAATTTTGAACCAATTGTCCTTTGTCAATCAAATTCATATAATTATAATTTAGGATAGAAAAGGACTTGGATTCTAAGAATCTTAGAGGTTCACATAACATAATAACTTGTACTTGTAACATGAACATAATGTTTACTCAACCTTGTGGTTCCTTTGCTCCTAGTACTTATAGCCCTTGAACTTCTAATAGTCCACAAGCTATATCATAAATTATGATTCAATACTTAGCATTTACTTAGCATCATGTTCTCCTATCCTATAACTACCCTATGCACATATAACATTCACATAAACTTAGCTCATCACTTGCACTTAGAAGTGTACTCATCACTTGCACAAAACATGTTGACTTTTAAAGTCTTGCACACTTAGCCTTCATAGGCTCACATGGAAATCACATTATAACTCATACTATGACTTTTCTAAAGTCAACACAATATATTATGATCTTAATATTAATTCCATTTAACATTTTAGTACACTAAACACTTTACATATACATTAACTTAACAAGTAACCTTTCAAGTATCATGCTTATCTCTTATGACCAATTCTTACAATCAACCTCATCATCCATTTAAGATCATTAACTCATTATTAACTCATTATAAAACTTATTTCCCTTATCACTTAATCATATAAACATATTAATCACATCATAAAACTAGGGTTAGGAAACCCTAGGTATACCTTATTGTCTCTAAACTTGTATAGAGTTATTCCTTCAATCAACATGTAATCAAATCATTTATCATTTATGTATACATATCAATAATCATTAAAATATATCACATAAAAATTATAAACATTGGGATTGAATTGCCAATGTGGGTTGAATTATACAATCAAGGAAGATCATGAACTTTCTTAGTTTTCGCACTTTCCGTTCATTACAGTAGTATGCAAACACATGATTTAAACCAATATTTTTCATGTAAACATGGTAAAAATCATTTTGGAATATTTATATATATGAATCAGCACTAGAGTGTGCTAAAAAATTTCTAGTGCATGCCTAAAGTGTGGGCAAAATGGGACATTTTATTAAGGACTGCCCTCATATAAGGAATCTGGGGAATGCGACCTCAGCGCCTCCATAACCTAGACCATACCAACTCCAAGTGCAAGGAGCGAAGAATAAAAGACTAGCTAATGGGAATGTGCTGATAGTGGACAATAGGAAAGGGCGTGTCTTTGCCCCAAATTAGCAAGAGGCCTGCGCTTCGCACACAACCATCATAGGTATCATTCCTATCCAGAATTCTAGTGAAAGATGTTTGATTGATTATGGTGCTACACATTCTTTTGTGTCCCCATGTTTTGCTGAGAGCCTTGGTAGAAATAAGGAACTAATGATCGAACCTTTAGTAGTATCAACTCCTTTAGGAGAATTAATGGAAGTGAAGTACGTGTTTATGGATTGCGAGGTATATATTAATAGATGAAAAATCCCTATAAAATTGCTAGAACTAGACGTATTAGAATTTGATGTAATCTTAAGGATGGATTGGTTATATGAGCATAGGGCTCGTATTAACTATAGGGAAAAGTTGGTTGAGTTTAGAACTAAGGATGGGAAGAAGTTTGTGTATCAAAGGGATAGGATTGAGAATCCTCCAAACTTAATATTAGCTTTAGGAGGAAGAAGGATGTTAAGGAAAGGATGCCAAGCTTACTTAGCATATGTAATTGATGTTGATAAAGAGGCTGCCATTTGAGACCAAAGAATTCTAGTGGTGGAGGAGTTCATAGATGTCTTTCCAAAAGATTTACCTAGAATATCCTTAGATCATGAGATCGAATTCAACATCAAATTGCTACTGGGTATGCAGCCTATATCGATACTGTCATATCGCATGGCACTAGCAAAGTTGAAAGAATTAAAGATACAATTGCATGATCTACTCGACAAGGGTTTTATCCAATTAAGTAGCTCGCCATGGGGTGCTCCAATGCTGTTTGTAAAGAAGAAGGATGGCTCGTTCCAAATGTGCATCAATTATCATCAGTTTAATAAGGTCACTATGAAGAATAGGTATCCTTTGCCAAGGATCGATGATCTCTTTGATCAATTACAAAGAGTTGGTCACTTCTCTAAGATTGACCTGAGGTTTGGCTATCATCAACTCAAGATTCGTAGAGAGGGTATCTGCAAGATTGCCTTTCATACTAGATACGGCCATTATGAGTTCACGATTCTGCCATTTGGTCAAACAAATGCTCTTATTGCTTTGATGAGTCAAGTATTCAAGCCATTCTTTGATAAGTTCATGATCATTTTCATTAATGACATCTTGATTTACTGCAAGAGTAAAGAAGAGCATGAAGCACAACTAAGGATTGCATTACAGATGCTATGGAATCACCAGCTCTATGCTAAGCTATCTAAATGCGAGTTTTGGATGGAGTCTGTTAACTTTCTTAGACATGCAGTGAGTAAGGAAGGGATCTAAGTTGATCTAAAGAAAGTTGAAGTAGCACTAAGTTGGTCACAGCCCATAACGATTTCGAAAGTATAGAGTTTCTTGGGCATAGCTAGGTATTATCACAGATTCGTATGGGACTTTTCTAAGATAGCAGCCCTATTGACCAAGTTGACTAGAAAGCAAGTTAAGTTCAATTGGGAAGAGTCCTATGAGGAGAGCTTTTAGAAGCTAAAGAAATTCTTTGCATCAACTCCAGTTTTGGCATTACCCAAAGGAGAAGAAGGGTTCACTGTCTACTGCGATGCCTCGCGAGTAGGACTTAGATGCATCTTGATGCAAAATGGTAAAGTCATGGCCTATGCATCATGAAAACTAAAGAGGCATGAAGTGAATTACCCTACTTATGATTTAGAATTAGCTGCAGTAGTGTTCACTCTAAAGATATGGAGATATTACATGTATAGAATGAAATGTGAGATCTACATGGATCATAAGAGTCTTCAGTACATCTTGAGCCAAAGAGACCTCAACCTAAGGTAAAGGAGATGGGTTGAACTATTGAAGGACTATGACTATCATATTTTATACCATCCTAGGAAGGTGAATGTGGTAGCAGATGTCTTGAGTCAAAAATCGATGGGAAGCCTAGCCCACATGATGGTGCCAAAAGAGGCCAATTGTGAGGGAGTTAAAAGAGTTGTTTAGCCAAGGCTTGAGACTAGAGATTAGAGGATCAAGAGTTGTAGTGGCTCATTTCCAAGTGAAGTTTAAGCTAATGGAAGAGATAAAGGCTTCACAAGATAAGGACCCGTACATGGTTAAGTTAAAGGATGAGACAAAAGAAGGAAAGAACCTTGAGCTTGATGTGGTCGACAAAGTTTTAAAGTGTGGAAATAGAGTATGCATGCCTGATGTGGATGGGTTAAGGGAAAGGATATTCAAGGAGGCACATCAAACACCTTATTGTGCTCATCTTGGAACTACCAAGATGTGCTATGATGTGAAAACTAACTATTGGTGGCCTAGACTAAAGAAGGAATTTGCTAAGCTTGTGGCATCCAACCAGACTTGTCAGCAAGTCAAGTATGAACATCAATAACCCTCTGAATTGCTGTAAGAAATTTAACTGCCTGAATAGAAGTGGGAGTGCATCACTATGGACTTCATAGTTGGTTTACCTAGAACCTCTAAGGGATATGACTCTGTATGGGTCATTATGGACTAACTGACAAAGTTTGCTAATTTTCCAGGAGTTAAGAGCACATACTCTACAGCCTAGTATGCATAACTATATATGGATGAGATCGTGAAACTACATAGAATGCCAATTTCCATCATCTTGGATTGAGGCACTCAATTCACCTCCAGATTCTAACAGAAGTTGCAAGAAGCATTCAGAACATAACTAGATTTTAGCATTGCTTTTCATCATCACACGGATGGACAGTCTAAAAGGATAATTCAGACACTCGAGGATATGCTAAAAATGTGTGTTTTGGACTTTAGTGGTAGCTGGGATAAGTACTTATCTTTGATTGAATTTGCCTACAACAACAGCTATCATTTATCCATCGGCATGGTACCATACGAAGCGCAGTATGGAAGGAAATGTCATTCTCCAGTTTATTGGGTCAAGCCTAAAGACAAATATGTGGAAATGTCAGAATTGTTAAGGAGACTACCAAAAAGGTACCCTTAATTCAAGATCGAATGAAAATAGCCTTCAATCGGTAAAAGAGCTATACAGACCCTAAGAGAAAGGATGTTCATTTTGCTGTAGGAGATCACATCTTTTTGAAGGTTTCACTAATGAAAGGTGTTATGAGTTTCAGCAAGAAAGGAAAGCTATCGCCTCATTTTCTTGGTCCTTTTGAAATTTTGGTTAAGAATGGGGAAATGTCTTATAGGCTTGCTCTACCCCTAACTATGACATATGTGCACCTAGTTTTTCACATCTCCATGCTATGGAAGTATGTATCAAATCCATCCCATGTCTTGTCACCTTTGGATGTCACAATAGTCAAGCAGTTATCCTATGGGCAATTACCAATAGCGATAGTGGATCAACAAGTGAAGAGGTTAAGGAATAAGGAGATACTCATGGTTAAGGTCTAATCGCAAAATCATGAGGTCCACGAGTGCACATGGGAAGCCGAGGAGGAGATGCGGTGAAAGCATTCTCAGCTTTTTGAGAGTGTATAGGTAAATATTTAAATTCAAGGATGATTTTTTTTTAAGGAGGGAGAACGTAACAACCCACAACCACCCTACAAATTTTCATGACAATTTGCCTGACTTAGAACCATTAAAGTTAAGTGTATGCTTTTATGGAAGTTTATGTGCTATGTGATCGATAAGTATGTGGCATATTAAATTAATTTTAATATGCATAATATGGATTATTATTGTGAAATAAAAAATTTATAGGAAGTGCATTAGCATAAAATAAATTATTTTTCATAAAATGAATTTTCATGCAAAAAGGTGACTTTTAAAGCATAAAATAATTTTATGAGTATTTTAAAATAATTTTTAAATAAATTTTTTGGGGGAAATTTTAAAGAAAATAATAAGAAAAATATTTTATTTTTAATTATCTATAATCAACCCCAAAAATAATTAGAAAGCCCAAATACCTAAAAGCCCATTACACCAAAACACTCCTAATCTAGCTCATTAAGGGTAATTTTGGAAATTGACTAAAACCCTAGATATATTATATGAATTTTGGCTAGCCCTTCATTCGAGCAGCCACCATTTTATTATTTCATTATTTTGGTAGAAAAATTCTCTCAAAATTGTTCTCTCTACCGAAATTCACAAAATACTTTTGAACTTTGCGATTTCGCAACTGTTTCATAAGTTTTTCCTTTCCTTTCAATTTGTTATTGGATTCTTATGAAACTAATCATGAGAAAATTATTTTGAACTGAATATTTACTAATTTTGATTGGTAAAATTTGGCCTAGGTGAATCCCTGAGAGAAAAATTAATTTTTCTATCGAAAATACCAACCTCTCTACACGATTTCTCCAAAGGTGAATCTGACAGCGCAAAATTTCAATTTTCATCCATAAACACTTCAAGAGGAGTGATTTATGAATATTTGTATTCTAAATGGATTTTTGATGTGTTCAAATGAAAAATATCAAATTAAATCATATTTCTGCATATTACTGTAATGATAAAAAAATTTCAGAAAATAAAGAAATTCAAGGTTTTCATCCTATAACTTGAAAGTTGGAAAATTTCATGATTTGATATTGGTATGGCTGCCAATTAGTGTAGGTGGGATTCTAGATTGATAATTGTTATGCTTGGATGGGAAATAATGATTTAAAACATGTGTTTACATATTACTATAATGAACGAAAAGCATGGAAAGCAAGAAAAACTCATGATTTTCACTCTAGACCTTAAACTTGGATTTTTCATGCATGAGAAATACCTATGGCTGCAAATTTGTGTGTATGGATATTTTAAACTGATATTTTCTGTGATTGAATGAAAAGTAATGGTTTAAACTACATGTTTACATGTTGCTGTAATGATCGGAAAATACCGGAAATAAGAAAAATCATGGTTTTTCATCCTAAAACCTTAAGTCAGAAATTTTCATGCATATGGATCTATAGATCTGCAAATTCCTACATGTTCATGGTCCACAATGATTTTTGTTTTGATTGCATAAAAAATCTTAGTTCAAACTATGTTTCTACATATTACTGTAATAGACGGAAAGTGCGAGAAGTAAGAAAATTTAGTTTTCTCTTTTATAGGGCATTCGGCCTACATTGGGATTCTTTTCCCAATGTTTATAATTTTTATGAAATGTATTTTAATGATTATTGACATGTATGTATGAATGATAAATAGTTAAATTGCATGTTGGTTGAAGGAATGACTATTGACAAGGTTAGAGATAATTTGGTATACTTAAGGTATCTTAACCTTATGTTGTGACTGGAATGTGAATATGATTGGGTAAAATGGAAATAGGTTTTATAATGAGTCAATAATGAATTTATGGTCTTGAATTAATGAGGAGATTAATTGAATGAACTAGGCATAAGAGATAGACATGACATTTGAAAGGCTATTGATAAGTTGATATGTATGGAAGTGTTAAGTATACTAAGATGATTGTTAAAAGTGAATTGATATGAAGATCATGACATTGTGCTTGACTTGAGAAAAGTATTGGTATGATTTATAATGTGTTTTCATGTAAGCCTAGAAAGGCTAAATGGGCAAGACTTTTAAAGTTAACATGTTATGTGCAAGTGATTTGTGCATATGTATGTGCAACTCTAAATGTATGTGAATGTTATATGTGCATGGGGTAGTTATGGGATAGGATAGTATGATAATTAAATATATATTAAGTATTGAATTAAATATTATGTTAGAGTTTAAGGAGTTATAGAGTTTCAACGGCTATGAGTGATAAGAGTAAAGGAACCATAAGGTGAGCAAACATTATGCTATTATTATTAGTGCAAGCTATCATGATTAAGTTAATGGGAACCTTTGAGATTCTTAAAACCCAAGTTCACTTCATTTAAATTTGATTATGTGATTTCTTTGCTAAGCTTAGATTGCCAAAGGACAATTGGTATGAAAATCAAAAATGATTATTCAATGATATGAAAAACCCTTTGATATTGCACCTTACCTGCTTTCTTTATGGAACTACACTATTATTGGATCCGTTCAAAAAGATAAATTATTATTGTTATTGTTATACATGTTAATGTTACCTTAAGTGTTATTGTTATATGTGAATACCATTAGATCTAGCTATGGTACCTTTAATCCTTTATATAGAAATCCTCATGCCGATGTGGGTAATCATCTGAACTTGCACATATGGTCTTAACCTTATGGATAGGGTTAGTGTATCCACCTCAGCTAGAAGGGCAAATTCTAGCCATGGAGCCTGATCATTTTCATGATTTTATAAGTTATGGCTTGGGAGTTGGAATTTGGTATGAGGCCACCTCTCCCTCGAGTGAATGAGCTAATATAGTCATTTACTCTTTATGGGTAATAAGTATTATAAGTGTGATTTCTGTAAACTTGTTCTAACGAAAATCTTGCTAAAGTGAAATTGTGAAACCATGATTTGTAAATCATGAACTATGGGTTATATGCAATGGACTTTCTTTGAAAATGGGATATATGATATTGTAAATGCTAGTTTGTTTACTCACTGAGATCATTTATCTCACTTCTTCTTCCTTGTGTGGTTCTAGGTGAGCAAATGTGAAGAGGTAAGGTGATTACTCAAGCATTCTACTTTGCTTAGGGATTCCTTATCAAAGTCTTTAATAATACTATGTTATGAAGAGATATTCATAGACGCTTTGGGAGTTTATTTGGGATATTAATTGTTGATGATTTATCATAAGACATTAAATGTTATTTTCTTATGAGATGTTTCCAAGGTGTTTTGCTAAACTATTCTTTTGTATATTGAGGTTTCTTATATTAGTAGATATTTAAGTTAATGCATCAAGTTTGGTATGATCCTAGGCATGCTTTGTATCAGTATAAGTGGGTTCTACAGGCATGGATGACCTTATGTCTTCCCATGTTTTAGGACCGTCACGTCTTTAAAGTTAGGATGTGACAATAATATTTGACCCCCATTGCTTATGGTAGCCTCCATTATGTTATTCATCATATTTTCTATAAAAAGTCCATTCAAAAATTCTCTCTTAATAGAAATTCACAAGGTGTCTTCTAACCTTGCGATTTTGTGATTGTCTTGATAAGTTTTTCTCTTCTTTCAAGCTACTATTTGATTTCTATAAAATAACCATGAGAAATTCATATGGGGAAGTATATTTACTATTTTTCTTGATATTTAATTTGGCCTAGGTGTTTTATTTGAAGGAAAAACCTATTTTAAACCGTAAATACAACTTTTTCTTCGCAAATCCACCAAAGGTGAATCCTAAAACCTAAAAGTTGGAATTTTCATGCATTTGCATAAACGAGGGTGCTAATTTGTATATTAATGTATTCTAAACTGATTTTCATTATTTTTAAATGAAAAATATTAGTTTAAATCATGTGTTTACATATTACTGTAATGATCGAAAAGTGCGAAAAGTAAGAAAATTCATAGTTTTTCCATGGTTATGTTATTTGACCTATGGTGGGATTTTGATCCCAATGTCTATAATTTTTATAATATATATTTTAATGATGCTTGAAATATGTATATGAATGATACATGATTTAATTGCATGTTGGTTGAAGGAGTAACTCTAGGAAACTCCGATGAAGATTCGGCCTACCCAGGGTTTCTAAAACCTTAATTGATATATTTTGATTAATATGTGTATGTGAATTAGGCCTTATAATGTGTTAATTATGAATTAATGACCTTAAATTGACTATGAGATGGATTGTATGGTTTGATCAAAGGAGAGAAGTAAGACACTTTTAAGGTTACTTGTTAAGTAGATATATATGGAAAGTGTTAAGTGCACCAAGTTAGATGTTGTTAGATTGATATTAAGATCATGATATATCATGTTTAACTTTAGAAAAGTCTTGGTATGAGTTATTATGTGATTTCATATGAGCCTAAAAAGGGGAAGTATGCAAGACTTAAAAGTCAATATGTTATGTGCAAGTGATGAGTGCACTTCTAAGTGCTGCTCCAAGTATATGTGAATGATATATGTGTATGAGGTAGTTAGGGGATAGGATAGCATGATGTAAGCAAATACTAAGTATTAAATTGTAATGTATTTTAGTGTGTGAGGAGTATTAAAAGTTCAAGGACTGCATGCACTAAAAGCTAAGGAACCACAAGGTGAGTAAACATTATATTCTTGTTACAAGTATTAGTTATCATGATAAGTAAACCTTTGAGATTCTTGAAACCTAAGTTCCTTTCTATTTTCAAATTATAATTATATGATTTCTTTATTAATCTTAGATTGCCAAAGGACAATTAGTCTAAAATCATTATTGTTTACTCAATGATAAGAAAGAACCTTTGTGATTGTGGCCTTACCTTACTTTTTTTTTTAGAACCACACTAGTATTTATCTTTTGTTTAATAAGCTAAACATCGATTGTTATTATGTTATATGTGATTGTGTTCTTTAATGCTATTGTTATAAGTGATTGTCATTAGCTCTAGCTATGGCACCTATAAACCATTTCATGCAAAAATTCTCATGCCGATAAAAGAAATCATCGGAACCTATGCACATGATCTTAACCTGATGGATAGGGGTAGTGTATCCACCTTAGCTAGAATGGGTGGTTCTAGCCATAGAGCCTTATCAATTTTACACTTTCCTATGAATTTGGTTTGATGCCACCTCTCCTCTATGTGTTAGAGTGAATATGGTAATAGCCCTCACTCTTTATGTGTTATGTGTGATTTCTATGAACCTTGTTAAATTGCACACTTTGAACCATGAACTATGAATCATGAATTATGAATCATGATCTATGAGTTATGAGTTATGAGCCCTTTCTAAGGGATATGTGTTATTGTATAAGTTATATTGTTTACTCATTAAGATCATCTATCTCACCCTTTTTCTTTGTGTGGTTCCAGGTGAGCATTATAAGGAGGCAAGGTGATAACTCAAGTAATCTACTCCACTTAGGGAATTTCCTTGTCCAAGATTATTATCATGCTATGATTTGAAGAGTCATTCTTAGATGCTTCGGGTGTTCTTATTTAGGGAGTTTCTTTTTGGAACATTATTCCTTTAATAATTTATTTGGAGTCTTAAATATTCTTTTCTTATGGATTGTATTTAAAATATTTTTAAACTATTTTTCCACAAATTAAGGTTTTCCTTTATTAATGATAAAATTAAGTTAATACATGTGATTTTGGGTATGATCCTAGGTAGTGTTATTATATGCATGAGTGGGTTCTATGGGCATGTGTGACCTTATGTCTCCCTATGTTCTAGGACCATCATATCTCCAAAATTGAGATGTGATTGGCAACCAAATAAAAAAGAAGAACTTTAAGGTAGTTGTCTAGAAACTTTATCCCAAATGGTGATGTCTTGTACAAAAAGGCATGGGATAACATACATCTAAGGTGTGTAATTGAGGATAAAGCTTAGCTAATTATAGAATGGGTCTATAGTGGAGAAGAAGGCCCTTATATGAAGGGGATTGCATTGGCCTAAAACATAATGAATTTGGGATATTTTTGGTTTTCTATGAACAAAGATTATGCCAAGTTTGTATAGAGATGCCATAAATGTCAGACTTATACTAAGCTTCAAAAATAGCCTCCCATTACACTCATCCCAATTACAACTTCTTGGCCTTTTG
Organism: Reutealis trisperma; assembly: GCA_947687605.1. Taxonomy (NCBI): domain Eukaryota; kingdom Viridiplantae; phylum Streptophyta; class Magnoliopsida; order Malpighiales; family Euphorbiaceae; genus Reutealis; species Reutealis trisperma. The sequence goes on from CANTUT010000302.1 coordinate 356,501, forward strand.
CAACTTGGGGTATCGTTGTTATTGGAAGGATAAGCCCTAAATCTTTTACTAGATATGAATACATACTTGTGGCAATTGATTATTTCTCAAAGTGGGTTAAAGCTGCTCCATATCAAGTTTAGATTCCAAAAGAATGGCCCATTTTATCCAAATTAACATCCTTTGTCAGTTTGGAGTTCCTTTTGAAAAAGAACTACATTTTGGGTCCTATTTTCAAAAAGAGGTGGTCTAGCTATTAAAGAAAGAGAAGATTTAGCACCACATGTCCTCTCCTTATCATCCTCAAACCAATGGTGCAATTGAAGTAACTAATAAGACACTCAAGATCCTTTATAAAAGATGACTAATAATCATAGAAATTATCATCAATAGCTACCATTAGCCTTATAGGGACACTAAACTTTTATCCATATCCCAACAGACGCCACTCCTTACTCACTAGTATATGGCATAAGAAGCCATTTTTCCAATCGAGGTTGAAATTAAATCAGCCAAAATTATACAAGAGAGTCAGTTAGAAGAAGCAGAATGGTGAGAGGGTTATCATGATCACATTAATGCCATTGACAAAAAGAGGATGGATGCCTTATATCATATTCAGGGTAATCAATAAAAGATATCAAGGCACTTCAATAAAAGGGTCAGAGACAGAGGCTTAGAAGAAGAAAATTTGTTTGAAAGAAATCAGAGCTCCAGTGCATGATCCTAATGGAAAATTCAGACCAACTAGACCAGGCCTTACATGCTGAAAAAAATCTTATCAAGTGGAGGAGCTATCCTCATGGATCTATATGGTATAGAGTTTTCCAATCCATGCAACTTGGATCAACTGAAGCATTATTTTGTATGAATATTAGTTTTTTTTTGTAATTTTTCATGCATCATGTAAACCAAAACAACATGGATCAAATTCTCCAAAATATATGTTAATCGGTAAAAATTTAATGTGTGTAGGGAGATACGTAGGTAGTCCATTGTGGGTATGGTCCAAATTTTAATTACCATTTTGTGTCTTTATTACTTAGTTCTTCGCTTAAAGAAAAAAAATATCTTGCTAAGTTAAAAAAACCTGAAAGCACAACTTAGGCAAAAGTTAGAGCAAATAAATGATGTATTATTTAAATTTCATAACATCCTTTTGATACAAGATCATAAAAGAAGAAAATAAACAAAATCTACTATCCATGGCTACATCCAAAGCCCTAATATATTGAAAATCCAAAATCCTAAGCCATTTTCTTCTTCCTCTTTAGATCATCCCCGTCAAAAGTAGCCTCCTCCATAGTAGCTTCATCTTTAATCTCATACAGTAAGGCTACTCTTCTCGCCTTTTCTACTAGTCAAAACATAGCTATCCACCATAAATTATACTCCTCTAATATATCAAAGTGATGAGAAGGAAGACAAAGTGAAATCCTTGAAGCCAGCCGTTCATAATAGCCCTAGCCATGGTATGAGTGATCAGAGAAGACTGAAAGAGGGCATCATCAGGGGGTACTCCTTATGCATGACCCATTTGTCTCATCACTCTAGTCTTTTGGTAAAAGGTCACCATGTCCAGTTCGAGTTTATTTTCATGAACCTCTTGATCTTGTGCTAAGAGCATAGCCATAGCAGGAGCTCCTGGCCCAACTCAAACAGCCATGAGATCTACTCCTTTTAGAATTAACTCTTTTGCTATCTTGTAAGATTTATACCAAAAGATCAAGTAATCCCTTTGAGTAGGAGGAGAGACCACTCTTAAGTGATCTTTGAGCAATATTTGTTTTGGAATACAACTATATGAGTAAGGAGAAGAAGAATAAGGATAAAAAGAAGGACAATTAAGAAAATGTGCCTGTAGAATAATTGGGCTCACAGACCAAGGCCCATTACTCCTAAATTGTAACAATCCACACCCACCCTAGGAGTTTTGTGACAACTTACTTGAATTTAGAGCTATTATGACAAAATGTGTGCTTTTATGAAAATTCATGTGTTATGTGATTGATGAGTATGTGGCATGTTAGATTAGTTATAATATACATAATATGAATTATTAATGTGAAATAAGTGATTTATGTGAAGTGCATATGCATAAATTAATTTATTACATATAAAGTGAATTTTCATGCACAAAGTGATTTTTTAAACATAAAATAATTTTTATGAGTATTTTTAAAATACTTTTAATTAAATATTTTTGGGGGGATTTTAATCAAAATAAGAAGAAAAATATTTTATTTTTAATTATTATAAATAGCCTATAAATAAAATTAAAAGGCCTAACTCACCAAAGCCCAATATATCAAAACACTCTTAACCTAGTTCATTAATGGCAAACTTGTAATTTTGCATCATAACCATAATTTTAACCTAATATTCGGCTCCCCATCATTGTGGCAGCCTCTATTCTATTTTTCATCAGATTTTTATGGAAAATTCTCTCAAAAACTCTATCTCAACTAAAATTCACAATTGCCTCTAAACATTGCAATTTTGTGATCGTTTTCGTAAGTTTTTTTCTTCTTTCAAACTACTATTTGATTTTTATGAAATTAACCATGAGAAATCCATATGGGGCTGTATATTTACTATTTTCATTTATGTTTAGTTCAGCCTAGGTGTTTATTTGAAAGGGAAACTGACTTTCAACCGTAAACACAACTCTTTCTTTGCACATCCACTAAAGGTGAACCCTAAAACCTAAAAGTTATAATTTTCATGTATTTGAATAAAGAGGGGTGCCAATTTGTATGTTGATGTATTCTAAACTACTTTTTGTTATGTTTAGGTGAAAATATTGGTTTAAATAATGTTTTTGCATATTACTATAATGATCAAAAAGTACAAAAAACAAGAAAATCCATGGTTTCCATCCTAAAACCTAAAACTTGAAATTTTCAAGCATATGAGCAAAAGGGATAATGATTTGTATATTAAGGTGTTCTAAAATGATTTTTTTATGTTTAGATAAAAAATATTGGTTTAAATCATATTTTTGCATATTACTATAATGAACGAAAAGTGCAAAAAGCAAGAAAATCTATGGTTTCCATGGTATGTGTGCATTTGACCTATGGTGGGATTTGATCCCAATGTCTATAATTTATATATTATATATTTTAATAATGCTTAACATATGTATATGAATAATGTATGGTTTAATTGCATGTTGGTTGAAGGAGAAACTCTATGAAACTCTAACGAAGGTTCAGCCTACCTAGGGTTTCTAAAACCCTAATTGATATGTTTTGATTAATATGTGTACATGATTAAGTGACATAAAAATTAGGCCTTATGATGTGTTAATTATGGATTAATGACCTTAAATTGACTATGAGATTGATTGTGTAATTTAGTCAAAAGAGAGAAGCATGACACTTTTAAGGTTACTTGTTAAGTTGATATATATGAAAAGTGTTAAGTGTACCAAGTTGGATGTTAAATTGAATTGATATTAAGACCATGATATATTATGTTTGGCTATAAAAAAGTCTTGGTATGAGTTATTATATATTTTCATGTGAGCTTAAGAAGGCTAAGTGTGCAAGACTAAAAAGTCAACATGATATGTGCAAGTGATGAGTGCACTTCTAAGTACAACTCCAAGTATATGTGAATGTTATATATGCATAGGGTAGTTATGGGATAGGATAGCATGATGTTAAGCAAATGCTTAGTATTAAATTGTATTATATGTTAGAGCTTGAGAACTATTAAAGGTTCAAAGGCTATAAGCACTAGGAGCTAAAGAACCATAAGGTGAGTAAACATTATGCTCATGTTATAAGCACAAGTTGTCATGTTATGTGAACCTTTGAGATTCTTGAAACCCAAGTTCCTTTCTATTTTCAATTATAACTATATGATTTCTTTGTTAAACTATAATTACTAAAGGATAATTGGTCCAAAGCCAATATTATTTATTTAATGATAAGAAAGAACCTTTGTAATTGTTGCCTTACCATACTATCTTTCTGAAACCACACTGTTATTTATCTTTTGTTCAATAAGATAAACTTCTATTGCTATTATGTTATATATGATTGCATTCTTCAATGCTATTGTTATGAGTGATTGCCATTAGCTTTAGCTAAGGTACCAATGAACCCTTTTATGCATAAATCCTTGTGTCAATGTGAGAAATCATCAGAACATGTGCATATGGTCTTAACCCAATGGATAAGGGTAGTTGATGTGCTGAAATGCACAATAACAAACTACAACTGCACAGGTCATTATCAAGTAATAAAATAGTGAATACAAGTATCATCTCCATGAGGATAGTGTATAAGTACTAGCACAAACTTTGACTATTGTCTAGTTGATTAAAATGAAGGTTGATTAAACTAAGCTAAATTAACTAAGCTAATCTAAGAAAGGAAATATATGATATTGACAAAAATAATCTAGGCAAAGCTAATTTAAATATAACTTTCCCTAATTTCTCATGCATATCAAACAATGGATTGAGTTGGACTCTCACTAAATTAGATAAAAGCCTTTCTTAAGTGATTAAATCCCTAACTTCCTAAGTATTACAAGGGAATCTCTTCTCAACCTATAATCAAATAGGAGTAGTATTAAGTTCAAGAGATTAACATCCAAAGAAGTTTTGTATGTTCATCTCTAGCACCTTAATCAACTCTCTATTCCTATAAGTGATCTATCTATACCAAGGTATCTCTCCTAGTCCAATATAGAAACAATATGCAATCAACAAGTTAGCAATTGCTAATTAGAATAATAAGATTTATCATGAAAATAAAACAACCAAAGATGAATTGATTAAAGTTTAAATCCTTCAATCTATATAATCAAAACTAGGATTCATTACAAATATAATTAGTTCATGTTAAAATTGAAGAACAAAGATGCAGAAAATAAAAGAGGAAGAAATCTCAAACAGATCTTGAAGATGTTCTTTGAAATCTTCTCTTGAATATTCCACATCCACTTGGATCTTGGTCTTTAATTCAATTAAGCCCTCAATATCTCTAGCTTTCAAGCCTTTTCCATGACTCTAGGGCTTAGCCAACCCTCTTAAATCTTTATTTTTGCTCTGTGGCAGCTTTGTCTTAAAATGCTATCTAATATGATTTATATTGCTGGAATTTAACCTCACACCACTGGAGCCACGGTTGGGATTCTAGTGGTGCCAACGATGCCAGAGGGCCACGGGTGAAATCTCAGTGGTGCATCCACTCGTGGAAGGCTACTTGATGTATTTGTAATTTCCTCTTATCACACGAGTGGAATCCAAGCTAGGATTTTAGTGGTATCTGCCCATCTTCTTCCAAAAGTTAGCATTTTAGCTTGGATCTTTCACCATTCTGAGTGACATTTAGTTCATAGCATCATTTGGCATTGGGTTAACTAAATGAACTCTAGAAAAGCAGTAAACAAACAAATCAAACTCAATTTAAGGATAAAATATATTAAAAACAAGGGGTAATGTATAGTCAATTAAGTACTTATCAAATTCCCCCGCACTTGAGTATTTACTTGTCCTCAAGCAAATTAAATCATAACAACAGTAAGAAATAAAACCTACCCTCTCTAGTCAAAGAAATTTAAAAAGATTTATAACAACTTGAAATTAGTAAGGCTCAAACATGGTAGCCAAATGAAGAAATCTCTAAAACAAATCTCAAAAATCTGAAACGTAAATTCTAAAGTTACAAGTTTGAGCAAATAATTCCACAGAAACAAAAGTTCAAGCAAAGTAGATTTATAAGGATTTTTCCTATAGGTGTTTGACTACTCACTCGACTTATCATTGATTATGCATTTCAATTCATGTTTTCTTTTTTAATTAACTAAGGAGCCCGACTTGTTTGAATTGTCACATAGCCTTTTTACATGAATGCAGACACTTGTGGTGCCAACCTCGGGTTATTCAACTAGAATCACACATTCAAATGGCTACTAGCACTATTCATATTCTCAATCCCTTGTGTTTAAAGAGTCAAGAATAGTGGAATATGTAAAAATTCTCAAAGTTCCTCTGCATAATTTTTTTTTATATATATATATACTTATGTTTTTTTTTTTTTTTAAGAAAAACAGTCAAGCCACCTAAGGTATTAACTATTTCTACTAACTAAAACAAAAGTAATAGTGGAATAAAATAGGCTTAAAAAGTGTTACTAAAGTTTCAAATTTCAGGCAAAAAGATTTGTAATAATTTAATTCCCTAGTCATGACCACCACATTCAATCCACACTGTAACAAGTCATTGTCATAGCAAAATTAGACTAATTTATCACTAGAGAGAGTTAATTTCAAATCAAACTATCACCACAACTCAATTCACTCAAACCTAAGATTCAATAAAAGATAGGGCACAATAATATACCTCTTCCCCACAGTTAAGTAACACATTGTCCCCAATGTGTTATAAATAAGGAAAATGAAAAAGTAAAAGAGAGAATTAACTGCCTTGAATGATGTACCACATGAATCGTGTGCGGTGTTCCTCCCAGTTAGAGTTTGCCATGATCATTGTTTCTGCATATAGAAATATTGAAATCCAACCAAGATAAGATCCATTCAATTTAAAATAAAAATAGAAACAAAGTAAAATAAAAAGGAAATAAAAAGAAAAGAGAAATAATAAATGTAAAAACAAAAACCATCAATGGGTTGCCTCCTATTCAGTGCTTCTTTAACATCGTATTAGCTGGACGTTATCGTTATTCATCTTCCACCAATAGTTCAGAGGTTTCCTTATACTGTCTACCTCTATAAACCAAGATGAAGAAGAATATACAAAGGTTGTGGCCTTTGCAAAGCCTTCTTTCAGCAATAAAAAATATTTTTGGTTCTCCATTTCATGCAAACTGAAGCTTGCCAGATTTAGAACCATCGTTGAACAGTCTTACCTACAGACTAAATGCTTAGATTTCAGCTTTGGCACTAAAGAAAGCATGTACATTGCCAATGGCAGCTACCTCTTGCAATTCCAACATGCTCCACCCAAATTCACTAACTTTTTGCTTTAACAACTCCACAAAAAATATTTCCCTCCCCAAAGAAAATTTAGAGACTACAAGTATTAGCCACATACTTGATTCTCTAACAAATACACACTTAAAGAAAGGTGGCAAAGGTGTCAGATCATGTATGGCTAGGTGTTCATTTGATGGAAATTGGGGTAAGGGAAGGGTGGATATCAAGGTTGTGAGTGGGTTATTATCATTCTCTTTAAAAAGTGGGAAGGCTGGAAAAATAGGGGAGGTGTGATGTTCAACATATATAGCTTCCCCTCCATGCTTTCCCATAACTCACTATCATCGAAAGAGAGTTCTTCAACACTAGATTCTACTCCATTCATGCCCCATTGCTGGAATTAGGGTTGCTCACTTAAGCAATCATCCTCGTCAACTTTCTTATGTAGCATTCCCAAATTTGCCTCACCATTATCGTCTTCTTCATTTTCGTCATCCCAAAACCAATTGATGGCAGTGGTCTTTTGTTGCTCTTCCGAAATGGCTTTGGTATCATTAGGTAGATTGCCTTCAAATCTCTCACTTAGCATTTCCAAAATCTACCTAACAAAATTTTCTATGTTGTGAAGAGAAGTCAATTGGTATTCCAGAGTTGCCTTGATGCTCTAAAATCTTTTCTCTGTAGCTCCCACTAAAGTCATAAACATCTCTTCCAACCTCTGCTCCTCTTGTGCATGCTCGTCATCCTCCAATATAATGTCCATTTCGAATTGAGTTGGGAAGTCAACTGCTAATGCCTTGTTTCTTTTGTCCAATTCCCTAACCCAATTCTCCATAGACGCCATGAATCTTTCTAATGCAAGCCCAAGGGATGACTTCTCTGTTGGTGCTTCCCATCCATATTCCTCTGGGAAATCAGTGTGATAGATGTATCCGTGATCATAATACTAATTTCCCTAGTATCCCCATTCTAAATTTGGTTAAGAGTTCTAGTCCTGATAGTTCCAATCAGCCATGGAGAAATTTTTCTTTTTCTTTTTTTTTCTAGAAACACAAACTTAAAACAAAACAAAAACGTAAAATAGAAAAAAAATAAAATAGTAAAAATAAAACAAATAAAACAAGGAAAGCAAAAATAAAAACAAATACGAGAATATAAAAATAAAAACTAGATTAATAATCTCTATTAATATTGCTAATATTATAAAATATCCCCAGCAACGACGCTAAAAACTTGATGTGCCGAAATGCACACTAATAAACTACAAGTGCATAGGTCGTTATCAAGTAATAAAGTAGTAAATATGGTGTGCCAAAATGCACACTAATAAATTGCAAGTGCACAAGTCATTATCAAGTAATAAAGTAGTGAGTATATGAGTATCATTTCCATGAGGATATTGTACAAGTACTAGTGCAAACTTTGATTATTGTCTAGTTGATCAAGATGTAGATTGATTAGAATAAGCTAAATTAACTAAGCTAGTAAAAGAAAGCAAGTAAATGATATTGATAGAAATAATCTAGACAAAGCTAATCTAGATATAAATCCCCCTAGTTTCTCATGTACATCTAATAATGGATTGAATTGGACTCTCACTAAATTAGATAAAAACCTTTCTCAAGTGATTAAATCCCTAACTTCCTAAGTATTATAGGGGAATCTCTTCTCAACCTATAATCAAATAGGAGCAGCATTAAGTTCAAGAGATTAACATCCAAAGAAGTCTTGTAGGTCTACCTCTAGCATCCCAATCAACTCTCTATTCCCATGAGTGATCTATCTGTATCAGGGTATCTCTACTTATCTAATATAGAAACAATATCCAATCAACAAGCTAACAATTGCTAATTAGAATAATAAGATTTATCATGAAAATAAAAAAACCAAAGATGAATTGATTAAAGTTTAAATCTTTCAATCTATACAATCAAAACTAGGATTCATTACAAATATAATTAGTTCATCTTAAAATTGAAGAACAAAGACGTAGAAAATAAAAGAGGAAGAAATCTAAAACAGATCTTGAAGATGTTCTTTGAAATCTTCTCTTCAATCTTCCACTTCCACTTGGATCTTGATCTTTAATTCGATTAAATAATCAATATCTCTAGCCTTAAAGCCTTTCTCATGACTCTAGGGCTTAGCCAACTCTCTTAAATCTCTATTTTTGCTTTGTGGCAGCTCTCTCTTAAAATGCTATCTGATCTTATTTATATTACTAAATTTGAACCTCCTACCACTGGAGCCACCATTGGGGTTCCAGTGGTGGCTATGACGCCAAGGACCCACGAGTGAAACCTCAGTGGTTTTGTCTACCCGTGGGAGGCTACTGGATGTTTTTTTTCTAATTTGCTCTTATCACACAGGTGGAATCCTAGGTGGGATTTCAGTGGTGTCTGTCCCATGAGTGAAATCCCAGTGGTGCCTCCACCCGTGTTTGCCATCTTCTTCTAAAAGTGGGCATTATAGCTTGGATCTTTCACCATTCTAAGTCACATTTGGTTCATAGCATCTTTTGGCATTGAATTAACTAAAAGAACTCTGGAAAAGCACTAAACAAACAAATCAAACTCAATTTAAGGATAAAATATTATTAAAAACTAGGGGTAAAGTGTAGTCAATTAAGTGTTTATCAAATTCCCCCACACTTGAGTATTTGCTTGTCCTTAAGCAAATTAAATCGTAACAATAGTAAGAGATAAAACCTACCCTCTCTAGTCAAAGAAATTCAAAAATATTTATAACAACTTGAAATCAACAAGGCTCAAACATGGTAGCCAAATCAAGAAATCTCTAAAACAAATCTGAAAAATCTGAAACTTAAATTCTAAAGTTACAAGTTTAAGAAAATAATTCCACAGAAACAATAGTTCAAGCAAAATAGATTTATAAGGATTTTTCCCATAGGTGCTTGACCACTCACTCAACTTTTCATTGATTATACATTTCAATTCATGTTTTCTTTTTAATTAACTAAGGAGCCCGACTTGTTTGAATTGTCATTCTATCCTTTTTACGCGAATGCAAACACCTATGGTGTCGGCCCCTGGTTACTCAACTAGAATCACACATTCAAATGGCCACTAGCACTATTCATATTCTCAACCCCTTTTGCTTAAAAGAGTCAAGAACAGTGGAATATGTAAATATTTTCAAAGCTCCTTTGCATAATCTTTTTTTTATTTATATATATTTACTTATTTCTTTTTTTTTTTCAAGAAAAATAGTCAAGCCACCTAACGTATTAAGCATTTCTACTAAACTAGAACAAAAGTAATAGTGGAATAAAATAGGCTCAAAAAGTGTAACTAGAGATTCAAATTTCAGGCAAAAAGATTTGCAAAAATTTAATTTCCTAATTATGACCACCACATTCAATCCACACTGCAACAAGTCATTGTCATAGCAAAATTAGACCAATTTATCACTAGAGAGAGTTAATTTCAAATCAAACTATTGCCACAACTCAATTCACTTAAATGCAAGATTCATAAAAGATAGGGCACAATAATATGCCTCCCCCCCACACTTAAGTAACACATTGTCCCTAATGTGTTATAAATAAGGAAAATGAAAAAGTAAAAGAGAGAAGTAACTGCCCTAAATGATGTACCATATGAATCATGCTGGTGCTCCATCCAGTGAGAATGTACCATGATCAATGTTTCTGTATAGAGAAAAATCAAACTACAACCGAAGTAAGATCCATTCAAAGTAAAATAAAAACAAAAGAAAACAAAAAGAAAATAAAAATAATGACTAAAATAGACCATCAATGGATTGGCTTCCATTCAGCGCTTCTTTAACATTGTATGAACTGGATGATATCTTTATTCATCTTCCACCAATGGCTCAGAGGTTTCCTTATGATTTCTACCTTCATAAACCAAGATAAAGAAGAATATGCAAAGGTTCTGGCCTGTGCATACCCTTCTTGCAGCAATAATAAAAATTATTTTTGGTTCTCCATTTTATGCAAACTGAAGCTTATCAGGTTTAGAACAATCGTTGAATAGTCTTACCCACAGACTAAATGCAAGGATTTTAGCTTTGGCACTAAAGAAAGCATGTACATTGCCAATGGTAGCCACGTCTTGCAATTCCAAAATGCGCCACCCAAATGCACTAACCGTTTGCTTTAACACCTCCACAAAATAGATTTCCCTCTCCAAAGAAAATTTAGAGACTATAAGTACTAGCCACATACTTGATTCTCTAACAAATATACGCTTAAAGAATGGTGGCAAAGGTGTAGGATCATGTGTGGCTAGAAGTTCATTTGATAGAAATTGGGGTAAAGGAATGGTGGGTATCGGGGTGGTGAGTGGGTTATTATCATTCTCTTCAAAAAGTGGGAAGGCTAGAAAAATAGGAGAGGTGTGATTTTAAGCATGCATAGCTTCCCCCTCTATGCTTTCCCATAACTCACTATCATCAAAACAGAGTTCTTCAACACTAAATTCCATGCCATTCATGCCCCATTGCTAGAATTGGGGTTGCTCACTTAAGTAATCATCCTCGTCAACTTCTTTGTGTAGCATTCCCAAATTTGCCTCACCATTCTCATCTTCTTCATTTTCATCATCCCAAAACCAATTCATGGCAGTGGTCTTTTGTTGCTCTTCCGGAATGGCTTTGGTATCGTTAGGTAGATTACCTTCAAATCTCTCACTTAGCAATTCCAAAATCTGTCCAACGAAATTTTCTAAGTTGTGAAGAGAAGTTTGTTGGTATTCCAAAGATGTCTCGCTCTGAAATCTTTTCTTTATAGCTCCCACTAAAGTCACAAACATCTCTTCCAACCTCTGCTCCTCTTGTGCATGCTCGTCATCCTCCAATGTAGTGTCGATTTCAAATTGAGTTGGGAAGCCAACTGTTAATGCCTCATTTCTTTTGTCCAATTCCCCAACCTAATTCTCCGTAGATGCTATGAATCTTTCTAATGCAAGCTCAAGGGATGACTTCTCTGTTGGTGCTTCCCATCCATATTCCTCTAGGAAATCAGTGTGATAGATGTACCCATGATCGTGATACTAATTTCGCTGGTATCCCCATTTTGTATTTGGGTAAAAGTTCCAGTCTTGATAGTTTCGATCAACCATGGAGAAAATTTTCTTTTTCTCTTTTTTTTCTGGAAACACAAACCTAAAACAAAACAAAAATGAAAAATAGAAAAAACAAATAAAATAGTAAAAATAAAACAAATTCAAAAAAGAAAGCAAAAACAAAAACAAATATGAAAATATAAAGATAAAAATAAGATCAATAATCTCTATTAATATTGCTAATATTATGAAACTATCCCCGGCAACGGCGCTAAAAACTTGATGTGCCAAAATGCACACTAACAAACTGTAAGTGCACAGGTCATTATTAAATAATAAAGTAGTAAGTATATGATCATTGTCTCTACGAGGATAGTGTATAAGTACTAGCGCAAACTTCGATTATTGTCTAGTTGATTAAGATGTAGATTGATTAAAATAAGCTAAATTAACTAAGCTAATAAAAGAAAGCAAGTAAATGATATTGATGGAAATAATCTAGGCAAAGCTAATCTAGATATAAATCTCCCTAGTTTCTCATGTAAATCAAACAATGGATTGAATTGGACTCTCACTAAATTAGATAAAAACCTTTCTCAAGTGGTTAAATCCCTAACTTCCTAAGTATTATAGGGGAATCTCTTCTCAACCTATAATCAAATAGGAGCAGCATTAAGCTCAAGAGATTAATATCCAAAGAAGTCTTGTAGGTCTATCTCTAACACCCCAATCAACTCTCTATTCCCATGAGTGATCTATCTATATCAGAATATCTCTACTCATCCAATATAGAAACAATATCCAGTCAACAAGCTAGCAATTACTAATTAGAATAATAAGATTTATCATGAAAATAAAACAACCAAAGATGAATTGATTAAAGTTTAAATCCTTCAATCTATACAATCAAAACTAGGATTCATTACAAATATAATTAGTTCATATTAAAATTAAAGAACAAAGATGCAGAAAATAAAAGAGGAAGAAATCTCAAATAGATCTTGAAGATGTTCCTTGAAATCTTCTCTTTAATCTTTCACTTTCACTTGGATCTTGATCTTTGATCATCAATATCTCTAGTCTTCAAGCGTTTCTCATGACTCTAGGGCTTAGCCAACCCTCTCAAATCTCTGTTTTTGCTCTGTGGCAGCTCTGTCTTAAAATGCTTTCTGATTTGATTTATATTGCTAAATTTTAACCTCCCACCACTGGAGCCATCACTAGGGTTCCAGTGGTGGCTACGACACCAAGGGCCCACGGGTGAAACCTCAGTGGCGGCTCCACCTGTGGAAGGCCATTGGATGTTTTTTTTCTACTTTGCTCTTATCATACGGGTGGAATCCCAGGTGGGAATTCAGTGGTGTTTGTCCCACGGGTGAAATCTCAGTGGTGCCTCCACCCGTGTCTACCATCTTCTTCCAAAAGTTGGCATTTTGGCTTAGATCTTTCACCATTCTGAGTCACATTTGGTTCATGGCATCATTTGGCATTGGATTAACTAAAAGAACTCTAGAAAAGCACTAAACAAACAAATCAAACTCAATTTAAGAATAAAATATTATTAAAAATAAGGGGTAAAGTGTAGTCAATTAAGTGTTTATCAGAAAATGAGTATCATCTCCATGAGGATAGTGTATAAGTACTAGTGCAAACTATTGTCTAGTTGATTAAAATGAAGGTTGATTAATCTAAGCTAAATTAACTAAGCTAATCTAAGAAAGCAAATAAATGATATTGATGGAAATAATCTAGGCAAAGTTAATCTAAATATAACTCTCCCTAATTTCTCATGCATATCAAACAATGGATTGAGTTGGATTCTCTCTAAATTAGATAAAACCTTTCTCAAGTGATTAAATCCCTAACTTCCTAAGTATTATAAGGGAATATCTTCTCAACCTATAATCAAATAAGAGTAATATTAAGTTCATGAGATTAACATCCAAAGAAGTTTTGTATGTCTATCTCTAGCACCCCAATCAACTCTTTATTCCCATAAGTGATCTATCTATACCAGGGTATCTCTACTCGTCCAATATAGAAACAATATCCAATCAACAAGCTAGCAATTGCTAATTAGAATAATAAGATTTATCATGAAAATAAAACAACCAAAGATGAATTGATTAAAGTTTAAATCCTTCAATCTATACAATTAAAACTAGGGTTCATTACAAATATAATTAGTTCATACTAAAATTGAAGAACAAAGATTCAAAAAATAAATGAGGAAGAAATCTCAAACAGATCTTGAAGATGTTCTTTGAAATCTTCTCTTGAATCTTCCACATCCAATTGGATCTTGGTCTTTGATTCAATTAAGCCCTCAATATCTCTAGCCTTCAAGCTTTTCTTATGACTCTATGGCTTAGCCAACCCTTTTTAATCTCTATTTTTGCTCTATGGGGCTATGCCTTAAAATGTTGTCTGATATGATTTGTATTGCTGGAATTTAATCTCACACCACTAGAGCCATGGCTAGGATTCCAGTGGTGCCAATGATGCCAGATGCCCACGGGTGAAATCTTAATGGTGCATTCATCCGTGGAAGCCTACTGGATGTATTTGTAATTTCCTCTTATCACACAGGTGGAATCCCAGCTGGGATTTCAGTGGTGTCTGCCAATCATCTTATAAAAGTCAACATTTTGGCTTGGATCTTTCACCATTCTGTGTCACATTTGGTTCATGGCATCATTTGGCATCGAGTTAACTAAAAGAACTCTAGAAAAGCTCTAAACAAATAAATCAAACTCAATTTAAGGATAAAATATATTAAAAACAAGGGGTAATGTGAAGTCAATTAAGTACTTATCAGTAGTGTATCCACCTTAGCTAGAAGGGGTGGTTCTAGCCATAGAGCCTAATCAATTTCATGCTTCTTTACAAGTTATAAGTTGGGAGTTGGAATTTGGTATGATGCCACCTCTCCCTTGAGTGAATAAGGCAATAGCCATCACTCTACAAGTTACAAGCTACAAATTTGATTTTCTGTGAACCTTGCTAAATCACAAACCATGAATTTATGAATTGTGAACCTTTATAAGTGGATATATGTTATTGTTCAAGTTGTATTGTTTAATCATTGAGATCATCTATCTCACCCCTTTTTATTGTATGGTTTCAGGTGAGCATTATGTGGAGGCAAGGTTATAACTTAAACAAATCTACTCAATTTGGGGATTTCCTTGTCCAAGTCTATTGTCATACTTTGATATGAAGAGTCCCTCTTAGATGCTACGAGAGTTTTATTTTTGGAATATTATTCATTTGATAGTTTATTTGAAGTCTTAAATGTTCTTTTCTTATGGATCATATTTAAAGTATTTTAAAACTATTCTTCCACTAGCTAAAGTTTTCTTTATTATTGGATATTTAAGTTAATGCATGAGGTTTTGGTATGATCCTAGGCAGTGTTTATATATGCATGAGTGGGTTCTACAAGCGTAGGTGATCTTATATCTCCCCATTTTCTAGGACCATCATATCTCCAAAATTGGGATGCGACAAAGTTAGTATCAGAGCTATAACCTTAAGTTTAGTTTAGACTTGTCTATTTATTGGGTTTGATTAAGTATGTAACAACCCACACTTACCCTAGGAGTTTTCGTGATAACTTATTTGAATTTAGAGTTATTATGACAAAATGTGTGCTTTTATGAAAATTCATGAGTTATGTGATTAATGAGTATGTAGCATGTTAGATTAGTTATAATATATATAATATGAATTATTATGATGAAATAAGTGATTTATATGAAGTGCATATGCATAAAATGATTTATTACATATAAAATTGTGAGGTCTCGCCCGAGCAACGGTTCTATCCGCTAAAGGGAATCAAAATGCTCATTAGGAGAAACATCACAATTGGAACCCACTATGAATTTCGAAAATTATATTTTGTAAATGTAATTTGCAAAAGAAGTCGCCACTTTAATTTTGTTTATTTTAGTTGGGAAAATTAAAGGAAAAACCCAATTTGATTGACTCCAAAATTATACCATTTATCCCAAGGAAAAGCACTACTCCTTGAATGACCAAAGAGGGCTTGAGGACTAAGTTTTGGTTAAAACAAAAAAAAAAAAAAAGAAATTTAGTATGGCTTAAATACAAAATAGCTTTTGTAAAAAGAAAAAAAGTTTTTATGTATGCATTAACATATATAATATGATGTATGAAATAAATATTACTTATGCAATGCATAACAAATATGAGATAATGATAATTACAAGATTCGAAAAGTAAAGGAAAACTACTTAAAACTATTACAAGTCAAAATGTCAAAATCAAGGGATATTTCCTCTAGCCCTTATAGGTTCTAGCAAAAGCACACATTCCCCAACTATAATCTAAACAACTAAAATAATAATAAAATAATTATAAAAAAAAAAAGTTTCAATTTTTATTTAAGAAAAACAATTTCAATCCTAAACTATGTAAAGAGGGTGATAGATAGAAGAAGTTGTTAATTTTGGCGGAGTTGAATGCCTTAGAGACAGTAAGCCTACGTATCCCTTTGAATGGGAATCAAACCCCACGCAGTTCTTCCTTCTTGCAAGAGAGGAGTTTTTAAGTCATTGCCTTTGATATCATGTTTTGATTGATTTTAAGGGCTTATGAATTTGTTAATTATACCAGATTTTAATTAACAAAAATTAGATCTTTTCAGATTTAGATCTTAGAATTAGAATTGAAAAGGAAACGGAAAGAACTTTTACTTCTGGCTTTCTGCAGCGGGGAATGTAGAGAGTAAGCTTTGCAATGGATTTAAGTTCCAGCTTGGCTTGGGGATATCACAAGCACTCCTTTTAGAAGAAGAGTTTTTAAGTAGCATGAACTCTTCTTGGAAGGACTTAAATCACACATTTTCTTGAGTACCACGAATTTCCTTTGAAAGAAATAACTTGAATTGCACCTTTTCTTTATTAGGAAGCTTAGAGATAGGATTTGAGGTGATTAGGAGGCTTAATGCATAAGGTTTGAGGTGATGGAAGAAGTTTTGGAATGCAATTTTAGAGATTTGGAGGTTTAGGAAGAAGGTTTTGATGATTGGAAAACTTAGAAATAGGGTTTAGAAAGCTTTAGAGGGAGTATAAAAGCATGTCATTGTGTGTAGAAGTTGTTGTGAGATGCAAGATATTTATAGGGAGTGTAGAGGCTTAAAAGGGTGATTTTTTGGTGTGGGATTCTATCAGAACAACTATGGCAACTGTCTGAAGCCTGCAGTAACTGCAAAGAGCTTTGCGGTAACCGTAAAGCTGGCTGTGTTAGTGGCAAAGCTAGCTGCGGTATCTAATTATCTTCCGCAGGGACATCTGCGATAACTGCAGTGAAGGCTGCGAGTTGCCGCAGCTTGTTTTTTGGCTCGTTTTCATCCATTCTTGATCTGATCTTGGTCCAGTTTGATTTTATGGGTTCATGATGGAGTGTTGGTTGTCTGAAGGTGAAATATACAGAAAATTTATTTTTCAACTAGGCGCTGCTTCACACCTCGCAAGGGGCATTGCCCCCTTGACCTCTGCCCATTATCTGGCTAGTGGGACCGCCGTATGGGCTATGCATAGTGCACTAATCTTAGCAAGTGTCAAGCTGTGGTCGTATCCTAAGGGTGCAAATTTGAGGTTTCCAAAAGCGAATTTTCATGTACAACACGAATTTTAAACAAAAAATAATTTTTATGAGTATTTTTAAAATATTTTTAAATAAATATTTTAGGGGGAATTTCAGTGAAAATATTAATGAAAATATTTTATTTTTAATTACCAATAATTTTCCCTTAAATTAAATAAAAGGCCCAATTTTCTAAAAGCCCACTTACCAAAACACTCCTAACCTAACTCATTAATGCCAAACTTGTAATTTTGCCAAAATCCTAATTATATAAGCCTAGATTCTGCCAGCCCTATGGAGACAGCCACCATTCTATTATTTTTTAGAATTTTTATAGAAAAATTCTCTCAAAAATATTCTCTCAACTGAAATTCACAAGGTGCCTCCAAACTTTGCGATTTTGTAACCGTTTTCATAAGTTTTTCTCTTCTTTCAATCTACTATTTGATTTCTATGAAACTAATCATGAGAAAACTATTTTGGGCTATCAATTTACTATTTTTTTTGTGATTAAATTTGGCCTAGGTGGTATTTTGAAGAAGAAACTGATTTTCCACAGAAAACACAACTCTTTTTTCACGAATCCTCCGAAGGTGAATCGTAAAACTCAAAGTTGGATTTTTCATGCATAAATATATGGGGGCCTACCAATTTGTGTTTGAATGTGTTCTAAACTGATTTTTTTTGTGTTTAGATAAAAAATATTAATTTAAATCATATTTCTATATATTACTGTAATGATTGAAAAGTATAGAAAGTAAGAAAATTCATGGTTTTCACCCTAAAATCTAAAGTTAGAAAATTTTCATGCATATATATATATATATATATATATATATATATATATATATATATATATATATATATATATATATATATATATATATATATATATACATACATATAGATGCTGATTGGTGCATTAGAGCATTTTAAAATGATATTTATTGTGTTTACATGAAAAATATTGGTTTAAACTATGTTTTTGCATATTATTGTAATGAACGGAAAATGTGAAAAGTAAGAAAAATCCATGTTTACCTTGATTGTGTGATTCAACCTATAGAGGAATTTTGATTCCAGTGTTTATAATTTTTATATGAAATATTTCAATGATTATATGTATACATGAGTGATAAATGATTTAATTGCAGGTTGATTGAAGGGTTAACTCTAGACAAACCTAGAGACAATTCGGCCTACTTAGGATTTACTAACCCTATTACTATGTTATGATTAATATGTATATATGATTAAGTGACAAGTGAAATAGGTCTTATGATGTGTTAATAGTGAATTAATGATCTTAAATTGACTATGAGATGGATGGTATGATTTGTTCAAAAGAGATAAGCATGACTCTTCAAGGTTACTTGTTAAGTTGATGTATATATAAAGTGTTAAGTGTACTAAATTGAATGTTAAATGGAATTAATGTTAAGATCATGATATATTGTGTTTGGCTTTAGAAAATTCATAGTATGAGTTATAATATGATGTCATGTGAGCTTATGAATGCTATGTATGTAAGACTTTAAAAGTCAACATGTTATGTGCAAGTGATGAGTGCACTTCCAAGTGCTGCTCCAAGTTTATGTGAATGTTATATGTGCATGGGATAGTTATGATATAAGATAGGATAATGATTAAGCAAATCTTAAGTAATGAATTAAATATTATGTTAGAGCTTAAGGAGTAGTAGAAGTTCAAAGGGCTATAAGTACTAGGAGCAAAGGAACCATAAGGTGAGTAAACATTATGTTCATGTTACAAGTATAAGCTATCATTTTATGTAAACCTTTGAGATTCTTGAAACCTAAGTGCCTTTCTATTCTCTATTATAACTATATGACTTCTTTGTTAAGCTTGGGTTTCCAAAGGACAATTAGTCCGAAACTATTTTGATTATTCTATGACAAGAAAGAACCTTTGTGATTGTGGTCTTACCTAATATTATTTTTGGAACCACACTATTATTTATCTTGTATTCAATAAGTTAAATTTCTATTGCTATTGTGCTACATGTTATTGCTTTCTTAAGTGCTATTGTTATAAGTGATTGCCATTAGCTCTATGCATGATACTTGTGAACCTTTTATGAAGAAATCCTCATGCCGATGCGGGTAATCATCAGAACCTGTGCACATGGTCTTAACTTGATGGATAGGGGCATAGTATCCACCTTTGCTAGAAAGGGCATGTAACAACCCACACCCACCCTATGAATTTTCATGACAATTTCTTGAATTTAGAACTATTATGACAAAATACGTGCTTTTATGGAAATTCATATGTGGTGTGATTGATGAGTATGTGGCATGTTAGATTAGTTATAATATGCATAATATAAATTATTATGGTGAAATAAGTGATTTATATAAAGTGCATAAGCATAAAATAATTTATTGCACATAAAATGAATTTTCATGAAAAAAGCGACTTTTAAGCATAAAATAATTTTTATGAGTATTTTTTAAATATTTTTTAAATAAATATTTTTGGAGAAATTTTAATAAAAATAATAAGAAAAATATTTTATTTTTAATTACCTATAATCAACCAATAAATTAAATAAAAGGCTCAATTCCCTAAAAGCCCACTACACCAAAATACTCATCACCTAGCTCAGTAAGGGTAAACTTGGAAATTACACCCAAACCCTAATATTTAAACCTAAATTTTGGCTAGCCTAGGGGAACAGCTACCATTTTGTTTTCTATCATATTTCCAGTAGAAAATCCTCTCAAAATTATTCTCTCAATTAAAATTTACAAGGTGCTTTCAGACCTTGCAATTTCGCAGCCGTTTTCGTAAGTTTTTCTCTCCTTTCAAATTATTATTTGATTTTTATGAAACTAATCATGAGAAAAATATTTGGGCTGTATATTTACTGATTTTCTACTGACTAAATTTAGCCTAGGTGAATTTGTGAAAGAGAAATCGATTTTTCTACCGAAAACACAAACCTTTCTATGCAAATCCTCTAAAGGTGAACTCTAAAACTCAAAATTGGAATTTTCATGCATAAAAACTTTGGGGGGCTACTGATTTGTATTTCTTGTTGTTCTAAATTGATTTTTGTTGTATTTAAATGAAAAATATTTGTTTAAATCACATTTTTGTATATTACTGTAATGACCGAAAAATACGAAAAACAAGAAAATTCATGGTTTTCACCCTAAAAATTTGGAAAATTTCATACGCACATATACTTATGGCTACCGATTTGTATATATTTATGTTCTAAACTAATTTTTGTTATGTTTGGATGAAAAATAATGATTTAAATTATGTGTTTACATATTACTATAATAACTATAAAGGACCAAAAATAAGAAAGCTTCATGGATTTCATCCTAAAACTTAAAGTTTGAAAATTTTCATGCATATGTATCTATACGGGTACTGATTCCTAAATGTTGATGTTCTAAAATGATTTTTGTTATGTTTATATGAAAAATCTTAGTTTAAACCATGTTTTTGCATATTACTGTAATGAATTAAAAGTGTGAAAAGTAAGAAAATTCATGCTATAGAGCATTCAGCCAATGTATGGATTTTTATCCTAATGTCTATAATTTTCATATGATGTATTTTAATTATTATTGACATATATACATGAATGATAAATAATTAAAATATATGTTGATTGAAAGAATGGCTTTAGACAAGTCTAGAGACAATTAGGTATACTTAGGGTATCTTAACCCTATGTTGTGATTAGTATATGAATGTGAATAATTAATATAGGAAATAGGTTTTATGATAAAGTAATAATGAATTAATGATCTTGATTTTACTATGAGATTGATTGTGTGAATTGATTACAAGAGATAAGCATGACATTTGAAAGGTTACTTGTTAAAGTTAACATAAATGGAAAGTGTAAGTGCACTAAGTTGAATGTTAGATTGAATTGATATTAAGATCATGATATATTGTGTTTGGCTTTAGAAATATGAGTTATAATGTATTTTCCTATAGGCCTACAAAGGCTAAGTTGCAAGACCTTAAAGGTCAACATGTTATGTGCAAGTAATGAGTACACTTCTATGTGCAACTCCAAATGTATATAAATGTTATATATGCATGAGGTAGTTATGGGATAGGATAGCATGATGATTAAGTAAATGCTAAGTATTGAATTATAATGTTATGTTAGTACTTAAGGAGTATTAGAGGTTTAAGGGCTATAAGTACTAGGAGCAAAAAAAGCACAAGGTGAGTAAACATTATGTTCATGTTTCAAGTATAAGTTATCATGGTATGTGAACCTTTGAAATTCTTGAAACCCAAGTTCCTTTCTATCATAAATTATAATTATATGAATTCTTTGTTAAGCTTGGGCTGCCAAAGGACAATTGGTCCAAAACCATTTTTATATATCCAATGATAATAAAGAACCTTTGTGATTATTGCCCTAACTTATATTCTTTATGGAACTACACTGTTATTTATCTTTTGTTTGATAAGCTAAACATCTATTATTATTGTGCCACATATGATTGCATTTCTTCAATGGAAAAATCCTCATGCTAATGTGAGTAATCATCAAAACCTATGCACATGGTCTTAACTTAATGGATAAGGGTAGTGTATCCACCTCAGCTAGAAGGGTAGTTCTATCTGTGGAGCCGGATCAGTTTCATGCTTTTCTATATGATAGGAGTTTGAAATTGGTTTGAATCTACCTATTTTCTGTGTTTAGGTGATTATGGCAACAGTTTTCACTCTATGTGTTTGAGTGATTATGGCAACAACCTTCACTCTATATGTTACGTGTTATAAGGATGATTTTTTCGAACCTTTCTAAATTGCAAACTATGAACCATGAACTATGAATCATAAATTTTAAATCATGAACTGTGAGTTATGAGCTATGAGCCCTTTTTAAGAGATATATGTTATTGTATAAGTTATATTGCTTACTTATTGAGATCATCTATCTCACCCCTTTTTCCTTGTGTGGTTCCCAGTGAGCATTATAAGGAGGCAAGGTGATAGCTCAAGCAACCTACTCTACTTGGGGGATTTTTGTTGTCCAAGTTAATTTCCATACCATAAATGATGAGTCATCTTTAGATGCTCCGGGAATGATTGTTTAGGAATTTATTTTGAAATATTATCTATTGAGGCTTTATTTGGAGTCTAAATATTATTTTCTTATGGATTTTATTTAAAGTATATTTTGACTAGTCTTCTACAACTTAAGATTTTCTTATAAATGGCTTACTTAAGACAATATATGAGTTTTGGTGCAATCCTAGGAAATGTTTGCTTATATGAGTGGATTCTACAAGCATGGGTGACCTTATGTCTCCCTATGTTCTAGAACCATCACATCTCATAAATTGGGATGTGACAAAGATGGTATCAAATATGTAGTTTTTAAGTCCATATTAAACTTATCTGTTTATTGGGTTGATTAAGTATAACCTTGGAGCATAGGAATTTTGCTATCATCTCACTTGCAGTCTATCACTAGTATAGTTCTGTGAAATCTTAATAAGCTATAGTACTCTTTGTTATTGTTTGTGATACAAACCCTAAATGACCTGCTTTGAGACCTAATACCTTTATGTTTGGAATCAACTCCCTCAAAAAACCAAATCAAGTTTACAAGGGAAACCTTAACCTAATGACGAACTGTGTCAAAGAACCTTGGTATGTTGTGAACAAAACAAAGTAAATAACTTTTGAAGTTTGGAATATTAATTCAAGTGAGAACCAAAAGTTGAGAAATTTCTCACAAAAAACTTAATTTCAAATTATTCAAGTATATTCTATTCCTAGATTATCTAAGTATTTATATCATCTTAACTAGGTTATAGACCATAAATTCTTCATAATCAAAATTTAGGTTTGGGCTTTATTTAAACAAAACTAAAAGCCCAAAATAACTAATTAAAATACTTCAAAACATAAAAAGGATAGATATGGGCTTATTGAACAAAATTAGCCCAATTATAAAGTGAATTTGGAATTTAATTTGATTGACCCATTCGAAATCAATCTTCATGTTTTGTCTTTTAGCACTTGAATCAAATTAATCAAATCTAAATATGAATCTTGAATCCCTAATTTGATATTTGACTCCTTTTTGCAATCTTCAATTGTGGATAGATTGTTCCAAAAGCCTTGTATCAAGCCTTGAATTGCATCTTTGAACTTCTTTGTCCTTGCTCTTGTAATTTGCCCATTTGGCAAAGTCATTAGATCCTTGTTATTAGCCACTTGGATTACATCATTCCCTCCCTCCTCAAAGGATTCACCCTTAAATCTTCACCTACATCAAAAGGAGAAAGGTCACTTACATTGAAAGTAGCACTAACATTATACTCACCAGGAAGGTCCAATTTGTTGGCATTGTTATTAACTCTTTCCAAAACTTGAAAAGGTCCATCTCCTCTTGGGTGCAACTTAGATTTTCTATGACTTGGAAATCTTTCCTACCTCATATGCACCCAAACCCATTCGCCTGGTTCAAAGATTACTTTCCTTCTTCCTTTGTTAGCTTCATTTGAAATTTGTTGATTTCTTTTCTTTATGTTCTTCGCACATCCTCATTAAGTTGTTTAACCATTTTAGCTTCTTCTTACTATCTAAACTGCTCCCTTCTTGAATAGGTAAGGGAACCAAATCCAAAGGGGTTAATGGATTAAAACCATAAACAATCTCAAATAGTGAATAACCTATAATGGAATACATAACATGATTATAAGCAAATTCAACAAATGGCAAACAATCTTCCCAATTTTTCAAATTCTTTTGAATGATAGCACGCAATAAAATACCTAAAGTTCTATTCACTACCTCAGTTTGTCTATTAGTTTGGGGATGACAAGTAGCATAAAACAACAATTTAGTCCTCAATTTACCCCATAAAACTTTCCAAAAGTAGCTTAAAAACTTTACATCTCTATCACTTACAATACTCCTAGGAATGCCATGGAGTCGTACTATCTCATAAAAGAATAAATCAGCAATGTTTGTTGCATCATCAGTTTTACTACATGATACAAAATGTGCCATTTTAGAAAACCTATCAACAACAACAAAGATTGCATCCTTCCCCTTTTTTGACCTAGGTAAACCTAACACAAATTCCATTGATATATCAACCCAAGGTTCTTTAGGTACAGGTAAGAGGGTGTACAAACCATGTGGTAAAACTTTAGACTTAGCCTCTTTACAAGCAACACATCTATCACATATTCTAATGGCATCCCTTTTCATTTTAGGCCAATAAAAGAACTCACTCAAAGTATCCAAAGTTTTTGCAATCCGAAAATGCCCCATTAAACCACCCCCATGAGTTTCTTTTATAAGCAATTCACTCATAGAACACATAGGTATACATAATTTACTTTCTTTAAATATATACCCATCCATTCTATAAAACTTACCATGAGCCATTTTCTCACATACATCATAAATACTAGAAAAATCAGAATCCTCACCATACAAACCTTTGATGTGTTCAAATCCCAACATTGTTGTGCTTATGGTGTTAATGAGAATATACCTTCTAGATAAAGCATCGACGACCACATTTTCTTTACCTTGCTTGTATTTTATCACATATGGGAATGTTTCATTGTACTCACTCCACTTGGCATGTCTTCTATTTAACTTACCTTGTCCTTTGAGATGTTTCAATGATTGGTGGTCCGTGTGGATTATGAATTCCTTGGGCCAAAGATAATGCTGTCAAGTTTTTGATGCCCTCACCAAAGCATAAAGCTCCTTGTCATAAGTTGGGAAGTTCAAAGTGGCACGATGGAGTTTTTCACTAAAGTAGGCAATTAGCCTCCTATCTTGCATCAAAATAGCTCTAATCCCTAAACTTGAAGCATCACATTCAATCTCAAAATTTTTTGCAAAGTTAGGCAAAGTCAGAATAGGTGCCATACTCAACTTCTCCTTAAGTGAATTAAATGCAATGTCTTGCTCATTACCCCACTTAAAATGAACATTCTTCTTTATTATTTTAGTGAGTTGAATAGCAATTATGCTAAAATCCTTTACAAAATGCTTATAAAAACTAGCCAAACCATGAAAACTCCTTACCTCAGAAATTGATTTTGGAGTTGGCTAACTTTTAATGGCACTTACCTTTTCATCATCCATTTCAACACTTGGTGCACTTACCACAAAACCTAGAAAAACAATTTGATCTAAATAAAAAGAACATTTTTTTAAGTTAGCATTTAATTTTTCTTTCCTCAAAACATCAAGTACAACCCTTAAATGCTTTAAATGTTCATCTGAATTTTATGAGTATACAAGGATATCATCAAAATATACAACTACAAACTTACCAATAAAAGGTCTCAAGACATGGTTCATCAATCTCATAAATGTGCCAGGTGCGTTAGTCAAACTGAAAGGCATAACTAACCATTTATACAAACCATGTTTTGTTTTAAAGGCAGTTTTCCATTCATCACCTTCTTTCATGTGAATTTGATGATGCCTACTTTTCAAACCAATCTTGCTAAAAACATAAGAACCATGCAATTCATCCAACATATCATCTAACCTAGGAATGGGATGTCTATACTTTACCATTATGTTATTGATCACTCTATAATCAACATACATGCACCAAGTACCATCCTTCTTAGGAACAAGTAAAATAGGAACTGCATATAGACTCATGCTCTTGTGAATGTATCCCTTTGACATCAACTCCTCAACTTACCTTTGTAACTCTTTCATTTCCTTAGGATTACTCCTATAGGCTAGTCGATTTGGAATTGGTGCTCTAGGAACAAGATCAATTTGATGCTCAATGCCTTGAATGGGTGGCAATCCATTAGGCACTTCCTTAGGAAAGACATCTTTAAAATCCTGTATCAAAGAAACAAAAGGACTAGGCAAAGCATTATCAAGATCATTAGTACAAACATAAGCTTCCTTGTACATAAGTATAAGTATGGTCCTATTACTATACATAACATCTTTGATATCACTCCCCTTAGCATAAAAACTCACATGTTTCCTTTGACACTCAATTTCCTTTCCTATACTCAAATCTGCCCCTCTCTTTTTTTCTTTTGTTGAATTCAATTTTTCTTTTTTTTCTTCACCCACTTTCTCATCTCTTACCACTCCACCTTTTGATTCACTTAAATTTTCTCTCTTAGATTCAGCACTCTTTGTCTTTCCCACTCTTTAAGTTGTCTCATTCTTTTGAGGTCATCTTCATACACTTCCCTTGTAGACAATAGATTAAGGATAGTGTGCTTGCCATCTTTCTCAATCATGTATTGGTTGGTAAATCCATCATGTTTGGCCTTTTTATCAAATTGCCAAGGCCTTCCCAAGAGTAAATGACCAGCTCGCATAGGTACAACATCACACAAAACTTCATCTTTGTACTTACCTACCAATAGTAAAGGAAACTAAAACTTGCTTATGAACCCTAATTTCACAACATTCATTTAACCACTTCAACTTATAGGGTTTTGCGTGTTTGATTGTGGGTAAGTTAGGCTTTTCAACTAAGTAGTAGCTTGCTATATTAGTATAACTTCCCCTACCAAGGATTATATGACAAACCTTATTTTGCACAAAACACCTATTATGGAACAAGTTTTCCCTTTGCTAATTGACCTCATTTTCTTCCCTCATTTGTGTACTCAAAGCACGTATGGTGACAAGCATTTCTCCATGAACCGCATCTTCAAATTGATACGAACCCTAAATGACCTTCTTTGAGACCTAATACCTTTACTCTTAGAAGCAACTCCCTTAGAAAGCCAATTCAAGTTTGCAAGGAAAACCTCAACTCAATGACAAAACTGTGTCAAGGAACCTTGGTATGTTGTGAACAAAACAAAGTGATTAACTTTGGAAGTTCAGATTGTTGGTTTAAGCAAGAACCAAAATTGAGAATTTTCTCACAAAGCACAAGGCTGTATTTCAAATTATCCAAAAGTCACCTATTTCCTAGATTAGCTAAGTATTTATACCATCTTAGCTAAGTTACAAACCCTAAAATTCTTACTAACTAAAATTCAAACTTTGGCTTAAATTAAACAAACTAAAAGCCCAAATAACTAATTAAAATACTTAAAGCATAAAAAAGGACAAATATGGGCTTAATTAACAAAATTAGCCCAATGATGATATGAGAATAAAGTAAAATAATTAAATTTGAAAATAGAAAGCATAGGCAGCCTAGCTCATTGTATGCAACTCGCTTAACGCCTCAGCCTAGCTCACCGATACCTTAGCCCAATTTTGAATGAAGAATGGCAGCCTTATAAACACTTGAATAGATTAGGCACTAGCCAATAGGAATGTAATTTGGCTTCTTCATCTTAACATTGGGCTTGACTATATTGATTAACCCCTTGAAGCTTCCTTGAATACAATTAGATTCGTATGCAAAGCTCATAATCCAAATATCCTTGGATGGCTCATAGAAAACTTTATAAAACCTTATTTTGTTCTTAAATGATCCATCAATCATGCACAATGGTTGTATTGTATGCCTTTGTAAGCTATCTTGATAGAAATGACAATCTTAAAGAATCTTCTTGAAGTCTTTATCATGTATGTATTTGTAAGGTTCTTGCAAGGCATATGGATTCTCATTATTCCCTCCCTCCTCCAAAGGATTCATCCTCAAATCTTGACTTGAAATTGGAACTAGGGAATGTGTCACTCCTACCATCTTCTTGTTCTTGTTTAACTTGTTGTACATCTAACTCAGCCACATCTTATGCTTCCTTCAAGATATCTAGATGAGTATTGATCATTGAAATCTCTTCATGAACAACAACAATGTCTTCTTCTTCTTCACTAATTAAAGAATCATGCTTCCTAGGCAACAAGTCACTAGCATAAATCTAAGTAGCTTCACATGTAGCTTGAATAGGCCTAGCTATGATGACTTTTCGACTATTTTCTTGATCACTTACATCTTCCAAAGTGGGCATGCTTTCATTGTCATCATCCTTGTCACTTTTAGAAGAAAGCTCTCCACTGAATGTAATCATCACCCTTTTATTAGGGCATTGAGAAGCTATATGACCTGAACCTAAACACTTAAAGCGTTTAACATCATGAGAATGATTAGGAGTTTCAAATTTATCTTTCTCATTCTCTTTTGACATTGGTATGGCTTGTCCCTATCTTGAGTCAAATTTGGACTTGGAATCAGTCCTTTCATCTTCCTTTTAACTTTATTTCCATTGCTTTAATGAAGATGAACTTTGATTGTTACCCTTATACCTAGGTTGCTTCTTAACCTTAATTGCCATATCCCTAAGGTGACATCTTCTTTGAAATTCATTCCACCTTTTGTCCATCTTTTTATTAAGTTGTTCTAAGAACTCTAAGAAATTTTGCTCACCATCTTTATCTTTTGTTCTCATGGTGAAAACCTGAAAAAAAAATGTTAGTAAAGCAAAAACCTTACGTCACTGTAACAACCCACACCTACCTTAGAAATTTTCGTGATAATTTGCTTGATTTAGAACTATTAAGGTTATGTGTGTACTTTCGTAAAAATTAGTAATCTATGTGATTAATGAACATGTGGCATATTAAATTAATTTTAATATACATAATATGAGTTGTTATTGTGAAATAAATGATTTACATGAAGTGTATTTGCATAAAAGAATTTATTTTAAATAAAATAAATTTTCATGCATAATGACAATTTTTAAGCATAAAATGATTTTATGAATATTTTAAAATAAATATTTTGGGGGAAATATTATAGGAATAATAAGAAAAATATTCTTTTTATTTTTAGTTATAATCAGGTGAAAATTTAAATAAAAAGCCCAAATACCCAAAAGCCCACTACACTAAAATCCTCCTAACCTAGTTCATTAAGGGTATTAGTGGGAATTGCACCCAAACCCTAATATATATTGTAAAATTTGGCCAACCTAGGTTTCCAGCAGCCATCACTTTATTTTTCTGTATCTTGGCAGAAAAATTCTTTTAAAATATTTCTCTCAACCAAAATTAAGAAAACACCTTTTAGTTTCGCGATTTCTTAAACGTAATTGTAAGTTTTTCTTCTCTTTCAATTTCTAAATTGGTTTCTGTTTAATAAATTATGCAAAAATTATTTTGAACTAGTTGATTACTAATTTTTATAGATTTAATTATGTTTTGGTGAGTTTTTGGGAGAGAAAATCTATTTTCTATTAAAAACACAAATATTTCTGCTAGATTTCTCCAAAGGTGAATTCTATAACTTAAAATCACAATTTTTATACATAAACATCACTAGAGGGGGACAATTTGTGCATCAATAGTTTCTAAATTGATTTTTGACTTGTTTTGATAAAAAATATTGGAATAAATTATATTTGTACATATTTTTGTGATGACCAGAAAGTTTAAGAAAACAATGGAATTCAAGGTTTTTGTGCTAAAACTTGGAAGTTAGAAAATTCTATTATTAAATTATATGTGGCTGCTAATTTGTGTGAGAAAGAATTATATTTGATATTTGTTTTGCTTAGATGCAAAATAATGATTTGAATCATGTGTCTATATATTGCTGTAATGAACGAAAAGCGCAAAAAGCGCAAATACTGATAATTTTCACCTAAGCCTTAAAACTTAGAAATTTTTTGTATAAATATTATCTATGGCTACTAAATCATGCATGGACATGTTTTAAACTGATATTTTCCATGATTGAATGAAAAATAATGGTATAAACAACCTGTTTACATATTTTTGAAATGATAGAAAAATACCATAAACAAGAAAACTCATGGTTTTATACCCTATAACCCAAAAGTTGAATTTTCATGTATAAGCAATATTATGTGTGGCCAATTCATGTGAATTGAAATTCTAAAATGACTTTTGTTGTGTTTACATGAAAAATCTTCATTCACACCATGTTTTTACATATTACTGAAATAGACAGAAAGTGCGAAAAGAAAGAGAATTTAATTTTTCCTTTTGGTGATGCATTCGGCCTACATTAATTTTTATCCCAATGTTAATAATTTTTAGGTGATGTGTTTTAATGATTATTGACATGTATGTATGTATAATAAATGATAAATTGCATGTTAGTTGAAAGTATGACCCTAGATAAGCTTAAAGGAATTTTGGTATACTTAAGGTATCTTAACCTTATATTGTGATTAGAATGTAAATGTAATTGGGAAATTTAGACTAGATGTTATGATGACTTGATGATGAACACATGGTTTTGAGTTGATGAAGTGACAATTGAATAAAAAGGATCATAAGAGTTAAGCATGACACTTGAAAGGTTAATTATTAAGTTGACATGTATGAGAGTGTAAAGTGTATTAAGATGATTGTTAAATTGAATTGATATTGAGGTAATAATATTGTGATGACCTTAGAAAGACATTGACATGATTGTAATGTGTTTTCATGTGAGCCTATAAGGCCTAAGTGTGTAAGACTTTTAAAGTCAATGTATTATGTGCAAGTGATGAGTACACTTATATGTGCAACTCTAAGTGTATGTGTATGCTATATGTGCATGGGGTAGTTATGGGATAGGAGCATCATGAGTAAATAAATACTAAGTATTAAATTAAATATTATGTTAGAGTTTGAGGAGCTTTAGAAGTGCAAAGGGACAACGTATACTAGGAGCAAAGGAACTCCAAGATGAGTAAACATTGTATTCATTCTACAAGTGCAAGTAATATTTTGTTATGTTACAAATATGTGATATCATGTTATTTGAGCCTTTGACATTTTTCAAACCTAAGTTCT
The DNA here is from genome assembly GCA_947687605.1 of Reutealis trisperma. Lineage (NCBI taxonomy): Eukaryota > Viridiplantae > Streptophyta > Magnoliopsida > Malpighiales > Euphorbiaceae > Reutealis > Reutealis trisperma. The sequence goes on from CANTUT010000302.1 coordinate 387,841, forward strand.
TTCAATTTTAAAATGAAACTTTATGATTTCTTGGTAAAGCTTGGGTTGCCAAAGGACATTTGGTCTAAAACTATTTTGTTTATCCAATGAGAATTTCTTATGATTATCACCCTAACTTATATTCTTTCTGGAAATACACTATCATTGTATCTTTTGTTTGAAAGTTAAACCACTATTGTTATTAGGATATATGTTATTGTTGCCTTAAGTGATATTGTTATTTGTGATTACCATTAGCTCCAACTATGGTACCTTTAACCTTTATGCAGAATCCTTGTGCCGATGCAGGTAATCATCAGAACCTGTGCACACAGTCTTAACCCGATGGATAGGGGTAGTGTATCCACCTCAGTTAGAAAGGGGTAGTTCTCATCGTGGGGCCTAATCAGCTTTATGCCTTCTATGCGATAGGAGTTGGAATTTGGTATAAGGCCACCTCTCCTTAATGTGTTTGAGTGATAGAGCAATAGCCTTCACTCACCATATATTATAAGTGTGATTTCTGCAACCTTGCCAATTGAACCCTTGCTAAATTGCAACTTGATTCATGAATTATAAATTATGAACTATGTGTATAATCTATGTGTTTCTTCTCTAAAGGAATATGTGATAATGTATGTGCTTTATCGTTTACTCATTGAGATCATCTATCTCACTCCCTTTTCCTTACATGGTTCCAGGTGAGCAAATGTGAGGAAGCAAGGTGATGACTAGAGCATTCTACTCTGCTTGGGAGATTCCTTGTCAAAATCATTAATAATACCATGTTATGAAGTGTTATCATTAGATGCTCTAGGAATATTCATTGATGCTCATTTGAGATATATTATTTTCATTATGGATTTTATGTGAAATGTTTAATTATAGTTTTCCGCAATTAAAGGTATTCATTTAAATATTTTAAAAGAGTTATTGTAAGAGATTTGGTATGATCCTAGGCATGATTTGTTAATGTGTAAGTGGGTTTTACGGGCGTGGGTGACCTTATGTCTCCCCATCTTCTTGGACCCTCATATCTCTAAGATTGGGATGTGACAGTCACTCTCTTACATGTTTTCACTCAAAATAGATGACACTCATGTTCACTTGTGTTTATTATCACACAAATCAATAGGCTTTACTCTAGATAAATTCACACTCTTACCTTTTAACTCACAATTCTCTCTTATAGTTCTTATAAGAGCCAATTTCCAAACTACACAAAATTATTATTTTTTTTTTTTGCCCAACAATTAAGCAAGATTTAAAGGTGAAATATGACACAAATTTAAGGCAAAACAGGAACAAGAACACCTAAAATAATAACCCTAAATGTTTTTGACAATGATTGAATGAACACACCAAACACATATTTTGCCAATAAATTTGAAAAATTATAAAATTAAACAAAAATAAAATAGATAACAAGACAAGAAGAGTGCAGCTGATAGAACTCAAAATGGAGTTTTCTACAAAAAATTATAACAAAATGAAATTTACTGAAAAATAAAAAAATGCAAATTTCAAGGCCTAAACGATGGAATTTGGCTGAAAAACAATAGACATCACAAGCAAAGCTAGTGAATTTTGATATTTGGCCTATTTCCCTTGGAATTGTGTACACAAAAGGATAAAAAATGCAATTTTCTTTCAATCGTAGCAATTTTTTTTTTTTTTTCGAATTTATGAGTTGCAAATACAAAGGAACAAATTAGGGTTGACAAACAAAAAAGGAAAAAATAAGACGACAGTGTAAACAAAAAAAGGAAAATAATGAAAGAAAAGTAAAAAACAAACCAAGATGGAAAAAGGAAGCTGAAACTGAAAGTAGAAGCAAATCTCAGCTTATTTTGGAAGATAGGCTTGATTTGGTCAACTCCTTAATTCTCCTTGATTTGATTTGATTCCAATAATCTTCCTTTTTTTTCTTTCACTCTAGAATTCGAAATAAACACTATATACTCCTATATTTTCTAGTTTGGCCAAGATTCTTTCCTTTTTTTTTCTTTCTTTCTTTCTTTCCTTGGCCAATTTCAAGATTCTTTCCTCTTTTTTTTTTTCTCTTTTTTTTCTTCTAGCTGAATGTTCTTTTTTTTTTTTTTTTTTTTTTTAATTTAGCAACAATTCAAAAGGAAACAAATAAACAAACAGAAGATCAAACAAGAAAGTTTTATAGTTTTCATCCTAAAACTTAAAGTTGAAAAATTTTCATGCATATGTATCCATATGGGTGCCGATTCCTAAATGTTGATGTTCTAAAATGATTTTTGTTATATTTACATGAAAAATCTTAGTTTAAACCATGTTTTTGCATATTACTGTAATAAACAGAAAGTGCGAAAAGTAAGAAAATTCATGCTATAAGGCATTCGGCCAACGTATGGATTTTTATCCCAATGTCTATAATTTTTATATGATGTATTTTAATAATTATTGACATGTATATATGAATGATAAATGATTAAATTATTTGATTGAAGGAATGGCTCTAGACTAGTCTAGAGACAATTACGTATACTTAGGGTATCTCAACCCTATGTTGTGATTAATATGTGAATCTAAATAAGTAATATGGGAAATAGGTTTTATGATGAAGTAATAATGAATTAATGATCTTGATTTGACTATGAGATTGATTGTGTGAATTGATCATAAGAGATAAGCATGACATTTGAAAGGTTACTTGTTAAAGTTGACATAAATGGAAAGTGTAAATGCACTAAGTTGAATGTTAGATTGAATTGATATTAAGATCATGATATATTGTATTTGACTTTAGAAAAATCTTGCTATAAGTTATAATATATTTTCTCGTGGGCCTACAAAGGCTAAGTGTGCAAGACTTTAAAATTCAACATGTTATGTGCAAGTGATGAGTACACTTCTACGTGTAACTCTAAATGTATATGTATGTTATATGTGTATGGGGTAGTCATGGGATAGGATAGCATGATGATTAAGTAAATGTTAAGTATTAAAATTATGTTATATTAGAGCTTAAGAAGTGTTAGAGGTTTAAGGGCTACAAGTACTAAGAGCAAAGGAACTACAAGGTAAGTAAACATTTTGTTTATGTTTCAAGTATACATTATCATGGTATGCGAACCTTTGAAATTCTTGAAACCCAAGTTCCTTTCTATCATAAATTATAATTATATGAATTCTTTGTTAAGCTTGGGTTGCCAAAGGATAATTGATCCAAAACCATTTGAATATCTAATGATAATAAAGAACTTTTGTGATTATTGCTCTAACTTATATTCTTTATGGAACTACATTATCATTTATCTTTTGTTTGATAAGCTAAACATCTATTATTATTATGCCACATGTGATTGCATTTCTTCAATGCTATTTTTACAAGTGATTTATCATTACCTCTAGCTATGGTACCCATAATCCTTTTTATGTAGAAATCCTCATGTCGATACGGTCAATCATCAAAACCTATGCACACAGTCTTAACCCGATGGATAGGGGTAGTGTATCTACCTTAACTAGAAGGGACAATTCTAGCCTTGGAGCCTGATCAGTTTCACGCTTTTCTATGTGATTGGAGTTAGAAATTGGTTTGATACCACCTCTCCTCTATATATTCAAGTGATTATGGCCACAACCTTCACTCTATGTATTATGTGTTATAAGTGTGATTTTTGCGAACCTTTCTAAATTGCAAACTATGAACCATGAACTATGAATTGCAAATTTTGAATCATAAACTATGATTTATAAGCCATGAGCCCTTTTAAGGGATATATGTTATTATATTACCTATATTGTTTACTCATTGAGATCATCTATCTCACCCCTTCTTCTTTGTGTGGTTCTAGATGAGCATTATAAAAAGGCAAGGTGATAGTTGAAGCAACTTACTCCGCTTGGGGGATTTTCCTTGTCCAAGTTTATTTCCATACCATGAAGTGATGAGTCATCTTTAGACGCTTCGGGAATGATTGTTTGGGGATTTATTTTGAAACATTATCTATTTATGCTTTATTTGGAGTCTAAATATTATTTTCTTATGGATTGTATTTAAAGTATATTTTGACTAGTCTTCCGCAACTTAATATTTTCTTATAAATGGTTTACTTAAGTTAATGCATGAGGTTTTGGTATGATCCTAGGCAATGTTTGCTTGTATGAGTGGGTTCTATAGGTGTGTGTGACCATATGTCTCACCATGATCTAGGATCATCATATCTCAAAAATTAGAATGTGACAAGGTAGTTCTAGTCATGTAGCCTAATCAGCTTCATGCTTTTCTATGTGATTGGAGTTGGAATTTGTCTTGAGGTCACCTCTCCTCAGTGTATGCAAGTGAATTGAGCTGGGTCTTTACTCACAAGTAATAAGTGTGATTTCTACAAGCCTTGTTAAATTAAAAACTATGAGTCATGAATTACAAATCCTGATATATGAGTTATAAGTTATATGCCCTTTCTAAGGGATATGTGTTATTGAATAAGTTATATTGTTTACTTATTGAAATCATCTATCTCACCCCTTTTTTTTTTATGTGGTTGTAGGTGAGCATTATTGTCACATCCCAATTTTGGAGACATGATGATCCTATAACATGGGTAGACATAAGGTCACCCACTACTATAGAACCCACTTCTACATATACAAAACCATGCCTAGGATCATACCAAATGCTATGTAATAACTCATTTTAAATGTTTATATGAAAACCTTTAGTTGTGGAAGATAATAATTAGATACTTCACATACAATCCATAAGAAAACAATATTCATAATCTAGTTGAAACCTTAATAAATAACATCTCGAAACAAAAATCAAAAATAAATATTCCTAGAGCATCTAACGATAACCCTTTGTAGCATAGTATTATTAATGACTTGGACAAGGAATTTCCGAAGCAAGGTAAGATGTTTGAGCCATCACCTTGCCTCCTTATATTGCTCACTTGGAACCACACAAGAGAAAAGGGGTGAGATAGATAATCTCAATGAGTAAACAATAAAGCACATACATTAACGTATATTCCTTTAAAAAGGAAGCACATAGCTTATACACATAGTTCATGATTTACAATTCATGAATCAAGTTGCAATTTAGCAAGATTTTCATTTTAGCGAGTTTGCAGAAATCACACTTATAACACATAGAGAGTGAAAGTTGTTGCCCTTATCACTCGAACACATAAAGGAGAGGTGGTATTGCACCAAATTCCAACACCTATCATATAGAAAGACATGAAGCTTATTAGGCCCCATGGTTAGAATTGCCCCTTCCAGCTGAGGTGGATACACTACCCCTATCCATCTATTTAAGACCATGTGCATAGGTTCCAATGATTTCCTGCATCGACACGAGGACTTCTGCATAAAGGGTTAAAGGTACCATAGTTATAGCTAATGGTAATCACATATAACAACAACATTTAAGGCAATAATAACATGTATCATAATAGCAATAGCAGTTTAACTTTTTGAACAAAAGGTACAAGAATAGTGTAGTTCTAGAAAGAATATAAGTTAGGGCAATAATCACAAAGGAATTATCACTGGATAAACAAAAATGGTTTATGGACCAATTGTCCTTTAGCAACCCAAGCTTAACAAAGAAACCATAGAGTTTCATTTTAAAATAGAAAGAACTTAGGTTTCAAGAATGTCAAAGGTATACATATTATGATAGCTTATACTTATAACAATATCATAATGTTTACTCACCTTGTGGTTCCTTTGCTCCTAATACACATAGCCCTTTTTAAACTTCTAAGACTCCTTAAGCTCTAATATAATATTTAATTCAATACTTAGTATTTATTTAATCATGATGCTGTCTTATCCCATAACTACCCCATGTATACATAACATTCACATACACTTAGAGTTGCACATATAAGTGCACCTCATCGCTTGCATATACATGTTGACTTTAAAAGTCTTACACACTTAGTCTTTATAAGCCCATATGAAAACACATTATAATTCATATCAATACCATTCAAAGGTCAACATAATATCATCATCTCAATATCAATTCACTTTAACAATCATCTTAGTGCACTTAACACTTCCATATATGTCGACTTAACAATTAACCTTTCAAGTGTCATGCATATCTCCTATGACCATTTCATTCAACCAATCTCTTCATCAATTCAAGATCATTAATTCATTATCAAGTCATCATACAACCTACTTCCATATTATGCAATCGCATTCACATATTAATCACAACATAAGGTTAAGATACCTTAAGTATACCAAATTGCCTCTAGCCTTACCTAGAGTCATTCCTTCAACCAATGTGCAATTTAACCATTTATCATTCATAGATACATGTCAATAATCAACAAAATACATCACATAAAAATTATAGACATTGGGATAAAAATCCCAATGTAGGCCGAACACATCATTAAGGAGAAAACCTGAATTTTCTTACTTTCCGCACTTTCGTCTATTACAATAATATGTAGAAACATGGTATGAACCAAGATTTTTTAGAAATCAAAACAAAAATCATTTTAGAACATAAGCATATAGGAATTGGAACATATATAAATCCATTTGCATGAAAATTTTCTAACTTTAGCTGTTAGGGTGAAAACCATAAATCTTTCTTATTTCCAGTACTTTCTGGTCATTACAATACTATATAAACACATGTTTTAAACTATTATTTTTCTTTAAATCATAATAAATATCAGTTTAGAACATCAATACATACAAATCAGCTACCATAGATATTTATTATGCAACAAAATTCCAAGTTTAGGGTTCAAAGTGAAAATCATGAGTTTTCTAGCTTTCTAGTGTTTTCTGATCATTACAGTAATATGTAAATACATGATTTAAATAATTATTTTTCTTCCATATAAAACAAATATCAGTTTAGGATTCTATCATGCACACAATTGGTAGCCATATATATATATATATATATATATATATATATATATGATCAAAAAAAATTTCAACTTTTAAGTTCTAGAATAAAAACCTTGAATTTCCTTGTTTTCAGAAACTTCTTGGTCATTATAGTAATATGCAGAAATATGATTAATTTGATATTTTTCATCTAAACACATCAAAAATCCATTTAGAAAACAATTATTTAGGAATTGTCTCCCCCCACACCCCCCCCCCACCTTCCCCCCCCCCCCCCTTTGAAGTGTTTATGCATAAAAATTTCAATTTTGAATTGTAGGATTCACCTTTGGAGAAATCACGTAGAAAAATTGGTATTTTCGATAGAGAAAATCAATTTCTCTTTCAAAAACTCACCCAAACTAAATTAAATCTATAGAAATTAGTAAATACCTAGTTCAAAATAATTTTCTTATAATTTATTTCATAGAAATTAGATAAGAAATTGAAAGAGAAGAAAAATTTATGATTACGATCAAGAAATCGTAAAGTTGAAAGTCTTTTTGAGAATTTCAGTAGAGAGAATTATTTGGGGAGAATTTTTTTGTCAAAATACTAAAATAAGGGTACTGGAATTCTAGGGCTAGCTAAATTTCTTGAATTTATATGTAGGATTTTGGGTAATTTCCAAGATTACCCTTAATGAGCTAAGTTAAGAGGGTTTTAGTGTAGTGGGCTTTTAGGTATTTGGGCTTTTTATTTTATTTAGGGGCTAATTATAGGTAATTAAAATAATTATTTTTTCTTATTATTTTCTATAAAATTTTCCCCAAAAAATTTATTTAAAAATTATTTTAAAATACTCATAAAATTATTTTTTTGCTTAAAAATTATCTTTTTGCATGAATATTCATTTTGCGAAAAATAAATTATTTTATACTAATGCACTTCATATGAATTATTTATTTTACAATAATAACTCATATTATGCATATTAAAATTTATTTAACATGCCATATACTCATCAATTACGTAGCACATGAATTCCTAAAAAAGCACACACTTAGTCTTAATAGTTCTATATCGAGCAAATTGGTCATGAAAACTCCTAGGGTGGGTGTGAGTTGTTACATTCTCCCTCCTTAAAAAAAATTTGTCCTCAAATTTTTAAATCTAGCAGCACAACACACTTTGCTTAACTTCTTCACCATGCTTCTGCTGTACCACTCAAAGACAATATCTAACTACAATTAACATATTGAATACAGTAAGGCACATACTCACAATCTATCAAAATCACACTGATAAACCTTCAGCTTGAGCTACAGCTATGTTAATCTCTTGTTCAAACAAATCTTAAAACTTATCCTTAATAATTTTGTATCCCTTAACCTTAAACAAAAGTAATAAAACCTTTAATTTCACCTTCAATCACATAAAATCCCAAGCATTTTTTTTCCTTATATCTCTATTAGTATTAACATCTACACTAATACCTTAATCACTACTTCCATTATTTATTTATCACATTAGTCATATAAGAATCCAATAGATAACTCCAAATTAATAACTCCAATTGATATTCGATAATTCTCTTTTCATATTAATAATTATTACTTAATATATTATAACCTCAATAAATATTTTCATGTTTAATACCTTGCTGACATTATAATTTCTACACTCCCATCATTTATCAATTTAAAACATATTTAAGATTAACAAACATTCCTATATATTTATCATATCCTAAATGAACTTACATTCTATTAATTTACAATCCCAAATAAACTTCTCATAACTATTTCAGACTTACTCTCTTTCTACATAATATATACATCATTACCATGACTTAATTACCTAATCCCTCATAATTTTTTTTATATACCTTTAGCTCATAATGTCATCTCACTTTAGGTTTTCCACTTACATCTTGCTATGCTTCACATTCCTACTCATTTAACTTATCCATATTAAAATAATAAACCTTCTAATACCATTGCTATCTAATGAAATCTCTATGCAACTCTTATATCTTTCCAAATCAATGCCATTCTAGGTTATCTCAATAAAAAAAAATTTCATACTAAAGATCACTACCAAATTTTTTCTGTACTAAAAATCACTACCAAATTTTCCAATAACCTCATTTGAACATTATTGTATCCAACACCTTAAAACATTTCTCATCTAGAGGACTCAAATTCCTTTCAGGTATATTCAAAATTATTTGTATTTTCAAAACTGCATAGCATTATTTGTAAGAATCAAAACATTTTCATCCTTGCATGTAACATGCAACTTTAATGCAATGTTTGATGTGGTTCATGATGTATGATTGATGATGTATGATTTTGTAAAGCAAAACTCGATGCCTATAGGTAGACACACTAGACATAAGTACATGATCAAATCAAATCTAGAACATCTTATCTTAAATCATATAAAATTTTGAATTAAATCATTTTATACCCTCATAGACCAAGTCATCATGGATCCTCAACTTTACAGTTCGTATGGCCTTAACATCTATTACTTTATAAAAATTTAAATCCTTATACTCTAATCGCAGCCTATATACTCAAAGGAATCTCATCACCAAAGAATCTCTACTAGCATCATACTTATCCTTTTATCATCATTAGAGGTCTAAGAATACTTATCCTTTTATGTCTCCCTCTCTTAAAAGAAATTTATCCTCGAATTTCAATACTTACTCACATGTTCTCAAACAACTCTACCGCATTCCTTCCTCGACTTGCTAAGTATACTCATCCATTCCATGATTATGTTAGTAGACCTTAATCATAGGTATCTCCTTAATACATAAATGTCTCCCATCCTTAGTTTAAAATTCTAATTGCTTTTCTTTATAGTCAATACAAGCTCCATATTCATATAGCCAATCCATTCCTAAGATCACATAGAATTCTAGGACACCAAATTCTAACAACTCCATAGGAAGTTTCCATCCATTAATGTCTACCTCATAGTCTTTAAACATATACTTTAATTCCATCACTATTCCCAAAGGAGTTGACACTACTAAGAGTTCATTAATTAATTCCTTATTTTTACTAAGACTCCTAGCAAAATATGGAGACATAAATGAATGCATAGTACTAGAATCAATCAAGCATCTTGCACTAGAAATTCAAATGGGAATACTACCTTCTTCTTTTAAATCACACTAGATTAATATTTTTCCTTTGACTATACTTGATATTTACATCGGTGATAGAGAAATCCCTAGCATGCTTATTGTTTTAGTATATATGGTAGCATCTAAGTCACAATTCCTTAATATACTTGACTTACTTCATATTGTATACTTATGTATCTGATTTATTTCACTCTCATATTGATCATTACTAACCATCATTTCTCTTCTTATGGCTTCAATCACATTATCATTTAATAACTCCATATATTTCATATATCAAACCATTGTTACATTTAAGCATTTCATATCTCATAATATTATACCTACCAGTCATTAATCTAACTTGGATCAAAGCCTAGTCCATTGCTTTTTCTAATCCACTTAACCCTAATATCAAAATGTCATACTTAGCATGCCTTTAACCTGAGCTACCATCATATAATATCACATCATAGGACACATATCACCTAACATGTATCACATATCATAGCATATATCATGTATCATAGTCATATAACATATAACTTATAGCATTATAAATTCTCCTATCATATAGAAGTGAATCATGTCATAGGCAAAAAGAATCAATGCACACTAAGTCACTAGGCAATCAATTAACATCATTCACATCGTAGGAGTCTTATATCCCTAGGCCAATAATTATCCACTACCAATGCAAACCTCAACTATACCCCTCATTAGGATGAACATCAAGTGCATGGTCTCTTATTTGTTCAACATCTCTAGCCTTAATCTGTTCCACATCTTTTCTCATAGCATGCACTAGGGAACTCAGATGTTGATTTTTCTTCATCAAGTCTGAGCAGTCCCTTTTGAACCTATGTATTTTACTCTGAATCCATTTATAACCTAGACACTCTATGGGGTCCTCCTCATCAAGAGTCTTTTCTCTCTTCAGGTGAACCATAGGTATGGCCTTCTTGAACATATCTGGCCAAGTCCTCTTGCAAGTCACATGGGGTGCTCTAGGTCGCAATCCTCGGCCTAGAGTTATCTTCTTGGTCATCTAGTAAAGGAATCGTAAGGCACACAAGCAAACAATAACAAAGAGTACTATAACTTTTTAGGATTTTCATGGAACTATACAAGCGATAAACAGCAAATGACATGACAGGAAAATTCCTATACTATAGGATTATACTTAACCAATCCCATAATTAGACAAGTCTAAACTAAACTTCTAAAAACTACAGCTCTGATACCATCTTTGTCACATCCCAATTTCGAAGACAACCCTTCATAGCATAGTATTATTAAAGACTTGGACAAGGAATTTCCTAAGCAAGGCAGGATGTTTGAGCCATCACCTTGCTTCCTTATACTGCTCACCTAGAACCACAAAAGGAAAAAGGGGTGAGAAAGATGATCTCAATGAGTAAACAATATAGCACATACATTAAAATATATTCCTTTAAAAATTAAGCTTATAGCTTATACACATAGTTCATGATTTACAATTCATGAATCAAGTTACAATTTAGTAAGGTTTTCAACTTAGCAAATTTGCAAAAATCACACTTATAACACATAGAGACTGAAGGTTGTTGCCCTCATCACTCAAACACATAAAGGAGAGGTGGCATTAAACCAAATTCCAACTCCTATCATATATAAAGATGTGAAGCTAATTAGGCCCCGCGGCTAGAATTACCCTTTCTAAATGAGGTGGATACAATACCCCTATCCATTGGGTAAAGACCATGTGCATAGATTCTAATAATTTCCTGCATCGGCATGAGGACTTTTGCATAATAAAGGTACCATAGTGTAACAACCCATACCCACCCTAGGGATTTTCATGATAAATTGCTTGATTTAGAACCTATAAGGTTAAGTGTGTGCTTCTGTGAAAATTTGTGATCTAAGTGATTGATGAGTATGTGGCATATTAAATTAATTTTAATATGCATAATATGTGTTGCTATTGTGAAATAAATGATTTGCATGAAGTGCATTGGCATAAAAGAATTTATTTTAAATAAAATGAATTTTCATGCATAAGACAATTTTTAAGCATAAGATAATTTTATGGGTATTTTTAAAATATTTTTAAATAAATATTTTTGAGAAAAATGTTCTAGAATTAATAAGAAAAATATTCTTTTTATTTTAATTTCATTCAGCCAAAATTCTTAAAGGAAAAGCCCAAATACCCAAAAGCCCACTACACAAAAATTCTCCTAACCTATTTCATTAAGGGTAATAGTGGAAATTCCACTCCAACCCTAATATATATTATAATTTTCGGCCAAACAAGGGTTTCCAGCAGCCATTCTCTTACTCTTTTTGTATTTCAGCAGAAAAACCTCTCAAAATAATTCTCTCTGCCGAAATATTGAAAACACCTTTCCGTTTCCCGATTTCATGATCGTAATCGTAAGTTTTTATTCTCTTTCGATTTCTAAAATGATTTCTATGAAATAAATTATGGGAAAATTATTTTGAACTGTTTGATTATTGATTTCTACAGATTCAATTCTGTTTGAGTGAATTTTTGGGAGAGAAAATTTATTTTATACCGAAAACACGATTCTTTCCGCAAGATTTCTCCAAAGGTGAATTCTATAAATTAAAATCACAATTTTATTGCATAAACATCATAAGGAAGGGGGGGGGGGGGGGGAATTTATGCATGGATGTATTCTAAACTGATTTTTGATTTGTTTTGATAAAAAATATTGGATTAAATAATATTTCTACATATTTCTGTGATGACCGAAAAGTTTCGAAAAATAAAGGAATTCAAGGTTTTTGTGTTAGAACTTGGAAATTGGAAAATTTTATTCTTTCATGAATATATGGCTGCTGATTTGTATGAATTGGTGTCCTAATATGATATTTGTTTTGTTTAGATGAAAAATAATGATTTGAATCATGTGTCTGTTTATCGCAGAAATGAACGAAATGCACGGAAAGCGAGGAAACTCATGATTTTTCACCTAAGCCTTTGAACTTGGCTTTTTTTTGTATAAACCCTATCTATGGCTGTAAATTTATGAAGGAATGTGTTCTAAACTGATATTTTCTATGATTGAATGAAAAATAATGGTTTAAACAACCTGTTTGCATATTTCTGAAATGACCGGAAAATACCAAAAATAAGAAAACTTATGTTTTGTGCACTATAATACAAAAGATTGAATTTTTATATATTAAAAACACCAATAGTGGTTGATTCCTATTAATTTATATTCTAGAATGATTTTTGTTATGTTTACATGAAAAATCTTGATTCAAACCATGTTTTTACATATTTCTAAGATAGACAGAAAGCACGAAAAGAAGAAGAATTTGGTTTTTACCTTAATGATGCATTTGGCCTACATGAATAATTTTGTCCAAATGTTTATAAATTTTATGTGATGTGCCATGGTGATTGTTAACATGTATGTATGTATAATAGATGATAAAATTGCATGTTAGTTGAAGGTATGATCCTAGATAAGCTTAAATGTATTATGGTATACTTAAGGTATCTTAACCTTGTATTGTGATTAGAATGCAAATGTGATTGAGGAAATTGGAACTAGATGTCATGATGGCTTGATAATGAATATACGGTTATGAGTTAATGAAGTGAAAGGGATCATAAGAGTTAAGCATGATGTTTGAAGGATTAATTGTTAAGTTGACATATATGGAAGTGTAAAGTGAACTAAGATAATTGATAAGTAAATTGATATTGAGGTAATGATATTGTGATGACCTTAAAAAGGTATTGAGATGATTGCAATGTGTTTTCATGTAAGCTTATAAGGCCTAGGTATGCAAGACCATTAAGTCAACGAGCTATGTGCAAGTGATGAGTACACCTATATATGGACTCTGAGTGTATGTGTATGCTATATGTACATGGGTAGTTATGGGATAGGAGTATCATGAGCAAATAAATACTAAGTATTAAATCAAATATTATGTTAGAGTTTGAGGAGCTTTAGAAGTGCAAAGGGGACTATATGTACTAGGAGCAAAGGAACCCCAAGGTGAGAAAACTCTATATTCCTGTTTCCAGTGTGAGTAAACATCGTATTCATGTTATAAGTGTAAACAACATTTTGTTGTGTTACAAGAATGTGATATATTGTTATATGAACCTTTGTGATCTTTGAAACCCAAGTTTTTTCTATCTTTAATATTATTATATGATTTCTTTGTCAAGCTTGGGTTGCCAAGGGACATTTGGTCCAAAAACTATTTTGCTATCCAATGAGAAATTCTTGCGATTAACACCCTAACTTATATTCTTTCTGGAACTATGCTTTCATTTTATCATTGTTGAAAGCCAAACAACTATTGATATTGAATTACATGTTATTGTTGCCTTATATGATATTGTTAATTGTGTTTACCAATAGCTCTAGCTATGGTACCTTTACCCTTTATACAGAATCCTTATGCCAATGCAGGTAATCATCAGAACCTATGCACACGGTCTTAACCCAATGGATAAGGGTAGTGTATCCACCTCAACCAGAAGGGGCAGTTCTAGCTATGGGGCCTAATAAGATTCATGCTTTCTACGTGATAGGAATTGGAATTTGGCATAAGGCCACCTCTCCTCTATGTGCTCGAGTGATAGAGCAATAGCCTTCACTCTCTACGTGTTATAAGTGTGATTTTTGCAAACTTGCCCAATTGAACCCTTACTAAATTTCAACCTGATTCATGAGTTATAAACCATGAACTATGTGTATAAGCTATGTGTTTCCTTTCAAAGGAATATGTGATAATGTATGTGCCTTTTCGTTTACTCATTGAGATCATCTATCTCACCCCTTTTCCTTGTGTGGTTCCAGGTGAGCAAATGTCAGGAGGCAAGGTGATGGCTCAAGCATTCTACTTCGCTTGGGGAATTCCTTGTCCAAGTTATTAATAATACTACATTTATGAAGTCTTGTCTTTAGGTGCTTCGGGATGTTGATTGATACTTATCAAGATTTATATTAATTCCCTTATGGATTTTATATGTAATGATTCATTTTAAGTCTTCCGCAATTTATGGTATTTATCTAAATAGTTTAAATGAGTTAATGAAGAAGGTTCGGTAAGATCCTAGGCATGATTGTTATATGTTAATGGGTTTTACGGGCGTGGGTGACCTTATGTCTCCCCATGTTATAGGATCGTCGTACCTCATAAGGTTGGGATGTGACACATAGCTAGAGCTAATGGTAATCACATATAACAACAACATTTAAGGCAACAATAACATGTATAATAATAGCAATAGTAGTTTAACTTTTTGGACAAAAGATACAAGAATAGTGTAGTTCTAGAAAAAATATAAGTTTGGACAATAATCATAAAGGAATTATCATTGGATAAACAAAAATAGTTCATGGACCAATTGTCCTTTAGCAATCCAAGCTTAAAAAAGAAATCATTGAGTTTCACTTTAAAATAGAAAGAACTTGGGTTTTAAGAATGTCAAAGGTACACATATCATTATAGCTTATACTTGTAACAATATCATAATGTTTACTCACCTTATGGTTCCTTCGCTCCTAGTACACATAACCCTTTTTTAACCTCTAAGACTCCTTAAGCTATAATATAATATTTAGATTAATACTTAGTACTTATTTAATCATGATGCTATCCTATCCCACAACTACCTATGCACACATAACATTCACATACACTTAGAGTTGCATATATAAGTACATCTCATCGCTTGCATATACATGTTGACTTTAAAAGTCTTGCACACTTAGCCTTTATAGGCCCATATGAAAAAACATTATAATTCATGCCAAAACCTTTTAAAGGTTAACACAATATCATCATCTCAATATCGATTCACTTTAACAATCATCTTAGTACACTTAACACTTTCATATATATCAACTTAACATTTAACCTTTCAAGTGTCATGCTTATCTCTTATGACCAATTAATTCAATCAATCTCTTCATCAATTCAAGATCATTAATTCATTATCAAGTCATCATATAACCTACTTCCATATTATTCAATCACATTCACATATTAATCACAACATAATGTTAAGATACCTTAAGTATATCAAATTGCCTCAAGCCTTATCTAGAGTCATTCCTTCAACCAATGTACAATTTAACCATTTATCATTCATAGATACATGTCAATAACCAACAAAATACATCACATAAAAATTATAGACATTGGGATAAAAATCCCAATGTAGGCCAAACACATCATCAAGGAGAAAACCTGAATTTTCTTACTTTCTGCACTTTCTATCTATTACAGGAATATGTAGAAGCATGGTTTGAACCAAGATTTTTCATGAAATCAAAACAAAAATCATTTTAGAACATAACCATGTAGGAATGGGCATATATATAAATCCATGTGCATGAAAATTTTCCAACTTTAGGTGTTAGGGTGAAAACCATAAACCTTTCTTATTTATGGTACTTTCTGGTTATTACAGTAATATGTAAACACGTATTTTAAACTATTATTTTTCATTCAATCATAACAAATATTAGTTTAGAACATCAATACACACAAATTGGCAGCAATGGATATTTATTATTTAACAATATTCCAAGTTTAGGGTTCACAGTGAAAATCATGAGTTTTCTAGCTTTCCGGTATTTTCCGATCATTACATTAATATGTAAACACATGATTTAAATCATTATTTTTCATCCAAATAAAACAAATATCAGTTTAGGATTCCATCATGCACAAATTGGCTGCCATATATATATATAATCATAGAATTTTATAACTTTTAAGTTCTAGAATGAAAATCTTGAATTTCCTTATTTTTTAAAAATTTTTGATAATTACAGTAATATGCAAAAATACAATTTAATTCAATATTTTTCATGTAAATACATCAAAAATCCATTTAGAAAATAATTATGTAGGAATCACCCCCCTTGAAGTGTTTATGCATAAAAATTTTAATTTTGAGTTTAGGATTCACCTTTGGAGAAATCGCATAGAAAGGTTGGTATTTTTTATAGAGAAAATCAATTTCTCTTTCAAAAACTCACCCAAACTAAATTAAATCTACAAAAATCAATAAATACCTAGTTTAAAATAATTTTCTCATAATTTATTTCATACAAATCATATAGGAAATTGAAAGAGAAGAAAAAATTATGATTACGATCAAGAAATCGCAAAGTTGAAAGTGTTTTTGAGAATTTTGGTAGAGAGAATTATCTTGAGAGAATTTTTCTATCAAAATACTAAAATAATAGAGTGTGGCTGCTAGAATTCTAAGGCTGGCTAAATTTCTTGAATTTATATGGAGGGTTTTGGGTAATTTCTAAGATTACCCTTAATGCGCTAGGTTATGAAGGTTTTAGTGTAATGGGCTTTTAGGTATTTGGGCTTTTTATTTAATTTAGGGGCTGATTATAGGTAATTAAAATAATTATTTTTTCTTATTATTTTTTGTAAAATTTTCACCAAACCATTTATTTAAAAATTATTTTAAAATACTCATAAAATTATTTTATACTTAAAAATTGCCTTTTTGCATGAATATTCATTTTATGAAAAATAAATTGTTTTATGCTAATGCACTTTGTATAAATTATTTATTTACAATAATAATTCATATTATGCACATTAAAATTAATTTAAAATGTCACATACTCATCAATTACATAGCATATGAATTGTTGTAAAAGCACACACTTAGTCTTAATAGTTCTATGTTAAGTAAATTAGTCATGAAAATTCCTAGGGTCGGTGTGGGTTGTTACAATTATGAGAAGATAAAGTGATGACTCAAGCAATCTACTCCACTTGGGGGATTTCCTTGTCCAAAGTTTATTAGCATGGTATCATATAAAGAGTCTTTTTAGATGCTCTGGGAGTTTCATTTTTGGAATATTATTTATTTGATAATTTACTTGGAGTCTTAAATAATCTTTTCATATGGATTGTATCTAGAAGTAATTTCTTTAAATTATGCTTTCGCTGGTTAAAGTTTTCCTTATTATTGGATAATTAAGTTAATGCATGAGGTTTTGGTAAGATCCTAGGCAATGTTATTGTATGCATTAGTGGGTTTTATGGATGTGGATGACCTTATGTCTCCTTATGTTCTAGGACTATCATATCTCTAAAATTTAGGATGTGACAAAGATGGCATCAAAGCTATAGGTTATGCTTTATTCCCATTTGACCTATGGTAAAGATGGTATCAGAGCTATAGTTTTTAAGTCTAGTTTAGACTTGTCTATTTATTGAGTTGATTAAGTATAATCTTGAAGCATAGAAATTTTCTTGTCATGTCACTTATAGTCTATTGCTAGTATAGTTCCATGAAATCCAAATAAGCTATAGTACTAGTTCTTATTGTTTATGTGCCTTACGATTCTTTTATCAAATGACCAAGAAGATCACCCCTGCTAGAGGACCCTGACCTAAAGCACCCTGAGTGACGTGTAAGAGGACATGGCCAGTGATGTTCAAGAAGGCCATGCCTATGATCCACCTCAAGAAAAAGAAGACTCCTAATGAGGAGGACCCTGTAGAGTATCTAGGTTATAATTGGATTTAGACTAAGATGCAAAGGTTTGAAAAAAAGTATGTTGACCTAATGAAGGAAAATCAATGTTTGAGGCCCCTAGTGCATACTATGAGAGAGGACTTGGAATAGATTAAGGCTAGAGATGTGGAATAGATGGGAGACTATGCACCTAATGTTCACCTTAATGAAGGGCATAGTTGAAACTCGAGCTAATAGTTGATAACTAT
This sequence comes from Reutealis trisperma, assembly GCA_947687605.1. NCBI lineage: Eukaryota > Viridiplantae > Streptophyta > Magnoliopsida > Malpighiales > Euphorbiaceae > Reutealis > Reutealis trisperma. The sequence goes on from CANTUT010000302.1 coordinate 406,556, forward strand.
TAGCATATAGGTATAAGACTCCTGTGATGTGAATGACATTATTTGATTGCTTAGTGACTTAGTATGGATTGATTCTTTTTGCCTATGTCATGATTCACTTTTATATGATAGGAGAATTCTTCATGCTATAAGATATATGTTACATGATTATGATAAATGATATATGCTATGTGATATGTGATATGTGATATGTGACATGTGCCATGTGATATGATATGATAAGTACCTTCGATAAATTCATAACAAATATGATAGTTACTAGTGAGGTGACATGGGTTAGAAGGGAATTAGCACTAAATTCTTTATCGTTATAGCAAAATGCCTCCCAAAAAGAAGGTCTACAGAGCTACCTAACACATTAGGGCTAGTGAGGATGTGATATCAGATACTGCTTCAAATTTTGCCTCTACATTGACAACATCAAGGGAAAGGTTAAACTTGAAGGTGCTGACCATAGGCTTTAGTGAGCAAGCCTCTTCAAAAGAAGTGCAAGCTATGCCTTAGGAAATGAGGGACTAACGCCAAGAATTGGATGAGGTGCGAGCTTGAAGGCATAAAGTGCCGCCAACACAAAAAGGAAATGGAGTTCTGCCTCCTATGGTATTAGCCCTCGCATGGAGGGAAAGAAAGCCACTACCAAATGAAGGGATGACTGTCTTAGAATTCAAGAGTCTACAACAACCAACCTTTTGTAGCTAGGAGGGTGATGACCCTCATGAATTTTTAGATGAGATGGACAAACTAGTCCGTCAGCTTTCATGCTTTGATGCTAGGGTGATTGAGTTAGTAGGACTCCAACTCAAGAATGAGGCATCGTATTGATACGAAAAGAACGTTGAAGAATGACTATATGGAGCAGTCCCACTTACATGGATAAAGTTTAAATAAGAGAGGATGAATAAGTTCTTACTTGAAGGTGAATAGCAGGATAAGGCACTACAGTTCGAGCAGCTAAAGCAGAAAGTTGAAATGTCAGTATTGGATTATGCTAAGGAATTTAATCAACTTAGCAGGTTCATTGTCAACATCATCCCTACCAAAGCTAGTCATATCAACCGCTTTTTAAGAGGACTAGTTACACCTTTATTTAACTCACTAGCAGCAACTGAATTCTCAACCTTGGCCAAGCTAATAGATAAGGCTAAAATAATGGAAAAAAGACATAAGGCTGCATGAGCTAAACATGAATAAAAAGGTAGGCATAAGAACAAGGGTCATAAAGGCTAGCACAAAGAAGGAAGCGAAGGACCAAGAAAGGAATCTTCACCAACAACTTGTGGCCATTGTGGTAGGAAGCATTTTGGGGTTTGTCGGAAGGTGTCTGGCACATGTTTGAGCTACGGACAGATGGATTAGACAAGGAACTCAAGAAATTTGGCCTCGACACCTCCACCACCTAGACCATCTCAACCTTAAGGATAAGAAGCCAAGAATAAGAGACACAATTGAGACTTTTACTAGTAATTGGTAAATGTTAGTCTAGTGGCATAAGACTTATATGATATGAATGATATTATTTGACAGCTATTTGGCTTTGGTTTGATCTTTTATTGCCTTGGAGATGATTGAATTTTAAAATGATAAGAGAGTGCATTATGTTATAGGTTATGTGTTATGTGATTAGGATACATGATACTAAAGGAATATTGGGCGCAAATTAAGGGGAAGCAATAAAGTGGGTGAAATTTCAAAAAATTTAAAATTTCACTTACACCCAAATGGGTCTAATAAACATTCATCCAATCATCTAATTAATGTGTAAAACACATAAGAAAGAAAGTAGATCAAGTGGTAATCATATTACCTTTTAAAGCGTATGAACTCTAATTCTTCTTTCCTCTCTGAAAACTCCCCAAATGTTGAGCCTCTAGATTGTCCACACCAAGCTTCACCTCCAAGGCTCACTTTGATTTGTTTAGATGTTCTTGATTCTCTCTCTTTGTAGCCCAATTGAATACAAGATCTTTTAAGACAAATCCTTAGTGATTTGATTTCTTCTAATTACTATGGATGTATCTTTTCAACAAAAGAAACCTTTGTTCTTTCTTAAAGAACAAAGAATAAGAAATGAAGAGCAAGAAAATTGAAGAACTCTTCTTCTCTTCTCTTCTCTCTCAACACTTACTCTATAAGATTTCTCTTAGAAAAGATGTGCAAAAGTATTCATAAATTAACAACATCATTTGCATTTAAATAGCCAACTATTATGTTGTTAATTAGGGAACAAATAAGATATTTATTTTCCTTTTTTCTTTAAGCTTAAATGGAAAAGACCAATTTACCCTTTATGGTTTATGATAACTTCCATTAAGCCTTATGTAGTCAAAAGACTATTTTGACCTTGGTTACCTTTCTCTAACCCTTAAATCCATCATATGGACATTAGGTTTGGAGAAAATCTCTAACCCTTAAATTAGCTCTCTTTATTTCACAAATGGGCTTGGGCCATTTAGGATTTAGTCCAAAGTTCAAATTAATTCTTTTAACTCATCCATAGTTTTAATTAATTAAATCTTTCTCATTTATATCATATATAAATTAGGAATTAATTAATAAGAAATCATTTTGGATTTAAACTTCAAAACATGTCAGGGTCTTTATAAATTTAATTACAAGCTCAATACTTTTACCACTAATCAATTAATTAAACACTTTAATTAATTATTATGGTAAACCCTTTATCCTTGGAAGGTGAACACTTTTAGGTGTGTGACTTTCTAGGTTCATGTCTAATTAGCAATAGGATTGAGAAAACAAATTTCTCTACTAATGTGAAATCCCTATATCACCCTTAGTCCCATAAGTTATGAGTGATGCCTAGCATAGCATATCATGATTACCTAATTAGAATGAATATGAGTGTTTAATCACTTATTCATTTCATGGACCATTGATTATAATTAATGTACACTAAAATCCCTTCATTACGAAATACCAATCTTAGCTAGGGTCATGGATTTGTCAAACCCTAATATGCTTTGATCATATGTCTATATCTTGATTCTAATTCTTGATAAAATTGATTCCTACTAAAAACCCTTTCTAGTGAATCTTTACTACCTTGGCCAAGGATTTGATTATCAAGAATAATAAGATCACATAGGATTTCTTCCTTGTTTATTTAGGTTAATGAATTCTCTCTTAGCGATCACTTACCTTCATTCATAACTAGTTAAAACTATCACATACCATATACCAATACTTTAATAGCATTAGAATGTAAATAGTAATAAATTCCAACTATCGATGAATGAGATATAGTGTCTCTCAAGTCAAAGGACTATATGTATAATTATGACCTAGATGATGATTTATTGACTAGCAATAAAACTCTATGTCATCATCATCTAGTGTCACAGTTTGATCATTCATCATATGAAGATCCACATGTTTATATCGATAACATTTGTCAAACAGTTTGATGCTCACTGTCTCTATAATCCTAAGTATCACATACTGATTATAGATTATAAGTAGAGGTGAAGGACCTTCAGAATTAATGATGCCCTGTCATTAATCCTATGACCATGAACATTTTAAAATATTTGTTTAAGAGTGATCTACCAACCATATTCTCAATACTTAAGAATAGATCCTCTTTTGAAAAATAGTTATGGACTTCAAATATATATTTAATGCCATGGAATAATTTCATTTATAAACATATACTTTATTGCCATTTAGGGATAATGTGTTACATTTACATAACTTATGCATTACTCTGGGACATACCCTCTAACAGATATATGCCATGATATGTGATATATGCTAGGTGATATGTGTCCTGTGATGTGATATTATATGATGGGAGCTCATGTTAAATGCATGTTAAGTATGATAATTTGATAGTGGGGTTATGTGGATTAGAAAGAGAAGTTGACTAAGTTTTCATCCAAGTGGGATTAATGATTGATAGGTATAATGTTATGAGGTATGAAATGCTTACATGTTACAATGGTTTGATATATGAATTATATGGAGTTATTAAATGATAATTGTAATTGATGCCATAAGAAGAGAATTGAGAAATTTTTATGATAAATTGCTTGACTTAGAACTATTAAGGTTAAATGTGCGCTTGTATGGGAAATTATGTTCTATGTGATTGATGAGTATGTGATATATTAAATTAATTTTTAATATGCATAGTATAAGTCATTATTGTGAAATAAATGATTTACATGAAGTACATTAGCATAAAATAAATTATTTTAAATAAAATGAATTTTCATGCATAAAGGCAATTTTTAAGCATAAAACAATTTTATAAGTATTTTAAAATAATTTTTAAATAAATATTTTGGGGGAAATTTTAATGAAAATAATAAGAAAAATATTTTTATTTTTATTAATTATAATCAGCCCTAAATTTAAAAAAAAATCCAAATACCTAAAAGTCCACTACACTAAAACCCTCCTAACCTAGCTCATTAAGGGTATTAGTGGAAATTGCCCAAAACCTGTATATAATGATGTAAAATAATGATTAAGTGACATGTGCCTTATGATGTGCTAATTGTGGATTAATGATCTTAAATTGGCTACGAGATTGATCATATAATTTAGTTAAAAGAGATAAGCATGACACTTTTAAGGTTACCTATTAAGTTGATATATATGGAAAGTGTTAAGTGTACCAAGTTGGATGTTAAATTAAATTGATATTAAGATCATGATATATTGTGTTTGGCTATAGAAAATTCTTCATATTAGTTATTACTTGTTTTCATGTGAGCCTAAGAAGGCTAAGTGTGTAAAACTAAAAAGTCAACATGATACGTGCAAGTGATGAGTACATTTCTAAATACAACTCTAAGTATATGTGAATGTTATATATGTATGGGTTAGTTATGGGATAGGATAGCATGATGTTAAGCAAATGCTAAGTATTGAATTGTAATACACGTTAGAGCTTTAGAATTATTAGAAGTTCAAGGGCTACAAGCACTAGGAGCTAAGGAACCACAAGGTGAGTGTCACATCCCAACTTTAGGGATATGATGACCCTAGAACATGGGGAAACATAAGGTCACCCACATCCATAGAACCCATTGACACATATACAATTCATGCCTAAGATCATACCAAACCTCTTACAATAACTCATTTAAAACATTATATGAAAACCTTTAGTTGTGGAAGACAGTAATTAGACACTTCACATATAATCCATAAGGAAAATAATATTCATAATTCACTTGAAAGATTAAGAAAATAATAACATCTCAAAATAAATATAAAAAATAAATATTCCTAGAGCATCTAATAACAACACTTCATAACATGGTATTATTAATGACTTTGGCAAGGAATTCCCCAAGCGAAGTAGAATGCTAGAGCCATCACCTTGTCTCCTCACCTTTGCTCACCTAGAACCACACAAGGAAAAAGAGGTGAGATAGATGATCTCAATGAGTAAACAATTAAACACATACATTAACATATATTCCTTTAAAGAGGAAACTCATAGCTTATACACATAGTTCATGATTTACAATTATGAATCAGGTTACAATTTATCAAGGGTCCAATTTAGCAAATTTGCAAAAATCACATTTGTAACACATAACACATAGAGTGAAGGTTGTTGCCATAATCACCCAAACACATAGAGTGAAGGCTATTGCCATAATCACTCGAACACATAGAGTGAAGGCGATTGTCATAATCACTTGAACACATAACACATAGAGTGAAGGCTATTGCAATAATCATTCGAACACATAGCCGATAATTACTCACATCAGTACAAGGATTACCTAGTCGATGATTACTCACATCGGTACGAGGTCTTCTACATAAAGAGTTAAAGATACCATAGCTAAAGCTATTGGTATTCACATATAACAATAACATTTAAGGCAATAATAACATATATCACAATAACTTTTGAACAAAAGATACAAGAATAGTGTAGTTCCAGAAAGAATGTAAGTTAGGGTAACAATCATAAAGGTATTATCATTGGATAATCAAAATGGTTTTGGACCAATTGTCCTTTGGCAACCCAAGTTTAATAAGGAAGTTATAGAGTTTCATTTAGAATGTCAAAGGCTCACATAACATGATATCACTTATTTGTAATAAAACATATTGTTACTTACGCTTGAAACATGAATACAGTGTTTACTCACACCGGAAGCAGCAATATAGAGTTTACTCACCTTGTGGTTCCTTTGCTCTTAATTCACATAACCCTTAGACTTCTAAGACTCCTCAAGCTCTATCATAATGTTTAATTTGATACTTAATATTTCTTTAATCATAATGCTATCCTATCCCATAACTACCCCATTCACATCTAACATTCACTTATACTTAGAATTGCATATATAAGTGCACCTCATCACTTGCACATAACATTTTGACTTAAGAGTCTCATACACTTAGCCTTATAAGCCCATATGAAAACACATCACAATCATGTCAATACCTTTCTAAGGTCATCATAATATCATTATCTTGATAACAATTCATTTTAACAGTCATCTTAGTATACTTAACACATCCATACATGTCAACTTGACAAATGACCTTTTGAGTGTCATGCTTAACTATTATGATCCATTCATTCAATCAATCACTTCATCAACTCAAGACCATTTATTCATTATCAAGTCGTCATAACATCTAGTTCCATATTTCCTAATCACATTCACATTCTAATCACAACATAAGGTTAAGATACCTTAAGTGTACCAAAGTGCCTTTAAGCTTGTTTAGGGTCATTCCTAACTAACATGCAATTTTATCATTCATCATACATACATACATGTCAATAATCATCAAAATACATTGCATAAAAATTATAGACATTGGGATAAAAATCCTATGGTAGGCCGAATGCATCATCAAAGGGAAAATTGAATTTTTCTTACTTTTCTTACTTTTCGTCTATTATAGTAATATGTAAAAACAAGTTTTGAACCAAGATTTTTTGTGCAATCAAAACCAAAATCATTTTAGAGTACTAATCCATAGGAATTAGCCCTAATTGGTACATCTCATTCATGAAAACTCAATTTTTGTCTTTAGGATGCAAAACCATGAGTTTTCTTATTTTTTGGTATTTTCCTGTCATTACAGTAATATGTAAACAGGTGGTTTAAACCATTATTTTTTATTCAGTCATATAAAATATCAGTTTAGAACATCTTCATGCATGATTTGGTCGCCATAGATAATAATTATGCGAGAAAATTCCAAGTTTCAAGGCTTAGGGTGAAAATCATGAGTTTTCGCGCTTTCCATGCTTTTCGATCATTACAATAATATATAAACACATGATATAAATCATCATTTTTCATCTAAACAAAAAAAATATCAGTTTATAATCCATTCAAACATAAATTGGCAGCCACATGTTCATGAAATCATTGAATTTTCCAACTTCTAAGTTCTAGCACAAAAACCTTAAATTCCTTTGTTTTCTGAAACTTTTTGGTCGTCGCAAAAATATGCAAAAATATAATTTAATCCAATATTTTTTATCAAAGCATATCAAAAATTAGTTTAAAAATCATTCATGCAAGAGTCAACCCCCCTTGAAATGGTCTATGCATAAAAATTTCAATTTTGAGTTACAGGATTCACCTTTGAAGAAATCTCACAGAAAGATTTGTGTTTTTGGTAGAGAATTAATTTTCTCTCTTAAAAACTCACCCAAACAGAATTAAATCTGTAAAAATTAGTGAACAACAAGTTTAAAATAATTTTCTCATAATTTATTTCATAGAAATCAGTTAAGGAATTGGAAGAGAAGAAAACTTACAATTACGGGCGAGAAATCGCAAAATTGAAAGGAGTTTTCTTAATTTTGGTAAAGAGAATTATTTTGGAAGAATTTTTCTATGAAAATACTAGAATAACAGAGTGTGGCTATTGTCTAAACTAATGGGGGCTGAAATTTTGCCTATATATTAGGGTTTTGGGTGAAATTTCTGAATTTACCCTTAATGAGCTAGGTTAGGAGTGTTTTAGTATAGTGAGCTTTTGGGTATTTAGACTTTTTAATTAATTTAGGGCTGATTATAAGTAATTAAAATAAAATATTTTTCTTATTATTTTCATTGAAATCTCCCCCAAAACATTTATAAAAAAATTATTTTAAAAATATGCATAAAATTATTTTATGCTTAAAAATTGTCTTTTTACATGAAAAATTCATTTTACGAAAAATAAATTATTTCAGGCTAATGCATTTTATTCAAATAATTTATTTCATAATAATAATTGATATTAGGCATATTAAAATTAATTTAACATACCCCAAATCTGTAAATCATGTCACACATAAATTTTCACATAGTCACACAATTTGTAACAAAAACTTCTAGAGTAGATGTGGGTTGTTACATTCTCCCCCCTTAAAAGAAATTCATCCTCGAATTTCCAAATCTAATAGCACAACACACTTTACTTAACTTCTCTATCATGCTTTTGCTGTGCCACTCAAACCCAATATCTAACTACAATTAACTTATCAAATACAGTAAGGCACATACTCACAATCTATCAAAAAGAATCGCATTGATAAACTTTCAACTTAAGCTACACCTATGTTAATCTCTTGTTCAAACAAATCTTAAAACTAATCCTTAATAATTTTGTATCCCTTAACCTTGAACAAAAGTAATAGAACCTTTAATTTCACCTTTAATCACATATAATCCCAAGCATTTCTTTTGCTTATATCTCTACTAATGTTAACATATATAATAACACCTTACTCACTACTTCCATTCATTATTTATCACATTAGTCCTATAAGAGTCCAGTAAGTAATTCTAAATTGGTAAGTCCAATTGATATTCAATAATTCTCTTTCCATATTAATAATTATTACTTAATCTATTATATCCTCAATAAATATTTTCATGTTTAATACCTTGCTAACATTATGATTTCTACACTCCTATCATTCATCAATTAAAACATATTTAAACTTAATAAACATTCCTATATATATCATATCCCAAATGAACTTGCATCCTATTAATCTATAATCCCAAATAAACTTCTTATTATTATTTCAGACTTACTCCCTTTCTAAAAAATATATACGTCATTATCATTACTTAATTATTTAATGCCTTGTAATTTTTATACATTTAGCTCGTAATATCATCTCACTTTAGATTTTCCACTTACATCTCACAATGCTTCACATTCCTAATTATTTAACTTATCCATATTAAAATAATAAACCTTCTAATACCATTGCTATTCAGTGAAATCTTTATGCAACTCTTATATCTTTCTAAATCTATGCCATTCAAGGTTATCTCAATAAAAATTCTTTTTGTACTAAAGATCACTACCAAAATTTTTCCAGTAACCTCAATTGAAGATTATTGTATCTAACATCATTAAACATTTCTCATCCAGAGGATTCAAATCCCTTTCAGGTATATTCAAAACTTTTTAATTTTCAAAACTGTGTAGCATCATACTTATCCTTTTATCATCATTACAAGTCTGAGAATACTTATCCTTTTATGTCTCCCGATCTTAAAAGAAATTTGTCCTTGAATTTTAGTATTTACACCCATGTTCTCAAAAACTACGGATGCTTCTACTGCATCCCTTACTTAGCTTCCTAAGTATACTCATTCATTCCATGATTACGCTAGTGGACTTTAATCATAAGTATCTCTTTGATACACAAATCTCTCCCCATCCTTAGTTTGAAATTCTACTTGCTTTTCACTATAGTTAGAATAAGCTCCATACTCATATAGCCAATCCATTCCTAAGATCATATCAAATTCTAGGACACCAAGTTCTAACAACTCCATAGGAAGTTTCCATCCATCAATGTCTACCTCACAATCCTTAAACATATACTTCACCTACCTCATATTGCAAACTTCTGTATATATAATGTAACTAATTTGTTTCATTATCCTACTGATCATTACTAAATATCAATTCTCCTCTTTAGGCCTCAATCACAATTATCATTTAATAACTCCATATATTTCTTATATCAAACCATTGTTACATATAAGCATTTCATACTTCATAACATTATACCTATCAGTCATTAATCTAAATTGGATCAATACTTAGTCCACTTCTCCTCCTAATCCACTTAACCCCACTATCAAATTATTATACTTAGCATGCCTTTAACATAAGCACCCATCATATAATATCACATCACAGGACACATATCACATAGCATGTATCACGTATCATAGCATGTACAATGTATCCTAATCATATAACACATGACCTATAGGATAATGAGCTCTCCTATCATATTTAAAGTCGATCATCTCTTAAGCAATGGAAGATCAAACTTAAGTGAACCAGCTAATTAGTCATATAATATCATTCATGTCATATAAGTCCTATGCCACTAGTCTAACAGTACCTACTATTAAAAGGAATCTTACTTGTGTCTCCTATCCTTGGCTCCTTGCTTTTGAGGTTGAGATGGTCCAAGTGGTAGAGGTGTCGAGGTCACATTTCCCAAATCTCTCGTCTGTGGGCAATCCTTGATGAAGTGATCCATCTGTCCACATCTCAGACATGCGCTAGAGACTTTCTGGCAAACTCCAAAATGCCTCTTACCATAATGGCTGCAAGTCTTGGGCGAAGATTCCTCTCTTGGACCTCCTCCTCCTTCTTTATGTTGGCCTCTTTGATCTTTGCCCTTATGTTTACCCTTTTATTCACGTTCAACATGCTCGTGTCTCTCGACTTTATATCTCTTTTCCATTATCTTAGCCTTATCTATCTGCTTAGCTAAGGTTGAGAATTCAGTTGCTGCCAATGAGTTGAATAGTGGTGTGATCAACCCTCTTAGGAAGCGGTTGATACAACTAGCTTCAATAGGAATGATGTTGATAGCAAACCAGCTAAGTCAATTGAACTCCTTAGCATATTTTGATATTGACATTCCAAGCCTCTGCTTTAGCTGTTCGAACTGTAGCGCTTTATCTTGTCTTTCGCCTTCAGGCAAGAATTAATCCATCACCTCTTGCTTAAATTCTGCCCACGTGGGTGGGTTAGGTCTATACAATCATTCCTCAATATTTCTCTCATACTAGTATCAAGCCTCCTTCCTGAGTTAGAGTCTTACCAACTCAATCACTAGGGCATCCAAGCAAGATAATCGACAAATTAGCTTGTCTACCTCATCTAAGAACTCATGTGGGTCATCACCCTCCTCACCATAAAAGGTAGGTGGCTGCAGCTTATTGAATTCTGAGACGGTCATCCCTTCGTCAGGTAGCTGCTTCCTTTCCTTTCATCCATGTGCCACTACCACAAGAGGCGAAACTCCATTCCTTTCTTGTGTTGGCGGCACTTCCCACCTTTGAGCTCGCAACTCTTCTAATTCCTTACCAAGTCTCTCATTTCCTCATGCATAGCTTGCACCTCTTGCAAGAATGCTTGCTCACTATAGGCCATGGTTGGTGCCCTTGAATTAGATCTGTCTCTTGACACCACAGGTGCAGAGGCAGCATTCGCAACAATGTCCGATATCGTATTCTCACTAGCCCTAACAGGTTGAGCAGCTGTGTAGACCTTCTTCTTGGGAGGCATTCTACTATCAGGATATGGGAATTTAGTACTAACTCCCTTCTAACCCACTTAACCCCATTATCATACTATTGCATTTACCATGCATTCAACATAAGCACTTATTAAATCATATCATAAGGCACATATCATATATCACTTATCACATAGCAAATATCATGGTGTATATATCATATAGCATCTATCAAGGCATGTATCACATATCATAATTATGTACCATATAACTTATAGTATCATGAATTTCCCTATCATATATAAGTCAGTCATGTCATAGGCCATAAAAGAAATCGATGCATACTAAATTGCTAAGCAATCAATTAACATCATTCGCATCGTAGGAGTCTTCTTTTTCTTGAGGTAGATCACACACAGAGCCTTCTCGAACATCTCTCGGCCAAGTCCTTTTATAGGTTGCATGGGGTGCTCTGAGTCGCGATCCTCAAATAGGGGTAATCTTCTTAGTCATCTATCAAAAGAATCATAAGGCACACAAGCAAACAATAACAAAGAGTACTAAAACTTAATGGGATTTTCGTGGAACTATACTAGCAATGGACTACAAATGACATGATAAAAGAATTCTTATGCTCTAGGATTATACTTATTTAACCTAATACATAGACAAGTCTAAACTAGACTTTTAAAACTATGGCTCTAATACCAACTTTGTCACATCCCAACTTTAGGATTATGATAGTCCTATAACATGGGGAGACACGAGGACACCAACGCCTGTAGAACCCATTGATAAATATACAAATCATGCCTAGGATCGTATCAGACCACTTACAATTACTCATTTAAAACATTATATGAAAACCTTTAGATATGGAAGACAATAATTAGACACTTCACATATAATCCATAAGGAAAATAATATTCATAATTCACTTGAAAGATTAAGAAAATAATAACATCTCAAAACAAACATAAAAAATAAATATTTCTGAAGCATTTAATAACAACACTTCATAACATGGTATTATTAATGACTTTGGCAAGAAATTCCCCAAGCAAAGTAGAATGCTTGAGCCATCACCTTGCCTCCTCACCTTTGCTCACATGGAACCATACAAGGAAAAAGGGGTCAGATAGATGATCTTAATGAGTAAACAATTAGACACATACATTAACATATATTCCTTTCAAGAGGAAACTCATAGCTTATACACGTAGTTCATGATTTACAATTCATAAATCAGGTTGCAATTTATTAAGGGTTCAATTTAGCAAGTTTTCAGAAATCACATTTATAAAACATAACACATAGAGTGAAAGCTATTGCCATAATCACCTAAACATATAGAGTAAAGGCGATTGCTATAATCACTCAAACATATAACATATAGAGTGAAGGCTATTGCCATAATCACTCAAACACATAGCCGATAATTACTCCCATCAGTACAAGGATCACATAGCCGATGATTACTCACATCGAAGTGAGGTCTTTTGCATAAAGCGTTAAAGGTACCATAGCCAGAGCTATTGGCATTCACATATAACAATAACATTTAAGGCAATAATAACATGTATCACAATAACAATGGCAATTTAACTTTTGAACAAAAGATACTAGAATAATGTAGTTCTAAAAAGAACGTAAGTTAGGGTGACAATTATAAAGGTATTATCATTGGATAATCAAAATGGTTTTGGACCAATTGTCCTTTGGCAATCTAAGTTTAACAAGCAAATCATAGAGTTTCATTTAGAATGGAAAGGACTTGGGTTTCAAGAATGTCAAAGGCTCACATAACCTGATATCACTTATTTGTAACAAAACATATTGTTACTTATGCTTGAAACATGAATACAGTGTTTACTCACAATGGAAGCAGGAATATGGAGTTTTCTCACCTTGTGGTTCCTTTGCTCCTAATTCACATAACCCTTGGACTTCTAAGACTCCTCAAGCTCTATCATAATATTTAATTTGATACTTAGTATTTCTTCAATCATGATGCTATCCTATCCCATAACTACCCCATGCACATCTTCACATATACTTAGAGTTGCACATATAAGTTCACCTCATCACTTGCACATAACATTTTGACTTAAAAGTCTCATACACTTAGCCTTTATAGGCCCATATGAAAACACATCACAATCTTATCAATACCTTTCTAAGGTCATCATAATATCATTATCTTGATAACAATTCATTTTAATAGTCATCTTAGTATACTTAACACTTCCATACATGTCAACTTGACAAAAAACCTTTCGAGTGTCATGCTTAACTCTTATGATCCATTCATTCAATCAATCACTTCATCAACTCAAGACCATTTAATCATTATCAAGTCATCATAACATTTAGTTTCATATTCCTAATCACATTCACATTCTAATCACAACATAAGGTTAAGATACCTTAAGTACACCTTAAGTATACCAAAGTGCCTTTAAGCTTGTTTAGGGTCATTCCTTCAACTAACATGCAATTTTATCATTTATCATATATACATACATGTCAATAATCATCAAAATACATTGCATAAAAATTATAGATATTGGGATAAAAATCCCATGGTAGGCCGAATGCATCATCCAAGGGAAAACTCAATTTTTCTTACTTTTCGCACTTTCTGTCTATTATTGTAATATGTAAAAACAAGATTTGAAACAAGATTTTTCATGCAATCAAAACCAAAATCATTTTTGAATACTAATCCATAGGAATCGGCCCTAATTGGTATATCTCATTCATGAAAATTCATTTTTTGGCTTTAGGATGCAAAACCATGAGTTTTCTTGTTTTTTGGTATTTGTCAGTCATTAAGTAATATGTAAACAGGTGGTTTAAACCATTATTTTTCATTCAATCATAGCAAATATTAGTTTAGAACATCTTCATGCATGATTCGGTAGCCATAGATAATAATTATGCAAGAAAATTCCAAGTTTCAAGGCTTAGGGTGAAAATCATGAGTTTTTGCGCTTTCCGCGCATTCTGATCATTACAATAATACATAAACACATAATTTAAATCATCATTTTTCATTTAAAAAAAAACAAATATCAATTTAGAATCCATCCATAGACAAATCGGCAGCCACATGTTCAAAAAATCATAGAATTTTCCAACTTCTAAGTTCTAGCACAAAAACTTTGAATTCTTTTATTTTCTGAAACTTTTCGGTCATCGCAGAAATATACAAAAATATAATTTAATCCAATATTTTTCATCAAAACACATCAAAAATTAGTTTAGAAATCATTCATGTAGGAATTTCCCCCCTTTATATGGTTTATGCATAAAAATTTCAATTTTGAGTTACAGGATTCACCTTTGGAGAAATCTCGCGAAAATATTTGTGTTTTTGGTAAAGAATTAATTTTCTCTCTCAAAAACTCACCCAAACCAAATTAAATATGTAAAAATTAGTAAACAACTAGTTCAAAATAATTTTCTTATAATTTATTTCATAGAAATCGGTTAAGGAATTGAAAGAGAAGAAAACTTTCAATTACGGGTGAGAAATCGCAAAATTGAAAGGAGTTTTCTTAATTTTGGTAGAGAGAATTATTTTGGGAGAATTTTTCTTTGAAAATACTAGAATAACAGAGTGTAGCTGCTGTCTAAACTGATGGGGGCCGAAATTTTGCTTATATATTAGGGTTTTGGGTGAAATTTCCAAGTTTACCCTTAATGAGCTTGCTTATATACCCTTTATATTTTCAATTATAACTATATGATTTCTTTGTTAAAATTGGGTTACCAAAGGACAATTGGTCCAAAATCATTATTGTTTATTCAATGATAAGAAAGAACATTTATGATTGTTGCCTTACCTTACTGTCTTTCTGTAACCACATTGTTATTTATTTTTTATTCAATAAGCTAAACTTCTATTACTATTATGTTATATGTGATTGTATTCTTCAATGCTATTATTATAAGTGATTGCCCTTAGTTCTAGCTATGGTACCAATGAACCCTTTTATGCAAAAATCATTGAGCCAATGCAGGAAATCATCGAACCCTATGCACGTGGTCTTAACTCGATGGATAGGGGTAGTGTATCCACCTCAGCTAGAAGGGGCAGTTCTAGCTGTGGAGCCTAATCAATTTCACACTTCTTTACAAGTTACATGTTGGGAGTTGGAATTTGGTATGATGCCACCTCTCCCTTGAGTGAATAAGGCAATAGTCATCACTCTACAAGTTACAAGTGACATGTTCGATTACTATGAACCTTGCTAAATCGCAAACCATGAATTTATGAATTATGAACCCTTATAAAGGGATATGTATATTATTCAAGTTGTATTGTTTACTGATTGAGATCATTTATCTCACCCTTTTTTCTTATGTGGTTTTAGGTGAGCATTATGAGGAGGCAAGGTGATAGCTCAAGCAAATCCACTCCACTTGGAGGATTTCCTTCTCTAAGTCTATTATTGTATATGATATGAAGAGTCCCTCTTAGATGCTCTAGGACTTTTATTTTTGGAATATTATTCATTTGATAATTTATTTGAAGTCTTAAATGTTCTTCTCTTATGGACTGTATTTAAAGTATTTTAAAACTATTCTTTCGCTAATTAAAGTTTTCTTTATTATTGGATATTTAAGTTAATGCATGAGATTTTGGTATGATCCTAGGTAGTGTTTATATGTGCATGAGTGGGTCTTATAAGTGTGAGTGACCTTATATCTCCCCATGTTTTAAGACCATCATATCCCCAAAATTAGGATGTGACACGTTTACTTGATCTAAGCTAAGAATGGTCTCAGCTAAAACAATGGTAGCAATCGAGCTACAATCCTTCTGAGACACTAACTCTGTCTTTCTAATATCCCTCCAACCCATAAAGCCTTTGAAAAGAAAGCCTGAAGTCAAGCAAAAAGATGAGGCCCCCATCCGGTGATCTTGCTAGTCACTGTAATAACCCACATCTACCGTGGGAGTTTTCATGACAAATTATTTGAATTTAGGGCTATTGTGACAAATTGTGTGACTATATGAAAATTCATGTGTGACTTGATTTATGAGTTTGTGACATGTTAAATTAATTTTAATATGCCTAATATGAATTATTATTGTGAAATAAATGATTTAAATAAAATACATTATTATGAAATAATTTATTTTTCATAAAATGAATTTTATTGTAAAAAGGCGATTTTTAAGCATAAAATAATTTTATGAGTATTTTTAAAATAAATGTTTTGGGGGAAATTTTAATGAAGATAATAAGAAAAATATTTTTGTTTTAATTACCCATAATCAACCCCTATTTTAAATAAAAAGTCCAAATACCTAAAAGTCCACTACCAAAAATCCCTCATAACCTAACTCATTAAGGGTATTATTGGAAATTGCCCAAAACCCTACATTTAAATGGCAAATTTCAGGTAGCACTCTCATTCTAGCAGCCATCACTCCATTTTTCTATATTTTGATAGAAAAATTCTCTCAAAATAATTTTTTCTACCAAAATTAAGAAAACACCTTTCAACTTTGCGATTTCTCGCCCGTATTGGTAAGTTTTCCTTTTTTTCAATTTTCTATGTGATTTCTATGAAATAAATTATGAGAAAAATTATTTTGAACTAGTTATTTACTTATTTCTATAGATTTAATTTAGTTTGGATGAGTTTTTGAAAGAGAAATTAATTTCTCTACCGAAAACATCAACGTTCCTACACGATTTTGCCAAAGGTGAATCCTATAACTCAAAAATTGAAATTTTCAAGCATAAATTCATTAAGGGGGGTGGCTATAGAATATTTAGATTCTAAACTAATTTTTGATGTGTTTTGATAAAAAATATTGGATCAAATCATATTTTTACATATTACTGTAATAACTGAAAAGTTTTAGAAAATAAAGAAATTCAAGGTTTTCGCCCTATAACTTGAAAGTTAGAAAATTCTATGGTTTGATAATTCTATGGCTGCCAAATTATGGTGATTGATGTTCTAAACTGATATTCATTTTGCTTGGATGAAAAATACTAATTTAAATCATGTGTTCATATATTACTGTAATGAATGAAAAGCGCAGAAAGCGCGAAAATTCATGATTTTCACCTTAAACCTTAAAACTTGAAATTTTCATGCATAATTATTATCTATGGCTGCTGATTCATGCATGTGGATGTTCTAAACTAATATTTTCTATGATTGAATGAAAAATAATGGTTTAAAACACTAGTTTACATATTACTATAATGACCAAAATATACAGAAAATAAGAAAGGTTCATGGTTTTGGGTAGCACTCTCATTCTAGCAGCCATCACTCCATTTTTCTATATTTTGATAGAAAAATTCTCTCAAAATAATTTTTTCTACCAAAATTAAGAAAACACCTTTCAACTTTGCGATTTCTCGCCTGTATTGGTAAGTTTTCCTTTTTTTCAATTTTCTATGTGATTTCTATGAAATAAATTATGAGAAAAATTATTTTGAACTAGTTATTTACTTATTTCTATAGATTTAATTTAGTTTGGATGAGTTTTTGAAAGAGAAATTAATTTCTCTACCGAAAACATCAACGTTCCTACACGATTTTGCCAAAGGTGAATCCTATAACTCAAAAATTGAAATTTTCAAGCATAAATTCATTAAGGGGGGTGGCTATAGAATATTTAGATTCTAAACTAATTTTTGATGTGTTTTGATAAAAAATATTGGATCAAATCATATTTTTACATATTACTGTAATAACTGAAAAGTTTTAGAAAATAAAGAAATTCAAGGTTTTCGCCCTATAACTTGAAAGTTAGAAAATTCTATGGTTTGATAATTCTATGGCTGCCAAATTATGGTGATTGATGTTCTAAACTGATATTCATTTTGCTTGGATGAAAAATACTGATTTAAATCATGTGTTTATATATTACTGTAATGAATGAAAAGTGCAGAAAGCGCGAAAATTCATGATTTTCACCTTAAACCTTAAAACTTGAAATTTTCATGCATAATTATTATCTATGGCTGCTGATTCATGCATGTGGATGTTCTAAACTAATATTTTCTATGATTGAATGAAAAATAATGGTTTAAAACACTAGTTTACATATTACTATAATGACCGAAAAATACAGAAAATAAGAAAGGTTCATGGTTTTGCATCCTAAAACCTAAAATTGGAATTTTCATGTATATGTCACTCCTATTGTTGCTTATTCATATAGATTGATGTTCTAAAATGATTTTTTTTTATTACATGAAAAATCTTGATTCAAACCATGTTTCTACATATTACTGTAATAGACAAAAAGTAAGAAAATTCAGTTTTTCTCATAATAGGGTATTTGGCCTACCATGTGATTTTTATCCCAATGTCTATAATTTTTATCTGATGTATTTTAATGATCATTGACATGTATGTATGTATGATAAATGGTTAAATTGCATATTGGTTGAAGGAATGACTCTAGACAAGCTTAGAGGTACTCTGGTATACTGAAGGTATACTTAAGGTATCTTAATCTTGTGTTGTGATTAGAATATGAATGTGATTGGGAAATATGGAAATAGATTTTATGATGACTTGATAATGAATTAATGATCTTAAATTGATGAAGAGATTGATTGAATGAATGAGTCATAAGAGATAAGCATGACACTTGAAAGGTCATTTGTTAAGTTGATATATATGAAAGTGTTAAGTGTACTAAGTTTATTGATAAAGTGAATTGTATTAAGATAATGATATTATGCTGACCTTATAAAGGTATTGACATGAATTATGATGTGTTTTCATATGGGCCTATAAAGGCTAAGTGTGCAAGACTTTTAAAAGTCAACATGTTACGTGCAAATGATGAGTGCACTTATATATGCATGGGGTAGTTATAGGATAGGATAGCATCATGATTAAATGAATACTAAGTATTGAATTAAATATTATGATAGTCTTAGAAGTTCAAAGGCTATGTGTATTAGGAGCAAAGGAACCACAAGGTGAGTAAAAATTATGCTATTGTTACAAGTTCAAGCTATCATGATTATGTTATAGGAACCTTTGAGATTCTTGAAACCCAAGTGCACTTCCATTTTAAATTTGACTATCTAATGATAATACCTTTGTGATTATTACCCTAACTTATTTCTTTCTAGAACTACACTATCATTGTATCTTTTGTTTGAAAGTTAAACTACTATTGCTATTGGGATACTTGTTATTATTGCCTTATATGATATTGTTATTTGCGATTGCAATTAGCTCTAGCTATGGTACCTTCCTTTATTTAGAAATCCTTGTGCTGATGCGGGTAATCATCAGAACCTATGCACATGGTCTTAACCCGATGGATAGGAGTTGTGTATCGACCTCAGCTAGAAGGGGCATTTCTAGCCATGGAGCCTAATCAATTTCATAACTTTATAAGTAATGGGTTGGGAGTCGGAATTTGGTATCAGGCCACCTCTCCCATGAGTGAATGAGCTAGTATAGTCATTTATTCTGATTGGATAATAAGTGTTTTAAGTGTGATTTCTACAAACCTGCTAAAGTAAAAATCTTGCTAAATTGAAAACTATGAAACCATGATTTGTAAATCATAAACTATGTGTTATATGTAATGGGCTTTCCTTAAAAATGGGAAGACACTAGACAAGTATAGAGGCACTTTGGTATACTTAAGGAATACTTAAGGTATATTAACCTTACATTATGATTAGAATGTGAATGTAATTAGGAAATATGGAAATAAGTTTCATGATGATTCAATAATGAATTAATGATCTTGAATTGATGAAGAGATTGATTGAATGAATTGGGCATAAGAGATAGGCATGATACTTGAAAGGCTATTGGTAAGTTGACATGTATGGAAGTGTTAAGTGCACTAAGTTGATTGTTAAAGTGAATTTATATTTAGATAATGATATTGTGTTGACCTTAGAAGGGTATTGACATGAATTATGATGTGTTTTCATATGGGCCTATAAAGGTTAAGTGTACGAGACTTTTAAAGTCAACATGTTATATGCAAGTAATGGGTGCACTTCTATGTGCAACTCTAAGTGTATGTGAATGTTGTATGTGCATGGGGTAGTTATGGGATAGGATAGCATGATAATTAAATAAATACTAAGTATTGAATTAAATATTATGTTAGAGCTTGAGGAGCTTTAGAGGTTCAAAAGGGCTACATGTATTAGGGGCGAAGGAACCACAAGGTCAATAAACACTGTATTCATGCTGCAAGCGTGAGTAACAATATGTTTTGTTACAAATATGTGATATCATGTTATATAAGCGTTTGACATTCTTGAAACCCAAGTCCTTTCCATTCTAAATGAAATTCTATGATTTCCTTATTAAGCTTAGTTTGCCAAAGGACAATTGGTCCAAACCATTTTTGTTTATCCAATTATAATTCCTTTATGATTGCTGCCTTAACTTATATTCTTTCTAGAGCTACACTATTCTTATATCTTTTATTCAAAATGTTAAACTGCTATTGTTATTAGGATACATGTGATTGTTGGCTTAAATGTTATTATTATATGTGATTACCATTAGCTCTTGTTATGGTACCTTTAACCCTTTTTATGCAGAAATACTCATATTAATGCGAGTAATCATCGGCTTTGTGCTCCTCATACCGATGCAAGTAATCATCGACTATGTGATCCTCATACTAATGCAAGTAATCATCAGCTATGTGTTCGAGTGATTATAACAATAGCCTTAACTTTGTGTGTTATGTGTTCGAGTGATTATGGTAATAGCCTTCACTCTATGTGTTCAAGTGATTATGGCAGTAGCCTTCACTCTATGTGTCATGTGTTATAAGTGTGATTTCTATGAACCTTTCTAAAATTACAAACTATGAATCATGAACTATAAGTTATGAGCTATGAGCCCTTTCTAAGGGATATGTGTTGTTGTATAAGTCCTATTGTTTACTCATTAAGATCATCTATCTCACCCTTTCTTCATTGTGTGGTTCTAGGTTAGCAAATGTGAGGAGGCAAGGTGATGGCTCAAGCATTCTACTTCACTTGGGATTCCTTGTCCAATATAATTAGTTTAATATGTTATGAAGAGTTATCCTTAGATGTTTTGGAAATATTTATTTTTAGATGTTTATTTTGAAATGTTATCTTTCGAGGTTTTAATTTGCTTCTAAATAATATTTCCTTATGGATTATGTTTAAAGTATATTTTAACTATGCTTCTACAACTTAAGATTTTCTAAAAAAAAAAACAAATGGTTTATTTAAGTTAGTGAAAGAGGTTTTGGTACAATCTTAGGCAGTATTTGTATAAGTATAAGTATAAGTGTGTTCTATGAGCATGGGTGAACTTATGTCTCCCCATATTCTAAGACTGTCATATCTCTAAAAATGGAATGTGACAATAATATGCTAGAAAGGTCTTGAATGGTATGATAGATGAACATTATAGTGTCACTATTACTGACTCTAATATGTTAGGGAAACCTTGGGTATTATAAAGACATACTAGGGACTTGTAAATTTAATTACAAGTTCAATTCAGTTATCATTAATAGATTAATTAAACACTTTACTTAATTATTAATACAATTATATGTCTTTGATTAGTGAATGCTTTATGGTGTGTGACTTACTAGCTTCATGTTCTAATTAGCAATAGGATAGAGAAAACTCTTTTCTCACCTAACATGAAATTCCTATTTCATATTTAGTCCCATAAATCATGAGGAACTCCTAGCATAATGTATCACGACTACCTAATTAGAAATGAATGTCGGTACACCAACATAACATAGACCTTTGATCATAATTACCATGCATTCAAATCCCTTTATTACAAATTCTTAATCTTAGTTAGGGTCATGGATTGGTCAAACACTATATGCTTTGATCATATGATCTCATCTCAGTTCTAGTTCTTGATAAACTTAATTCCTACTAGAAATTCTTTTCTAGTGAATCTCATTTGCCTTGGCTAAGGACTTGCATATCAAGAACTAGATGTGATAGGATTCCTTCCTTGTTTGCCTAAGTTAATGGATTCTTTCTCAGAGATCACTTACCTCCACACATTACTAGTTAGGGTCATCACATGCCATATACCTTTGCATGAATAGATCGGTATGTAAGTAATAATAAATCTTAACCACCAATATGTTAGGTAACATATCACCTTAAGTCAAAGGATTATATGTATAATTATGACCTAGATGAGGAAATGTTGACTAGTGGTAAAACCCCATGTATTCATCATTGATGTGACAAAATGCCCACTAACAAACTACAAGTGCACAAGTCGTTATCAAGTAATAAAGTAGTGAATATGAGTATCATCTCCAGGAGCATAGTTTATAAGTACTAGCGCAAACTTCAACTATTGTCTAATTGATTAAAATGAAGATTAATTAAACTAAGCTAACTTAAGAAAGTAAGTAAATGATATTGATGGAAATAATCTAGGCAAAGCCAATGTAGATATAAATCCCCCTAGTTTCTCATACACATCAAAAAATGGATTGAGTTGGACCCTTATAAGATTAGTCTAGAACTTCTCTCAAGCGATCTAGTCCCTAATTCCTCGGTAAATTGGAAGGAATCTCTTCTCATCCAAGATCAAATAGGAACAACATTAATATCAAGGAGTTAAAGCCTAAATAGTTTTATAGATCTATCTCTAGCATCCCAATCAACTCTCTATTTCCATGGGTGATTTATATATATTAGGGTATCTCTACTCGTCCAATATAGAAATAATATCTAATCAACAAGCTAGCAAATGTTAATTAGAATAATAAGATTTATCATGAAAATAAAACAACCAAGGATGAATTGATTAAAGTTTAAATCCTTCAATCTATATAATCAAAACTAGGGTTCATTACAAATAGAATTAGTTCATACTAAAATTTAAGAACAAAAATATAGAAAATAAAAGAGGAAGAAATCTCGAATAGATTTGGAAGATGTTTTCTGAAATCTTCTCTTCAATCTTCCACATCCACTTGGATCTTAGTCTTTAATTCGATTAAGCCTCAATATCTCTAGCCTTCAAACTTCTCCTGTGACTCTAGGCCTTAACCAACCCTCTCTATTTTTGCTTTGTGGCGGCTCTCCCTTCATTTTATGCATCAGTTTCTTTATATAGGTGCGTTTCTAGGTTCATGCCATAGCTAGTGCCACAGTCGTGTTACTAGGCATGGCAACGTTGTGGCTGCGTGCCACGGTCAAGGACACTGCTGTGTCTTAAGTCCTATGAAGCTGCTGAATAGATTTGAAATTGGCCCTTAATGATATGGCCATGGCTCTAGCCATTGGACAGAGATGAACTTCAATCCTTTGCTTGTTTTCTTCCATTTTCTCTTATTGGCTTCGTAGTTTCTTGATTAAGTGATCCATGGCTCCTAAAAACATAAAAGAACTCTGGAAAGACACTAAACAACCAAATCAGACTCAATTTAATGATAGAATACATTAAGAACAAGGGATAAAATGTAGCTAATTAAACACTTATTAATCATCTAACGTCATTGTTCAACTCGCTCACTCATTTCTGTGAGAGTTCACATACTGTCATGACATCATATACTTAAAGCATGAGACCCACTACCTCCATTACTATAAGTATCACATACTTATCATAGATGAGAACAGAGCCAATGGTCTTCTGGATTAAAGGTGCCCGATCAATAATCCTATAACCATAAATAAATTTAAAGTATCTATGTAGGAGTGATCTATTTCTCATATTCTCAACTCTTTGAGAATAGATCCTATTATGGAATACTTAAGGAACACATATATATATATATATATATATATATATATATATATATATATATATTTATTACAAAGAAACAAATTCATTTAAGAACATATATATTTTATTGCCAATTGGGACTATATTTACATTTATATAATATATGCATTGTCTAGGCCATACATCACTATCAATCTCCTACTTGTAATGGAGCCAATCAGTACAATATCTAAGTCCCATCTTCTCAAGGTGAAAATCCAATAGTTACTAACTCATAGCTTTAGTCTTTTAACAATTCCACCCATATTCACTACCTTAAATTTAGATCTCTTTGCTTTAATATATGTTGAAGACTTTTATTATTTGTATAAATCTTACATTTCTCTCTATACAAATAGTGTTTGTCTCCATATCTCTAAAGTAAAGACAACTATTGCCATTTCCATATCATGAGCGAGAGTTCACTTTATGTTGCTTTAGTTGCCTGCATGCATAAGAAATAACTTTCTCATTCTGCATTAGTATGCATACTAAGCC
This sequence comes from Reutealis trisperma, assembly GCA_947687605.1. NCBI lineage: Eukaryota > Viridiplantae > Streptophyta > Magnoliopsida > Malpighiales > Euphorbiaceae > Reutealis > Reutealis trisperma. The sequence continues at coordinate 431,334 of CANTUT010000302.1, forward strand.
AATTCTAAAGGCTTCATAATATACGGTTAAACCTTCAATCCCTTTAGGTAATACTAATACAAGAGCTGAAATCAAGCAATCTTTGAGTTTTTGAAAACTCTCCTTACAAGTTTTATCCCATTTATACTTAACTTACTCCCTTGTAAGTCCTGTTAGTGACACTGCTATTCTTAAAAATTCTTTTATAAATCAGTGGTAGTAACCCACCGTACCTAAGAAACTCCTCATTTCAGTAACAGTTTTAGGTTGGGGCTAATTCATTATCGCTTATACTTTTTAAGGGTATACTTTAATTCCTTCATTGCTCATGACACGACTAAGGAAGCAAACTTGCTCCATTCAGAAATCACTCAGAGTTTATAACACCATTCTCAAATGTTCCTTGTGTTCCTCCTTACTTCTTGAATAAACTAGAATATCATCAATGAACACAATCACAAATTTATCCAAGAATGGTTTGAACACTCAATTCATTAAGTCCATGAATGCCACTAGTGCATTGGTTAAACTAAATGGCAATACTATGAATTTATAATGACCATACCTCATTCTAAAGATAGTTTTACAAATATCATCTCATCGAATTTTTAGTTAATGATAACCCGATCGCAAGTCTATTTTTGAGAAATAACTAGCTCCTTACAACTGATCAAATAAATCATCAATCCTTGATAAGGGATACTTATTCTTCATAGTCACTTTAGTCAATTACCTATGATCGATGCATAGCCTTAAATACCCATCTTTCATTTTGACAAACAAGAATGGGGCACCCTACAGAGCTACTCAGCCTCATGAAACCTTTATTAAGTAAATCTTGTAATTAAATGTTCAATTCCTTCATTTCAGAAGGTGCCATTTGGTAAGGAGGTATCGATATCAGTTGAGTTAAGGGTAAAAGTTAATTGTAAACTCAACTTCCCTATTTAGTTGCATTCCTAACAAATCCTTGGGAAAAACATTAGAAAATTCATTGACTATGGGTATCTTTTTAGAATTATTATCTACTTTCTTGATATCCACCACATGCATCAAATATGCTTGGCAACCCTTCCATAATAACCTTTTTGCTCTAATAGCCAAAATGAAATTAATAGGAAGCTTAATTCTATCACCCTGAAATATGAATTCAAATTTGTTCTTCCTTTTAAAATCAATTATTTTTCCTCTAGAATCTATATAGGCATCATGCACAGACAACCAATCCATTCCTAGTATGACATAAAATTCTAAAACTTCTAATTCAATCAAATTTGTTGGGAATTTTCCTATCTCTAATTTGTACAATCTTTATACACTTGTTCAACTACAATGATTTCTCCTAAGGATGTGGTTATGATTAAATTTTCATGCATTACTTCTTTATCATTGCCTAATTTCTTAGCAAAGTATGGTGAAATAAATAAATGTATCAAACTAGAATCAAATAAACATTGAGCATTGATAGACTGAATGAGAATGGGACCTGTGACAACATTGTTGGAAGTACAAGCTTCTTGCTGATTAAGAGCATACACTTTCCCTCTGTCTTTGCCTTCCATAGCTTGAGCTGTAACAACCCACACCCACCCTAAGAGTTTTCATGACCAATTTGTTTGACATAGAAGTATTAAGATTAAGTGTGCACTTTTATAGGAATTTATGTGCTATGTAATTATGAGTATGTGGCATGTTATATTTATTTTAATATGCATAATCTGAGTTATTATTGTAAAATAAATAATTTATATGAAATGCATTAGCATAAAATAATTTATTTTACATAAAATGAATTTTCATGCAAAAATGCAATTTTTAAGCATAAAATAATTTTATGAGTATTTTAAAAATATTTTTAAACAAATGTTTTGGGGAAATTTTAATAAAAATAATAATAATAATAAATATTTTTATTTTAATCACCTATAATCAGCCCCAAAATTAATTAAAAAACCCAAATACCCAAAAGCCTACTACACCAAAACACTACTAACCTAGCTCATTAAGAGTAATCTTAGAAATTGCCCAAAACTCTACATATAAATTATGAAAATTCAGCCAACCCCTCATTCCAGTAGCCACCATTTTCTTATTTCATTATTGTGGAGAAAAATTCTCTCAAAATATTTCTCTCTACCAAAATTCACAAAATACCTTCAAACTTTGCGATTTCGCGACTATTTCATAAGTTTTTCTTTGTTTTCAATTTGCTATTTGATTTTTATGAAAATAACCATAGAAAAATTATTTTGAAATGAGTATTTATTGATTTTTTATGTATTAAATTCAGCCTAGGTGATTTCTTGAAAGAAAAATCAATTTTTCTACCGAAAACACTAACCTCTCTACGTGAATCCTCCGAAGGTGAATTCCAAAACTCAAAGTTAGAATTTTCTTGCATAAACACAACAAGGGGGGATAATTTTTATATTGTTGCATTCTAAATGGATTTTTGATGTGCTTAGATAAAAAAATATGAAATTAAATCATATTTTCACATATTACTGTAATAACCGTAAAGTTTTGGAAAGGAAGGAAATTCATAGTTTTTGTCCTAGAACTTAAAATTTGGAATTTTCATGCATAAGAAATGTCTATGGTAGATTATTTGTATATATTCATGTTCTAAATGGATTTTTTTTATGTTTAGATGAAAAATAATGGTTTAAATGATGTGTTTACATATTACTGTAATGACTGAAAAGTATCGAAAATAAGAAAGGTTCATGGTTTTCACCTAATACCTAAAAGTTGGAAAATTTTCATGCATATCAATCTTTATGGGTAACGATTCCTACATGTTCATGTTCTAAAATGATTTTTGTTCTGATTACATGAAAAATCTTGGCTTAAACCATGTTTTTGTATATTACTATAATAAATGGAAAGTGCAAAAAGTAAGAAAAATGCATGTTTTCCTTGAATAGAGCATTCGGCCAATGTAAGGAATTTTATCCCAATGTCTATAATTTTCATATGCTATATTTTAATGATTATTGACATGTATACATGAATGGTAAATGATTAAATTGCATGTTGATTGAAGGAATGACACTAGACAAGCTTAGAGGCAACTTGGTATACTTAGGGTATCTTTACCCTATGTTGTGATTAATATGTGAATGTGATTAAGTAATATGGAAATAGGTTTTATGATGAGTTAATAATAAATTAATGATCTTGAATTGATGAAGGGATTGATTATATTTATTGATCATAAGAGATAGGCTTGACACTTGAGGGGCTATTGTTAAGTTGATATATATGGAAGTGCTAAGTATATTGATTTTGAGATCATGACATATTTTGTTTGACTTGAGAAAAGTATTGGTATTGTTTATATTGTGTTTTCATCTGACCCTAGGAAGGCTAAATAGGCAAGACTTTTAAAGTCAATATGTTATATGCAAGTGATGAGTGCACTTATATGTGCAACTCTAAGTGTATGTGAATGTTATATATCCATGTGGTAGTTATGGGATAGGATAGCATCATGATTAAATAAATACTAAGTATTGAATTAAGTATTATGTTAGAGCTTGAGGAGTTTTAGAGGTTTAAGGGCTACCATTACTAGAAGCGAAGGAACCACTAGGTCAATAAACATTATTCTATTGTTACAAGTACAAGCTATCATGATTGTGTTATAGGAACCTTTGAGACTTCTTGAAACCTAAGTTTACTTCATTTTAAATTTAATTATATGATTTCTTTATTAAACTTGGGTTGCCAAAGGATAAATGGTCTAAAGCCATTATTGTTTGTTTAATGACATGAAAGATCCTTCATAATTATTGCCTTACCTTATTTTCTTTCTGGAATCACACTATTCTTTTATCTCTTATTTAATAAGTTGAATTGTTATTGCCAATATGCTACATGCTATTGCTTTCATTAAGTGCTATTGTTATAAGTGATTACCACTAGCTGTAGTTATGGTACCCAAAACCCTTTTTATACAGATATCTTCATACCAATGCGGGTAATCATCGGCTATATGTTCCTTGTACCGATATGAGTAATCATTGGCTATGTGATCCTCGTATCAATGTGAGAATCATCGGTTATGTGTTCGAGTGATTATGTCAATTGCCTTCATTTTATGTGTTCAAGTGATTATGGCAATATCCTTCACTCTATGTGATCGAGTGATTATAGCAGTAGCCTTCACTCTATATGTTATGTGTTATAAGTGTGATTTTTGTGAACCTTTTTAAATTAAAAACTATGAATCATGAACTATAAGTTATGAGATATGAGCCCTTTCTAAGGAATATGTGTTATTACATAAGCCCTATTGTTTACTTAATGAGATCATCTATCTTACCCCCTCTTCCTTGTGTGCTTCCAGGTGAACATTATGAGGAGGCAAGTTGATCGCTTAAGCTACCTACTCTACTTAGGAAATTCCCTTGTCAAAGTTATAATAATACCATACTATGTTGAGTCCTTAGATTCTCTAGGAGTTTGTAACAACCCACACCTACCCTAGGAATTTTCGTGATAAATTGCTTGAATTAGAATCTATAAGGTTAAGTGTGTGCTTGTGTGAATGTTGGTGATCTAAGTGATTGATGAGTATGTGGCATATTAAATTAATTTTAATATGCATAATATGTGTTGCTATTGTGAAATAAATGATTTACATGAAGTGCATTTGCATAAAAGAATTTATTTTAAATAAAATGAATTTTCATGCATAAAATAATTTTTAAGCATAAAATAATTTTATGGGTATTTTTAAAATATTTTTAAATAAATATTTTGATGGAAATATTCCAAAATTAAAAATAAAAATATTATTTTTATTTTAAAATACTTCAGCTGAAATTTTTAAAGAAAAAGGCCCAATACCCAAAAGCCCACTACACAAAAATGCTCCTAACCTATTTCATTAAGGGTAATAGTGGAAATTCCACTCTAACCCTAATATATATTCAAATTTTTGGCCAAACAAGGGTTTCCAGCAGCCATTCCCTCATTCTTTCTATATTCTAGTAGCAAAACCTCTCAAAATAATTCTCCTTACCAAAATATCGAAAACACTTTACCGTTTCGCGATTTCGTGACTGTAATCGTAAGTTTTTGTTCGCTTTCGATTTCTAAACTGTTTTCTATGAAATAAATTATGGGAAAATTATTTTGAACTATTTGATTACTGATTTCTACATATTCAATTCTGTTTGAGTGAATTTTTGGGAGAGAAAATTTATTTTCTACAGAAAACACGATTCTTTTCGCATGATTTCTCTAAAGGTGAATTCTATAACTTAAAATCACAATTTTATTGCATAAGCATCATAAGGGGGGGGGGGGGGGGGGGGGGCCCGCCCGTGATTTGTACTTATTTGCATTCTAAACTGATTTTTGATTTTTTTTGATGAAAAATATTGAATTAAATAATATTTCTGCATATTTCTGGGATGACCGAAAAGTTTCAAAAAACAAAGGAATTCAAGGTTTTCGTGTTAGGACTTGGAAATTAGAAAATTTTATTTTTTCATGAATACATGGTTGCTGATTTGTGTGAATTGATGTTCTAATATGATATTTGTTTTGTTTAGATGAAAAATAATGACTTGAATCATGTGTCTATTTATCACAGAAATAAACGAAATGCGCGGAAAGCGCGGAAACTCATGATTTTTCACCTAAGCCTTTGAACTTAGAATTTTTTTGCATAAACCTTACCTATGGCTGCCGATTTGTGAAATAATGTGTTCTAAACTGATATTTTCAATGATTGAATGAAAAATAATGGTTTAAACAACCTGTTTGCATATTTCTGAAATGACCAGAAAATACCGAAAATAAGAAAACTCATGTTTTGTGCACTGTAATGCAAAGGATTGAAGTTTTATATATCAATGGCACCAATAATGGCTGATTCTTATGGATTTGAGTTCTAAAATGATTTTTGTTATGTTTACATGAAAAATCTTAGTTTAAACCATGTTTTTACATATTTCTAAAATAGACAGAAAACACGAAAAGAAGAAGAATTTGGTTTTCACCTTAAAGATGCATTCGGCCTACATGAACAATTGTGTCCAAATGTTTATAAATTTTATGTGATGTGTATTGGTGATTGTTGACATGTATATATGTACAATAAATGATGAAATTGCATGTTAGTTGAAGGTATGATCCTGGATAAGCTTAAATGTGTTTTGGTATACTTAAGGTATACTTAAGGTATCTTAATATTATATTATGGTTAGAATGCAAATGTGATTGGGAAATATAGAACTAAATGTTATGATGACTTGATGATGCATATATGGTTATGAGTTAATGAAGTAAAAGGGATCATAAGAGTTAAGCATGATGTTTGAAGGATTAATTATTAAGCTGACATGTATGGAAGTGTAAAGTGAATTAAGATGATTGATAAGTGAATTGATATTCAGGTAATGATAATGTGATGACCTTAAAAAGGTATTGATATGATTGCAATATGTTTTCATGTGAGCCTATAAGGCCTAAGTATGCAAGACTCTTAAGTCAACGTGATATGTGCAAGTGATGAGTACACCTATGAGTGGACTCTAATGTGTATGCTATATGTGTATGGGTAGTTATGGGATAGGAACATCATGAGTAAATAAATACTAAGTATTAAATCAAATATCTTGTTAGAGTTTGAGGAGCTTTAGAAGTGCAAAAGGGACTATGTGTACTAGGAGCAAAGGAACCCCAAAGTGAGTAAACGCAATGTTCTTGCTACAAATGTGAACAACATCATGTTGTGTTACAAGAATGTGATATATTGTTATGTGAACCCTTGTGATCTTTGAAACCCAAGTTCTTTCTATTTTTATCTTATTATATGATTTCTTTGATAAGCTTGGGTTGCCAAGGGACACTTGGTCCAAAACTATTTTGTTTATCCAATGAGAACTTTTTTGTGAAAAACACCCTAACTTGTATTCTTTCTGGAACTACACTTTCATTGTATTATTGTTGAAAGCCAAACTACTATTATTATTGAAATACATGTTATTACTGACATATGTGATATTGTTAATTGTGTTTACCAATAGCTCTAGCTATGGTACCTTTACCCTTTACGCAGAATCCTCGTGCTGATGCGGGTAATCATCGAAACCTATGCACATGGTCTTAACCAGATGAATAGGGGTAGTGTATCCACCTCAGCTAGAAGGGGCGATTCTAGCCATGGAGCCTGATTAGCTTCATGCTTTATAAGTGATGGGAGTTGGAATTTGGCAAAGGCCACCTCTCCTCGATGTGTTTAGAGTGGATTGAGCAGTGTCTCCACTCTATAAGTGTTATAAGTGTGATTTCTACAAACTTGCTAAATTGAACCTTGCTTAAATTGCAACCTGATTCGTGAGTTATAAACCATGAACTATGTGCATAAGCTATGTGTTTCCTTTCAAAGAAATATGTGATAATGTATGAGCCTTTTTGTTTACTCATTGAGATCATCTATCTCACCCCTTTTCCTTGTGTGGTTCCAGGTGAGCAAATGTGAGGAGGCAAGGTGATGGCTCAAGCATTCTACTTCGCTTAGGGAATTCCTTGTCCGAGTTATCAATAAAACTATGATTATGAAGTCTTATCTTTAGATGCTCCGGGAATGTTAACTGATACTTATAGAGGTTTATATTATTTTCTTATGGATTTTATATGTAACGATTTACTTTAAGTCTTTCACAAATTATGGTATTATCTAAATGTTTTAAATGAGTTAATGAAGAAGGTTTGGTAAGATCCTAGGCATGATTGTTATATGTTAATGCGTTCTACGGGCATGGGTGACCTTATGTCTCCCCATGTTCTAGGACCATCGTATCTCATAAGGTTGGGATGTGACAGAGTTATTATGGGAACTTTATTTTGGAATATTATGTTGGAGACTTTATTTGGAGTCTTATTATTATTTTCCTATGGATTTGTATTATGGTATATTTTTAGCTTCCTTAACTTAAGGTTTTTCCTTTATAGAAGTTTTTTTTAAAGTTAATGAATGAGATTTGGTATGATCCTAGGCAAGATTATTATATGCATAAGTGGGTTCTATGGGCATGGGTGACCTTATGTCTCCCCATGTTCTAGGACTGTTATGTCTCAGAAGTTGGGATGTGACAAAGGTGATATTAGAGCTACAGTTTATTCTTTATTACCATTTGACTAGTGTGAGGATGGTATTAGAGCTATAGTTTTTAAAGTCTAGTTTAGACTTGTCTATTTATTGGGTTAATTAGGTATAATCTTGGAGCATAGGAATTTTCCTTTCCTGTCATATCACTTGCTATCTATTACTAGTTTAGTTTTGTGAAATCTTAATAAGCTATAGTACTCCTTGTTATTGTTTGCTTGTGTGCCTCATGATTCCTTTACCAGATGACCCCTGCTCGAAGACTGCGACCTAGAGCACCCTATGTGACCTGTAAGAGGACTTGGCTAGAGATGTTTGAGAAGGCCATACCTGTGATCCACTTGAAGATAGAAAAAGACTTTTGATAAGGAGTACCTCATGAAGTGTCTAGGTTATTAATGGATTCAAAGTAAAATGCAGAGGTTCAAAGGGCACTGCTTAGACGTGATGAAGGAAAATCAAAGTCTGAGGTCCCTAGTGCATGCTATGAGAAAAGACATGGAATAGATTAAGGCTAGAGATGTTGAATAGATGGGAGACCATGCACTTGATATTAGTCTAGATGAGGGGCACAGTTGAGGTTTGCATTGGTAGTGGATAACTATTAGCCTAGGGGTATAAGACTTCTGCAATGTAAATGACATTAATTGATTGCTTAGTGACTTAGTGTGCATTGATTCTCTTTGCCTATGATATGATTCACTTCTATATGATAGGAGAATTCATGATGTTATAAGTTATATGTTACATGATTATGATACATGACCCATACCATGATATGTGATATATGATATGTGCCTTGTGACATGACATGATAAGTGCTTATGTTAAATACATGCTAAATATGATAATTAAATAGTGGGGTTAAGTGGATTAGAAAGGGAAGTGGACTAAGTTTTGATCCAATTGAGATTAACGATTGATAGGTATAATGTTATGAGGTATAAAATGTTTACATGTTACAATGGTTTGATATATGAATTATATGGAATTATTAAATGATAATTATGATTGGTGTCATAAGAAGAGAAATGATATTTAGCAATGATTAGTAGGAGAATGAAACAAATTAGTAACATTATATATAAATAAATTGGTATTAAAAGGTAGGTGAAGTATATGTTTAAGGACTGTGAGGTAAACATTGATGGATGAAAACTTCCTGTGGAGTTTTTGGAACTTGATGTCCTAGAATTTGATGTGATCTTAGGAATGGATTGGCTATATAGGTATGGAGCTTGTATTGACTATAGAGGAAAGTAAGTAGAATTTTAAGCTAAGGATGGGGAGAAATTTATGTATCAAGGAGATAACTATGATTTAGGTCTACTAGCATAATCATGGAATGGATGAGTATACTTAGGAAGTCGAATAAGGGATGTAGCAAAAACATTCCCAATTTTTTGAGAATGTATGAGTGAGTATTTAAATTCGAGGATGAATTTCTTTTAAGAGGGGGAGACATAAAAGGATAAATATTCTCAAACTTATAATGATGATACAAGGATAAGAATGATGCCATGTAGTTTTGAAAATATAAATAGTTTTGAATATACCTGAAAGGGATTTAAGTCCTCTGGATGAGAAATATTTTAAGGTGTTAGATACAATAATGTTCAATTGAGGTTACTGGAAAATTTGATAGTGGTCTTTAGTACAGAAAGAATTTTTATTGAGATAACCTTGAATGGAATAGATTTGGAAACATATAAGAGTTGCATAGATATTTCATTAAATAGCAATGGTATTAGAAGGTTTATTATTTTAATATGGATAAGTTAAATGATTAGGAATGTAAAGCATAGTGAGATGTAAGTGGAAAACCTAAAGTGAGATGACATTACGAGCCAGATGAATAAAAATTATAAGGAATTAGATAATTAAGTCATAATAATGATATATATATTATATAGAAAGAGAGTAAGTCTGAAATAGTTATAAGAAGTTTATTTGAGATTGTAAATTAATAGGATGCAAGTTTATTTGGAATATGAATTATATATATATATATATAGGAATGTTTGTTAAGTTTAAATATATTTTAAATGATGAATGAAGGAAGTGCAGAAATTATAATGATAGCAAGGTATTAAACGCAAAAACGTCTATTCAGGTTATAATAGATTAAGTAATGATTATTAATATGGAAAGAGAATTATCAAATATCAATTGGAGTTATTAATTTAGGATTATTTGTTGAATTCTTATATGACTAATTTGATAAATAATGAATGGAAGTGGTGATTAAGGTATTAGTATAGATGTTCATAATAATAGAGATATAGGGAAAGGAAATGCTTAGGATTATATTTGATTAAAGGTGAAATTAAAGGTTCTATTATTTTGTTTAAGGTTAAGGGATACAAAAATTATTAAGGATTAGTTTAAGATTTATTTGAACAAGAGATTAACATAGGTGTAGCTCAAGCTGAAGCTTTATCAGTGTGATTTTTTATAGGTTATGAGTTTGTGTCTTACTGTATTCAATATGTTAATTGTAGTTAGATATTGTGTTTGAGAGATGCAGCAGAAGCGTGGTGAAGAAGTTAAGTACAGTGTGTTGTGTTGTTAGATTTGAAAATTCAAGGACTAATTTTTTTTAAGGAGGGGACAATGTAACAACCCACACCCAACCTAGGAGTTTTCATGACCAATTTATTTGACATAGAATTATTAAGACTAAGTGTGTGCTTTTATAGGAATTTATTTTCTATGTGATTGATGAGTATGTGGCATGTTACATTAATTTTAATATGCATAATATGAGATATTATTATAAAATAAATAATTTATATGAAGTTCATTAGTATAAAATAATTTATTTTACATAAAATGAATTTTCATTCAAAAAGATAATTTTTAAGCATAAAATAATTTTACAAGTATTTTGAAAATACTTTTAAATAAATGTTTTGGGGTAAATTTTAATGGAAATAATAAAGAAAAATATTTTTATTTTAATTACCTGTAATTAGCCCCAAAATTAATTAAAAAACCCAAATACCCAAAAGTCCACTACACCAAAACACTCCTAACCTAGCCATTAAGGGTAATCTTAAAAATTGCCCAAAACCTACATATAAATTATGAAAATTCAGCCAGCCCCTCATTTCAGTATCCACCATTTTGTTATTTCATTATAGTGGTAGAAAAATTCTCTTAAAATATTTCTCTCTACTGAAATTCACAAAATACCTTCAAACTTTGCGATTTCGGGACCGTTTTGTAAGTTTTTTCTCTCCTTTCCATTTGCTATTTGATTTTTATGAAATTAACCATGGGAAAATTATTTTGAACTTAGTATTTATCAATTTTTATTTATTAAATTTGGCCTTGGTGATTTCTTGAGAGAGAAATCAATTTTTCTACCGAAAACACTAACCTCTCTACGTGAATCCTAACTCAAAGTTAGAATTTTCTTGCATAAACACAATAGGGGGGGTGATTTTTTTGTTGTTGTATTCTAAATGGTTTTTTGATGTGTTTAGATGAAAAATATCAAATTAAATCATATTTCTACATATTACTATAGTGACTGAAAAGTTTCAGAAAATAAGGAAATTCATGGTTTTCGTTCTAGAACTTAAAACTTGGAATTTTCATGCATAAGAAATGTCTATGGCTGCCAATTTGTATATATTGATATTCTAAACTATTTTTTTTAATGAAAAATAATGGTTTAAATCATGTGTTTATATATTACTGTAATGACTGGAAAGTACCAGAAATAAGAAAGGTTCATGGTTTTCACCTAATAACTAAAAGTTGGAAAATTTTCATGCATATGAATCTATATGGGTGCCAATTCCTACATGTTCATGTTCCAAAATAATTTTTATTTTGATTACATGAAAAATCTTAGGTTAAACTATGTTTTTGCATATTATTGTGATAAACAGAAAGTGCGAAAAGTAAGAAAAATGCATGTTTTCCTTGAATAGAGCATTCGGCCAATGTAGGAATTTTTATCCTAATGTCTATAATTTTTATATGCTGTATTTTAATGATTATTGACATGTATACATGAATGGTGAATGATTAAATTGCATGTTGATTGAAGGAATGACCCTAGACAAGCCTAGAGGCAATTTGGTATACTTAGGATATCTTAACCCTATGTTATGATTAATATGTGAATGTGATTAAGTAATATGGAAATAGGTTTTATGATGACTTAATAATGAATTAATGATCTTGAATTAGTGAAGGGATTGATTGTATGAGTTGATCATAAGAGATAGGCTTGACACTTGAAGGGGTATTGTTAAGTTGATATATATAAAAGTGTTAAGTATATTGATTTTGAGATCATGAAATATTTTGTTTGACTTAAGAAAAGTATTTGTATTATTTATAATGTTTTTTCATGTGAGCCTAGGAAGGCTAAATGGGCAAGACTTTTAAAATCAACATGTTATGTGCAATTGATGAGTGCACTTATATGTGCAACTCTAAGTGTATGTGAATATTATATGTGCATGGGGTAGTTATGGGATAGGATAGCATCATGATTAAATACATACTAAGTATTGAGTTAAATATTACGTTAAAGCTTGAGGAGGTTTAGAGGTTCAAGGGCTACGAGTACTAGAAGCGAAGGAACCACTAGGTCAGTAAACATTATTCTATTGTTACAAGTACAAGCTATCATGATTTTGTTATAAGAACCTTTAAGACTTCTTGAAACCTAAGTTCACTTCATTTTAAATTTAATTATATGATTTCTTTATTAAACTTGGGTTGCCAAAGGACAAATGGTCTAAAGTTATTATTGTTTGTTCAATGACATGAAAGATCCTTCATAATTATTGCCTTACCTTATTTTCTTTCTAGAATCACACTATTCTTTTATCTCTTATTTAATAAGTTGAATTGTTATTGCCAATATGCTACATTTTATTACTTTCATTAAGTGCTATTGTTATAAGTGATTACCATTAGCTCTAGTTATGGTACCCAAAACCCTTTTTGTACATAAATCCTCATACCGATGCGGATAATCATCTGCTATGTGATCCTTATATTGATGCAAGTAATCATTAGCTATGTGATCCTTATACCGATGTGAGTAATCATCGGCTATGTGTTTGAGTGATTATGGTAATAGCCTTCACTCTATGTGTTCGAGTTATTATGGAAATAGCCTTCACTCTATGTTTTCGAGTGATTATGGCAATAGCCTTCACTCTATGTGTCCGAGTGATTATGGCAGTAGCCTTCACTCTATATGTTATGTGCTATAACTGTGATTTCTGCAAACCTTTCTAAATTGTAAATTATGAATAATGAACTATAAGTTATGAGCTATGAGCGCTTTTTAAGGGATATGTGTTATTGCATAAGCCTTATTGTTTACTCATTTAGATCATCTATCTCACCCCTTCTTCCTGGTATGGCTCTAGGTGAGAATTATTAGGAGACAAGGTGATCGCTAAAGCTACCTACTCCGCTTGGGAAATTCCCTTGTCAAAGTTATAATATTACCATAATATGTTGAGTCCTTAGATGCTCTCAGAGTTATTATAGGAACCTTACTTTGGAATATTATGTTAGTGACTTTATTTGAAGTCTTATTATTATTTTGCTATGGATTTGTATTAAAGTATATTTATAGCTTTCACAACTTAAGGTTTTTCCTTTATAATTTTTTTTTAAAGTTTATGCATAAGGTTCAGTATGATCCTAGGCAAGATTATTATATGTATGAGTGGGTTCTATGGGTGTGGGTGACCTTATATCTCCCTATGTTCTAAGACCATCATGTCTTAGAAGTTGGGATGTGATATGAGCATTGCTTAAAGATTGCCTTATCCCTCAGTCTCATTCTCTAGTCCATAATTTTTTATTTGATTTATTTGTACAATGGGCTATGAAGCTTCTATAATTTTCCTCTAATTAACTGTCATTGGATAGTCCTTGATAAAATGTCCCATTTGACCACATTGCAAGCATGCTCTTATAGCTCTTTGATAGACTCTTCGATGATGTCGTCCACAGAAGGTACAAGTAAGTATAGTTTGACCTTACCATCCAATTAAATAAGTACTTATATTGCCCAAGGCTGAGGGTACAAAAACACTAGCAGCCTAAACTTGCTTTGTTTGCCTATTTGTGATTTGTATGGAGCAATTTTATAAAAGTCTGCTTTAGACCCTTACATTGGGCATAACTTCCCCATAGTTGGTTGCTTTCCCCTTACTTTTATTCTTATGTTTCTGCTCCTTCTCCATTCATTCAGCTTTTTCAACCTTATATCATACCTCTATAAGCTTAGCTTTGTCAATTAATTTAGCATAGCGAGGAAATAAGTGACTATCAAAATATTATAAAGTGGAGCAACCAATCCTTGTTGAAATTAATCGACCCTACTTGCTTCTGTAGGAATGATATAAGTAGAATATTGACTTAAGTGATTGAATTCCTAAGCATACTTAGATATGGACATCCTAGGCTTTTACTTCAATTACTCAAATTGAAGAGTGCAGTTTTGCCTTTCTCTTTTAGTTAAGAATGCATCCATCAACTTTTGTTTAAATTCAACCCATATGGGAGAAACATCTTCATACAACTGGTCCTCAATGTACCATTAAAACCAATCCTATGCATCCTTTTTAAGCTATAGACCCACTAATTCAATTAAATTTTCATTAAAGCACGATAGTCTCTATACTATATTGCCTAGTTCATTTAAGAATTCTTGAGGGTCCTCCTTTTCTTGTACTTTAAAATCAAGGGTTTCATCTTTTTTAATTATTTCATCAAAACACCTTCCTCAATTAACATTCTTATTCTCATATAGTATGGAGCTCTCATTCAGAGCGGAGGGGTATTTTACGCTCTTGGAATAGGAGGTATCATAGGTGGTAGAGGCATCTTTTACCTTCATCTTAACTCTACAAGTTCTCACCTTAATTCTTGATTCATTTGTATTAATGCTTCTACGTCTCTAGGCAGTTATGGTTCTCTATTACTTATAGTATGCTATCCCGATTGGGATGACTCTATATCATTATCTCAAATAGATGCAATATTAGATGCTGTATCTGGAGCAATGCTCTCAGATTCTTGATATCCTCGATAGTAGTATGTGCCCTAGGAGCCATATAATAGTTATATAATAATAGATATTAATTCCCAATGGCATGATAATATATTCATAATGTGAAAAGGGTATCATATTATTGAATATAGTTCTTAAGTATTTGTAAGAGAATCTATTCTTAAGTGTTAAGAATATGGGAGATAGATCACTCTAGTACAAATATTTTAAATATGTTCATGGTCATAGGATTAATGACTGGGCATTATTAATTCTAGAAGACCATCACCTCTATTTGTTTTCAATAATTAGTATGTGATATAAATGATTATAGAGGCAGTGAGTCTCATGCTACTTGACATATGATGTCGATACAAACATGTGGATATTCATTAGATGAATAGTCAAACTGTGATGTTAGATGATAATAATATGGGGTTTTACTACTTGTCAATTATTCATCATCTAAGTCATAATAATGCATATAATCCTTTGATTTAAAGGATACTATATCTCATATATAGGAAATTAGGATTTGTTACTGCTTACATAGACGTACTATTTATATATGGATATTTGGCATGTGATGGTTCTAATTTATTATATATGGAGATAAGTGATCGCTAATATATAATTCATTACCTTAAGTAAATGAGGTTAAGATCCTATACTATCTGGTTATTCTTGATACATAAGTTCTTAGCCAAGACAATGAGATTCACTGGAAAGAGTTTAATAGGAATCTAATCTCATCAAGAATTTGAACCAAGATAAGGACATATAATCGAGGCACATTATGGTTTGATATAAACCATTACCCTAGCCGATATTGGGATCATTAATGAAGGGATTCTAGTGCATGATAATTTATGTTCGATGGTCCACGTGATGTTTAAAATTATCAACTATAAACATTCATTCTAATTAGCTAGTCGTGATATGGAATGCTAGCTGTCCCTCACAACTTATGGGAGTAAGTGTGAAGTGATGATTTCACAATAGTAGAGAAAAATATTTTCTCATTCCCATTGCTAATTAGGCATAAACCTAGATAGTCACATAACCAATAGTGATCACCTTCAAAGTGTAAAAAATTTACCATAATAATTAATTAAAGTGTTTAATGAATTGATTAGTGGTAAAATGATTTAACATGTAATTAAATTTACAAGGACCCTATCATGTCCTGATATTTAATCTATAAAGGTTTCTATTCAATTAAATCTTATTTTGTATATGATGCAAATGAGAAAGGTTAAATTGAAAATTGATTTGGACTAAATCAAATACTTAATTTTAAGCTTATTGAAAACCTTTAGCACATGAGATGTGGCTTAAGCCCATATGTGATATGGAAAATAGGCAATTTAGGAGTTAGAAAAAATTCACTATTCATAAGCCCATATGATGGATTTAAAGGTGTAATTTCATCTTTTAGCTAATAGAAATGTCCATTTTGCCCTTAAAAGATAAAATGGTCATTTCACCATTTGAAGAAGTAAAGTTCAACTTTGCCCCTTCACCAAATGGTGAGCTAGAAGAATGTGAAAGAGCATTTAAGTCTTTGTGAAGACTTAAGGGTTAAGTCTTCTAAAGAATATAAAAGCTTTAAGTTTTTATGTTGCAAAGTGTGGAACACAAATTTTCAAGTTTGAAGCATCTTAGAGAGATAAGTTAAGAGAGAGAAAGAAAAGGAAGAAAATGTTTCTTCAAATTTTCTTTTGATTTTTAATTCTCTTCTTTGTTCTTTGTGAAAGAAAAAATACTTGCAAATTGAAAATGTGTTTAGTCCAAAACAAATCAAAGAGAAACCTTAAACTTCCTAAAGGATTTTTGAGGGAAATCTTGAATCAAATTGGGCAACAAAGAAAGGATTCAAGAACACCAAAGAAATTAAGAGGAAACTTGGAGGTGAGCTAGGTGTGGATAATCTAGAGGCTTCATACTTGGGAAGCTCTTTGTTAAAGAAAGAAGGAACCTATAAGAGGTAATATGATTACTCTTCCTTCTTCTTTATATGCATATGTGTTTTACACATAAATTAATTGATTACTTGAATAAATTTTGGACCAAAATTGGGTGAAGTGAAATTTTAAAATGTTTGAAATTTCACCTCACCACCTCCTTTTTGCTGTGTTTAGCTCCATCGTTCCTTCAATCCTTGCCTTTTTTGTTGTTCTAGTCTATGAGGTAGTATCTAAACCACAAATTTAATAATAACATTCCTTTATTTCATGCTATATACTTCTCGATATAAAAATATATTTGATTCATTTCATAGTCACACTAATTATTGCTAAGCATTATTTTCATTTTATGGCATTAACCACATATGTCATTTAATAATTTGATATAAATCATAGATCAAACCATTGTCACATGTAAACATTTTATATAACATAACATTATACATATTATTTGTTGACATAAGTTATATCAAAACTTAGTTAATCTCTACTTTTGATTTTGAAAAATCAAATTAAAGTTATCTAATATGTTTTATGAGTCTTTATTTTGCAAATAGATTTCATTTGGAAAGTTGTAAATCCAAAAGATTCAAATTCCCTTAGTTTATGAAATGGACCCCTAATATCATAGGCGCTACCTAAGACTGGTGACCATGACACATGATTTTGAACATGACCTAGATGGTCACAACTGAGACTAATTAAGAGGGAAAAGCATTGAATTAAACCTCAACACACAGCTTACTTCATAACCTTAGTCACAACTGCGACCTATGCTGCAATAAGGAATTCTCAACCATAATGAAAGACTCTCAACTACGACATTCATAAGACAAATTCTAGCTCTAATGAATAGTGAATATCCCCTTTTTAATGCACAAGAGCAAACATTAGTCATGTCAAACTTTTATACAATAGTCATATAGTGTATAAATAAAAAAGAGCTATAGCATTTTATCAGTCAGCTCCCAATTTAGACTGTTTACTATATTTACATATGTGACATTTACTACACCCAAAATCTTATCAAGATCTACCTATTTATAGCACAGTCTCATTAAGTCCCAGAGCCCCTCTCACTATTAGTAGGTTCACCCTCTCTAAGCCTCTCATGTCTATGAGTTATAGATAGTAAAGAAAGGGATAATATATGTCTCCTGGTAGGACACCTCTCCTCTAAATGGTCAAACCTACCATAGGTGGCACGTAAGTGTTTAAGAAATCCTGGCATCATATCTCAAAGAGGTGGAATTTATTTTGTCCTTATGTTTTGATACATATGGCTAGCTCTTGCTAGCTCCAAGTTCACATCTCTAACCACTCTCCATAACCTCCATACTCCCCCTCATAAAATGTGAAACTCCCTAATAGCCTCTTCATACTGTGCCTCATTCTTACTACCCAGATTGGATTAAGATCCACCTTCAGATCAATCTCTTCTAGCTCTGGTGGAGTAGCTGAGGTAGCATCTGACACTTCCCTCTCCTTAATAATGTTACATATTTTGTAGCATCTATATGTTACAATTATACAATATGATATCATATAATATAACAATAATGTATACATAAATTATGGAAAAGAAATGATAAGCTAACATATAACATTCACAAATCTATCTTAACAATACAATCCTATAACGATAAGAAATCCTATGCTCTAAAATTTGTATGGTTTATAAGTCTAAATAAGACCTAAACCTTTAGCTCTAATACCAACTCTGTCATGACCCAAATTTTAGATTGTAATGGTCCTATAGCATAAGGAAATGTAAGGTTACCTAAAACTATAGAACCCCATTTAACTTATTATTGATTATTATTGGCCATGTTGTATCCTATCCTAATATGGAAACTCAAATATTCTTTTCCATTTCCAATTATTACTTTATCTTTTTACTTATTACCAAATGTCCATTAATGCTATATTCATATTTGTTACTTTAAATCTCATCATCTATGCATTCGTTACTTACTATAGTATACATTAATTACTACAATACAATTTACAGCACTTATAAACTTGATACATATTAATACTAGACCTTTAATAACCATGGAGCTCTAGGATAATGGTCTTTAGAGTAACATAACCAAAAGCACCAAAATTTAGTAGTGCAATTCCCAAGCGAAAGAATACAACTTGGAATTCACCTTGTTAAAATGCCACCCAAACCTAAAAAATTTAAACAACTATAGGATGAGACAAGTTCAGTGAGTACATAATAATATAATATAATTTGAGGTAAATTAAGAGGTTAGTATTCTAAATAGGCTCAAATGTGACAGTGGAGTAATGTTAATCAAAATTATCCATAAAAATAAATTTTCCATTTAAGACAGGAACATTAATTTTAGTAGAAATAATAAATTCTTGGAAGTGGAGTGCTTCCCACACATGTAAATTAAAGAGTGTCAGCCTAAGCCTTGCTCAGTCACATTATCACATTACACAAGACTAATCAGGTCTTACGGCTAGGCATTCCCCCTAGCAAACATTGGGTACAATTGCCTTACCTACAGGCTTATATCAAGTACATAAGGTCTAATGTATTACCCCATATCAAAAGGGTATTTCTGCTTAATAATAGGTATCAATAATAAGTTACATGTAAGACTTCATGTTAGAAATTCAATGGAAATGTTTGCCTTTATACACGAAGAAGGAGGGTTGAATTGTTAGGAAATTAAAATTTAGATGAAAAGAGATAAGGAAAGAAAGATTTAGACATAAGATTTATAGCGGTTCGGATCCAACCAATCCTACATCTACTCCCCAATTACACTATTAGGTATTTCCGCTATCTATGGAGTTTTACCAAGTTCACTCCCAACTTAGTATTTAGGCTCACACCAAACCTTACAATTTTTTTTCCTAAGGTTCACTCTTAACTTAAACAAGAGTTTTGAGAAGGCAAACTCTAAAACCCAACCAAGTGTTTTACAAAGGCTTACATTCAAACCTAAATAAGAGTATTCTACGGTTCACTCCCTAACCTATACAAGTGTTTCAATAGCTAACACTTAACCCTTTTGAGCAACTAATGCTCTTACAACAACCAAATATATATAATTAAAAGGTTAAGGCTTTAAGAAATAAATTTGTAAGAGTTTGGTTTAAATGAAGGTTGTTAGATTAGTATGAAGATCTTGGAGGGGGTATTATATTTTTCTCTCTCCAAATTTCCATTACAAATAATATGGGAAAGAAATCTTCATAACAACTATAAAATCTTGCATTAAATGCTCTGTCAGAATAGTGTCACAGTCGCCAAGCCTTATTCATGGCCGCAGCATCATTTTTGCACTCGAGATGGGATTTTTGTGGTCACGATCTTTAAAGATCTCAATGGCTAGTTGACACATGGAATCTTCTTATTGGTGATTCAACTATCCGTTGGAGTTATAGGCTTCTATATGAAAGTTATAGTCCCGACTCCCTAATCGCAGTTGTGAATCCTAGATCGCACCCTTGGTCATGGTCGTGTCTGAGATCATGATTCCTACTATGGCTTAAGGCAGAAAATTGAAGATTTGGCTTTTGATTAGTCTTGGTCATGATGTAGCGGGTCGTGGTTGCAATTCTTGTATCTTGGGAGACTCAAAGGCTAAGTTCATGACTCGAGAGAATTTTTGAATCTTTGAAATATCAACTTATCTAATATGTTTTATCTATAAAATAAACACTTAACACATATGCTAGATAGCTTTAATTTGATTGACAATATCAAAATAGAGATTTACTAAGTTTTGGAACAACTTAGGTGAACAATCTCCCCCTTTTTAATTTTGACAATCAAATTAAACTTAAATATAAAATTATTTTCAATTCAATAAAATTGAGATTGCTTCCCCTCAATAACATATAATATTCTTTATGTCAAATCAATGCATTAAGATATAACTCATAATACTCTTCTTGATCTTGTATCTCCATATCTTCATATGTACATAAGTATCATTGACATACCAATGCAAGATTACATAGACAAGGGAGCTCATAGGCTCATTGAATTTAATTTATAACCTAAACTGGTGACTAACATTTAATTACAACCTAACAAAATAATGAAATGGATAATTATTACATGACCGATAAAGAAAACATGCATTATGTTTTCCTAGTCCTTGATCAATCATGCATGCCTTTCAACAATTGCATTTACATATGTGTTGTATCATTTGGAATGCTTCCAAAACCTTATTTCAAACATATTATATTTAAAATATCCCTTTTATTGAAATCACATTTCAAGTATCACCTTTATTTGAATGAAATTTAGGTCTAGAATGTTTTCAAAGTAGTGTAACTTTTGTCAAGTAGGTAATGCCCATTACAACATTTATAACCATCATCAATGAGGTTTCACACCTATTACTAATGTTTCATGATCGTGAATTTAGCTACGGTCTCAGAATTTTGAACCATTCCAAAATGTAATGCTTATAAAAAATTTGCACACTAGTTACTAATTGGTAATGCTCATGACAGAAGTTTCACTCCTATTATTGATGTAACACCAATGACAATTTCTTCATGAGCATGAATTTCATGCTCTATTTTCAAATATAGAGTGTAACCAACAATAATCCTCGTTACAACTGTTATAATGCCTATTATAGCAAAAGTCATTATCATTCCAACAAGGTAGCGAGCGTGAATGTCACATCCCAACTTCAGAGATATAACAGTCCTAGAACATGGGAAGCATAAGATCATCCATACCCACAAAACCCTCTCATACATAGTTAAACACTACCTAGGGTCATACCAAATTTACATGCATTTACATAACTAATAATAAAGAAAATCCTTAACTAGAGGAAGAATAGTTTAAAAATAATTTAAATACTATCCATAAGAATAAAACATTTACGACTCCTAATAAATCATTAAATAAATAATTCTCTAAAATAAAACTCTTAGAGCCTTTGTGACTCTTGCATATAGTAGTATGTAATTAGACTTAGACAAAGAACTCTTCCAAGTAGAGTAGATTGCTTGAGCTATCAACTTGCCTCCTCATATTGCTCACCTGAAACCAAACAAAGAAAAGGGCGAGATAGATGAGCTCAATGAGTAAACTATAAAACTTATACAATAACACTTATCCCTTGAGAAGGGTTCATAGTTCATAGTTCATAGTTTGCAATTTAATAAGGTTTGCAAAAATCAAACTTATAACTTATAACTTGTAGAGGAACAGCTTTTGCCTTATTCACTTGAGCATGAAAGGGAGAGGTGGCCTCATATCAAATTCCAACTTTCAAATTATAAAGAAGTGAGAAGTTGATCAAGCTCCATGGTTAGAATTGCCCCATCTAGCTGAGGTGGATACACTAGCCCTATCGATTGGGTTAAGACCATGTGCATAGATTCTGATGATTTCCTGCATCAACATGAGGATTTTTGCATATAAGGGTTCATAGGTACCATAGCCAAAGCTAATGGCAATCACTTATAACAATAGTATGGAAGGATGCAATCACATGTATAATGATAGCAAAAGAAGTTTAGCTTATTAACAAAAGATAAATAACAGTGTGGTTCCAGAAAGAATGTAAGGTAAAGCAACAATCACAAAGGTTCTTTTCTTATCAACGAATGATCAATAATAGTTTCGGACCAATTGTCCTTTAGTAACCCAAGTTTAATAAAGAAATCATATAATCATAATTTATGATAGAAAGGAACTTAGGTTTCAAGAATCTCAAAGGTTCACATATCATGATAACTTGTACTTATTACATGAACATAGCATTTACTCACCTTGTGGCTCCTTAGCTCCTAATGCTCATAGCCTTTCCACTTCTAACAATCCCTAAGCTTTAACATAATCTTACAATTCACTACTTATCATCAGCTTAACTCAATACTTATCATTGGCTTAACACTATGCTATCCTATTCATAACTACCCCATACACATATATCATTCACATATACTTAGAGTTGCACTTAGAAGTGCACTAATCACTTGTACATATCATATTGACTTTTAAGTCCTATATACTTTGCCTTTTTAGGTTCATATGAATTCACATAATAGTTCATATCAAGACTTTTCTAAAGCCAAACATTACAAATCATAATCTTAATATCAATTTAATTCAACTTTCAACTTGGTACATTTAATACTTTCAATACATATCAATGTATTATGCAAACCTTAAAATAGTCATGCTTGTCTCCTTTGGACTGAATCATACAATCAATCCCATAGGCAAATTAGGATCATTATTTTATAATTAATACATCATAAAATTCAATTCATATACTAGTTAACCATGTATACATATTAGCTAAACATGTCAATTAGGGTTTTGGAAACCCTAAGCAAGGCTGAACCACTCTAGGAGTTTCCTAGAGTTACTCCTTCAATCATCATGCAATTAAATCATGTAACATTCATATACTCATATCAACAATAACTAAAATATATCTTACAAAAATTATTGGCTTTAGGATCAAAATTCCAATGTAGGTCGAACCATCCTCACCATGGAAACCATAGGTTTTTTTTTTTTTCGTACTTTTTGATCATCATAGTAATATATAAATATATGATTTAAATCAATATTTTTCATGTAAGCATAACAAAAATTGGTTTAGAACATTAAAACATACAAATCTCCCCTATGCACTTATGCATGAAAATTCCAACTTTTAGATTTTAGGTTTTACCTTTGATTGATTTGAGAAGAGAAAGATATGTTCCCGGTTGGAAATCGGTTTCTCCCTCCAAAAACAAACTTAGGCTGCATATAATAAAAAAAAATTAGAAAATATATAGCCTTATATGGACTACTCATGATTAGTTTCATAAAATTCAAAAATTAACTTGAAAGGGAAGGAAAACTTACATAGAAGATTACAAAATCGTAAGGTTTGGAGGCACCTTGTGAATTTCGGCCAAGAAAGAATTTTTAAGAGAAAATTCTATAAAAATTTGATGAGAAAACAAAATGGAGGCTGCCAATGTACAAGGGGGCTGAATATCAGGTTGAAATTAGGGTTTTTGGTGAAAAATTACAAGATTGCCATTAATGAGCTAGGTCAAGAGTGCTTGGGTGTCTTGGGCTTTTGGTGAGTCTAGCTTTTAATCCAATTTATGGGATGATTATAAAGTATTAAAAATAAAATATTTTGCTTCTTATTTTTATTAAAATTCTCCCAAAAATATTTAATTTAAAATATTTTAAAAATGCTTATAAAAATTATTTTATGCTTAAAAATCAATTTGTGCATGAAAGTTCACTTTATATGCATTAATTTAATTAATGCATATGTAGTTCACATGAATCACCTATTTCATGTTCATAATTCATATTATATGTATTAGAACTAGTTTAATATGCCACTTGCTCGTAAATAACATAGCACATGAAACTTCATGAAAACACACACTTTGTTATAATAGTTCTAAAATCAAGCAATTTGTCACAAAACTCCTAGCGAAGGTATGGGTTGTTTTGTTCTCCCTCCCTTAAAAGAAATTCATCCTCAAATTTAGATACTTACTCATACATTCTCAAAAAGCTAGGGATGCTTCTGCCATATCCCTTCCTTGACTTCCCAAGTACACTTGTCCATTCTACGATTATGCCAATGGACCTTGATCATAAGTATCTCCTTGTTTCTTAATCTTTTCACTTGTCGATCCACTATGGCTATCGGTATCTCTTCATAAAACAATTGCTCATCTACTGCAATATTTGGCAGTGGCAGAATATGGGATGGATTTGACACGTACTTCCTTAACATTGAGATTTCAAACACCTAGTGTACATGTGTTAGAGTTGGGGGTAAGGTAAGTCTATAAGACACTTGCCCAACCTTATTCAATATCACAAAAGGACCAACAAAATGAGGCAATAGCTTTCCTTTCTTACCAAACCTTCTGACACCTTTCATCAGGGAAACCTTCAAGAAAACACGATCTCTCATAGTAAAATGCACATCTTTTTTCTTAGGATCCATATTGCTCTTTTGTCGACTAAAGGTTGTTTTCAGTCGATCTTGTATCAATGGTACCTTTGTGATAGTTTCCTTGAGCAATTCTAGCATCTCTAAATATTGTATCTAGGCTTAACCCAACAGACTAAAGAATGACATTTACTTCCATACAAGGCTTCGTATGGTTCTATGCCAATAGATGAATGGTGGCTATTGTTATAAGCAAACTCGATCAAAGGTAGGTACTTATCCCAGCTACCACCCAAATCCAGGACACACATTCTTAACATTTCTTATAGTGTTTGAATTATACTATCAGACTGCCCATCCATCTAAGGGTGAGACATAGTATTAAAGTCCAATTGCATTCCCAATGCTTCTTACAACTTTTGCTAGAACCTTGACGTGAACTGAGTGCTTTGATCCAAGATGATGGACATCGATATTCCTTGTAGTCTCACAATCTCGTCTATATACAATTGTGTATACTAGGCTGCAGAATATGTGGTCTTAACTTTTAAGAAATGGGCAAATTTTGTTAGTCAGTCTACTATGACCCTATACAAAGTCATATCTTTTGGAGGTCCTAGGTAAACCAACTACAAAATCCATCATGATATGCTTCCACTTCCACTTAGGTAGCTTAATCTCTTATACCAGTCCAGAGGTCATTGATGTTCATACTTGACTTATTGGCAAGTCAAGCAAGATGCCATAAACTTAGCCATGTCCTTCTTTAGTCCAGGCCACCAATAATATGCTTTTACATCATGATACATCTTGGTAGTTCTAGGATGAGCACAGTAAGGTGTCTAATATGCTTTTTTCAATATCTTTTCCCTTAGTCCATTCACATTAGGCACATATACCCTCTTACCATACTTTAGAACTCCATCGACTATTTTGAACTTAGGGTTCCTTCCTTTCTCAACCTCATCCTTTAACCTAACCAAGTGTGGATCCTTATCTTGTGAAGTCTTTATCTCCTCCAATAACTTTGACTTCACATAAAAATGTGACAATAAAGCTTGTGATTCTCCAATCTCCAGCCTCATGTTCTAGCTAGATAGTCCTCCTAACTCTTTTATGATAGGTCTTTTATGCATAGCCATATGGGCTATGCTTCTCATAAATTTCTGGCTCAAGGCATTACTACAATGATTGCCTTTCTAAGATGGTAAAGAATCTGGCAATCATAGTCCTTAAGTAGTTTAACCCATCTCTTTTGCCTCAAGTTAAGGTCTCTTTGGCTTAAAATATACTAGACTCTTATGATCTATAAAGATCTTGCACTTTGTTCCATACATTTAGTATCTCTAAATCTTTAGAGCGAATACTACTATGGCTAATTACAAATAATGAGTAGGGTAACTCACTTAATGCTTATTGAGTTGCCCCAATGCATAGAAATGACCTTACCATTTCGCATTAGGACACACCCAAGCCATATTCTTAAGGCATTACAGTAGACCAAGAACCCTTTTTCACCTTCTAGTAAAGCCAGAATTGAAGCCATTATTAAGCACTTCTTGAGCTTTTGGAAACTCTCTTCCCAGGACTCCTCCCAATTAAACTTAACTTGCTTTCTAGTCAACTTGGTCAATAGTGATGCTATCTTAGAGAAGTCTTGTATAAACCTATGGTAATAGCCAGCCACCTGCAGTAATAGTCGGCCACCCAAGAAACTCTAAACTTCAGAAACCATTGTGGGTTATGGCCAATCGGCTACTGCTTTAACTTTTTTAGGATCAACTTGAATTCCTTCTTTACTTACTACATGCCTAAGAAAATTGATAGATTCCATCCAAAACTCACACTTAGATAACTTCAAGTAGAGTTAGTGGTCAAGTAACATTTGCAGCACAATCCTCAGATGCTCTTCATATTCCTTTTTACTCTTAGCATAAATTAGAATGTCATCGATAACTTATAGAGAAGTGGCTTGAACACTCAGTTCATCAAGTCCATAAAAAGCAATAGGAGCATTCGTCAGACTAAATGGTAGGACCATAAACTTATAGTGACCATATCTTATACGGAAAGCAGTCTTGCAGATGTCTTCTCTATAGATCTTCAGTTGATGATAACTGGACCTCAGGTCAATCTTAGAGAAGTAACCAGCACCTTGCAATTGATTGAATAGATCATCTATCCTTGGCAAATGATACTTATTCTTTATGGTGAACTTATTTAGCTTATGGTAATCGATGCACATATGAAACAAGCCATCTTTCTCTTTCATAAACAACACTAGAGTGCCCTATGGCGAGGTACTCAATTGGATGAAACCTTTGTCTAGTAGATCATGCAATTGTGTCTTTAAGTCTTTCAACTCTATCAATGCCATATGATATGGTGGTATCAAAATGGGTTGCATGCCTGGTAGTAATTCAATACTAAACTCGATCTCATGATCTGGTGGTATTTTAGGTAGATCTTTTGGAAAGACATCCATGAACTCATCTACCATTAGTATGTTCTTGTTAACAATGGCAGCTTCCTTGTTGGTATTGACTACATGAGCTAAGTATGCTTGACACCCTTTCCTTAACATCCTTCTAGCTCCCAAAGCTGATATCAAGCCTAAAGGGTTCTCATTCCTATCTCCTTAATATACAAATTTTCCCCCATCATTGGTTTGAAATTCTACTTGCTTCACTTTACAGTCAATACAACTCCATGCTCATATAGCCAATCCATTCCTAAGATCACATCAAACTCTGATACATCAAGTTCTAACAACTCCACTAGAAGTTTCCATCCATCAATGTCTACCTCACAGTCCTTAAATACATATCTTACTTCCATCATCTCTACTAAAGGAGTTGTGTAACAACCCACACCTACCATAAGATTTTAGTGACAAATTTCTTGAATTTAGAGCTATTATGGCTAAGTGAGTACTTTTATGAAAATTTATGTGTTATGTGATTGATTAGTATGTGGTATTTAAATTAGCTCTAATATGCATAATATGAATTATTATGGTAAAGTAAGTGATTTATATGATATGTATAAGCATAAAATAATTTATTTCACATAAATTGAATTTTCATGCACAAAGCAATTTTTAAGCAAAAAATAATTTTTATGAGTATTTTTAAAATATTTTTAATAAATATTTTAGAGGGAATTTCAATGAAAGTAATATTAAAAATATTTTATTTTTAATAATTTATAATGAGCCCATAAATTAAATAAAAGGCCCAATTTCCTAAAAGCCCACTACACCAAAACACTCCTAACCTAGCTTATTAAGGGTAAACTTAGAATTTGCCCAAAATCCTAAATATAATAAGCTAATTTCAGCCAGCCCTAGTTGTAATAGCCCGCATTCTATTTTCTATCATATTTCTAGCAGAAAATTCTCTCAAAAATATTCTCTCAACCGAAATTCACAAGGTGCTTTCAAACCTTGCGATTTCACGACTAGTTTCATAAGTTTTTCTCTTCTTCCAATTTACTATTTGATTTTAATAAAACTAATCATGAGAAAATTATTTTGGGCTATGTATTTATTGATTTTCTATTGATTAAATTCATCTTAGGTGAATTTTTGAAAGAGAAATTGATCTTTCCACTGAAAACACAATCCTTTCTAAGTAAATCCTCCAAAGGTGAATCCTAAAACTCAAACTTTAGAATTTTCATGCATAATAGTGTTTAGATGAAAAATATTGATTTAAAATATAAATCTATATATTACTATAATGATAAAAAAAATACCAAAAAGTAAGAGATCTTATGATTTTCACTCCAAAACCTAAAATTAGGATATTTCATGCATATGAATTACCAATTCCTACATGTTGATGTTTTAAAATAATTTTTGTCATGTTTTTATGAAAAATATCAGTTTAAATCATGTTTTTATATATTACTATAATGACCAAAAAGTACCAAAAACAAGAAAGATTCATAGTTTTCATTCTAAAACCTAAAGTTGGAAAATTTTCATGTATATGTATCTATATGGTTGCCAATTTGTACATTAGAGCATTCTAAAATGATTTTTGACATGTTTATACGAAAAATATTGGTTTAAATCATATGTTTGCATATTAATGTAATAAACAGAAAGCGCAAAAAGTGAGAAAGTTCATGTTTTCTATGATTATAGGGTATTCGGCCTACAATGGGAATTTAATCCTAATGTCTATAATTTTTATATGATATATTTTAATGATTATTGACATATATATATGAATGATAAATGATTTGACAGCATATTGGCTAAAGGAATAACTTTAGACAAGTCTAGAGACAATTAGGTATACTTAGGGTTTCCTAACCCTATTACTATATTGTGATTGATATGTGTAAATGATTAACTGAAGACTGAAGTAGGTTTTATAAGGAGTTAATAATGAATTAATGATCTTAAATTGACTATGGGATGGATTGTATGATTTATTCAAAAGAGATAAGCATGACCCTTCAAGGTAACTTGTTAAGTTGATATATATATGTAAAGTGTTAAGTGTACTAAGATGAATGTTTAATGAAATTGATAGTAAGATCATAATATATTGTGTTTGACTTTAGAAAAGTCTTAGTATGAGTTATAATGTGTTTTCATATGGGCCTATAAAGGCTAAGTGTGCAATACTTTAAAAGTCAACATGTTATGTGCAAGTGATGAGTGCACTTCTAAGTGCGACTCCAAGTTTATGTAAATGTTACATGTGCATAGGGTAGTTATGGGATAAGATAGCATGATGATTAAGCAAATACTAAGTATGGAGTAAATATTATGTTAGAGCTTGAGGAATAGTAGAAGTTCAAAGGGCTATAAGAACTAGGAGCAAAGGAACCATAAGGTGAGTAAACATTATATTCATGTTACAAGTACAAGTGATTATGTTATGGAACCTTTGAGATTTTTAAAACCCAAGTCTTTTTCTATTTTCAATTATAATTATATGATTTCTTTATTGAGCTTGAGTTGCCAAAAGACTGTTGGTCCAAACCCATTATTGTTATTTAATGATATGAAAAATCCTTTGTAATTGTTGCCTTATCTTACTTTCTTTCTGGAACCACACTATTATCTTATATTTTTTTCAATAAGTTAAATTGCTATTGCTATTATGCTAATGACATTGTTTTTTGAAGTGCCATTACTATAAGTGACTACCATTAGCTCTACCTATGGTATCTCTAACCTTTTATCCAGAAATCCTCATGTCGACGTGGGTAATCATCAAAACCTGTGCATATGGTCTTAAACTATGGATAGGGATAGTGTATCCACCTTAGCTAGAATGGGCAATTCTAGCCATGGAGCTTCATTAGTTTCATGACTCTTTATAAGTGATGGGTTAGGAGTTGGAATTTGGTATAATGCCACCTCTCCTAAAAGTGAATGAGCTAAAATAGCTATCAACTCTTCACAAGTGATAAGTGTTATAAGCATGATTTCTCTGAACCTTGCTAAATTGCAAACTATGAATTATGAATGTTGAATCATGAACTATGTGTTGTAAGCTATAAGACCTTCTTAAGGGATATTTGTTATTGTTTAAACTATATCGTTTACTCATTGAGATCATTTATCTCACCCCTTTTCCTTGTGTGGTTCTAGGTGAGCATTATAAAAAGGCAAGGTGATCACTCAAGCAACCAACTTTGCTTGGGAGATTCCCTTATCAAAGTTATTACTATGCTATACTATGATTAGTCTTTAGATGCTCTAGTAGTTATTATGATGGGAACTTTATTTTTGGAACATTATTTTTTGGTGACTTTATTTGGAGTCTAAGCATTATTTTTCTTATGGATTGTATTTAAAGTATATTTTAACTATTCTTTTACAACTTAAGATTTTCTTATAAATGGTTTATTTAAGTTAATATATGAGGTTTTTGGTATGATCCTAGGTAATATTTGTATATGTATGAGTGGGTTCTACATGCATAGGTGACCTTATATCTCCCCATGTCCTAGGATCATCATATCTCTGAATTTGGGATGTGACAAGTCAACACTATTAGCAGTTTATTCATTAACTCCTTATCTCTACCCAAACTCTTAGCAAAACATACAGACACAAATGAATGTATTCTCCATTCTCCTCTTGCATTGGCAGCATTTCCTGCCTTTAAGCTCGTAGCTCATCTAATTCTCTATGCAAGTCCCTCATCTTCTCACACATAGCTTAAACCTTTTATGAAGAGGCTTCCTTACTAGAGCCCATAGTCGGTTCTATCGAGTTAGACCTCTCTCTTGACCTCATAGGTGCAGAAGCAGCATCTGAAGCTGTGTCCAATATCCTTCTAACCCATTTAACCCCACTATTAAACTTATCATACTTACCATGCATTTAACATGAGCAAACATCATAGAGTATCACATCATAGGGAACATATTACATAGCGTATATCACATATCATGGCATGTATCATGTATCATTTTCATGTAACACATAACTTATAGTGTAATGAACTCTCCTATCATATAAAAGTGAATCATTTCATACGCAATAAAAGAAATCAAATCTAAACCAAGTAGCTAAGTAGTCATATAATGTCATTCATATCATATAAGTCTTATGCCACTAAGCTAATAATTACCAACTACTAGCTCAAGTCTCAGTTGTGTCCCTCATCAGGGTGAACATTGGGTAGCTTCCAAGGTCCAATAGGCAAATGATCAATAGGAGGGCAATCAAGGGCAATATGATCAATGCCACCACATCAATAGCAAAGGAGGTCTCTATCCAGTCGAAAGAAGGATCTAGATGGCGAGTAGCAGGAATCTCTAGGTGCATAGTCTCCCATCTGTTCAACACTTCTAACCTTAATCTACTTCATATCCTCTCTCAAAGCATGTACTAGGGACCTAAGATGTCCATTTTCCTTTATTAGGTCCGAGTAGTCTCTTTCCAACCTTTAAATCTTACTATGAATATAGTTGTAATCTAAAGACTCTATGGGGTCCTCCTCATCAGGAGTCTTCTCTCTCTTAAAGTGGATCATAGGCATGACCTTCTTAAACATCTTTCGACAGGTCCTCTTGCACAATATGCCTTGCTCTAAGTCAGGGTCCTCTGGCAGGGATACTCTTCTTGGTTATCTAATAAGAGAATCATAAGACAAACAGAGTAGTAACAAGGAGTACTATAGCTTATTAGGATTCAATAGTTAGCATTGGCTTAACATCATGCTATCCTATCGCATAACTATCCTTTGCATATATGTCATTCACAAACACTTGGAGTTGCACTTAGAAGTGCACTCATCATATATACATATCATATTGACTTTTAAGTCTTGCACACTTTGCCTTCTTAGGGTCATATGAATTCACATAATAGTTTATATCAAGACTTTTCTAAAGCCAAACACAACAAATCATAATCTTAATATCAATTTAATTCAACTTCCAACTTGGTACACTTAATACTTTCCATACATATCCACTTATCATACAAACCTTAAAAGAGTCATGCTTGTCTCCTTTGGACTGAATCATACAATCAATCCCATAGGCAAATAAGGATCATCACTTCACAATTAACACATCATAAAACTCAATTCACATACTACTTAACCATGCACACATATTGGCCAAACATGACAATTAGGATTTTGGAAACCCTAGGCAAGGCCGAACACTCTAGGAGTTTCCTAGAGTTACTCCTTTAGTTATCATGCAATTAAATCATGTACCATTTATATATATATATAATCACTAAAATGTACCTTACAAAAATTATAGGCCTTGGGATCAAAATCCCAATGTAGGCTGAACCATCTCGCCATGGATTTTTCTTATTTTTCGTACTTTTTGATCATTATAATAATATGTAAATGCATAATTTAAATAAATATTTTTCATGTAAATATAACAAAAATAAATTTAGAACACTAAAGCATACAAATTTGCCCCTCCTCCTTTATGCACATATGCATGAAAATTCCAACTTTAAGTTTTAGGGTTCACCTTTGATGGATTTGAGAAGAGAGAGATATGTTCATGGTTGGAAATCAGTTTCTCCCTCCAAAAACAAACCTAGGCTGAATATCATAAAAGAAAATTAGAAAATATACAACCCTATATGGATTACTCATGATTAGTTTCATAAAATTTGAAAATTAACTTGAAGGAGAAGGAAAACTTACAAGGAAGATCACAAAATCACAAGGTTTGGAGGTACCTTGTAAATTTTAGCCAAGAGAGAATTTTTAAGAGAAAATTCTATAAAAATTTGATGGGAAAACAAAATGGAGGCTACTAATGTACAAGGGGGCTGAATATTAGGTTGAAATTATAGTTTTGGTGCAAAATTACAATATTGCCATTATTGAGCTAGATTGGAATGCTTAGGGGTCTTGGGCTTTTAGTGAGTTGGGATTTTAATCCAATTTATAGGCTGATTATAATATATTAAAAATAAAATATTTTGCTATTTATTTTCATTAAAATTCTCCCAAAAATATTTAATTTAAAATATTTTCAAAATGCTCATAAAAATTATTTTATACTTAAAAATCACTTTGTGCATGAAAAGTTCAATTTATATGTATCAATTTAATTAATGCATATGCACTTCACATAAATTACCTATTTCATGTTCATAATTTATATTATGCATATTAGAACTAGTCTAGCATGCCCCTTGCTTATAAATCACATAGCACATGAAATTTTATGAAAGCACGCATTTTGTTATAATAGTTCTAAAATCAAGCAATTTGTCAGGAAACTCATAGCAAAGGTATAGGTTGTTACAGTGAATTTTACTTCTATCCAAAATGAAAATTAAGCCATGACACCAATAACGACCATTAGAAATGGGTGTTACAACCTTTTCTTTGCACAACTTTTGCATGAAACTTGAAATTCAGTCAAAATAAAAACAACCAAAACAATTACATATAAGGTTTTACACTAAATTTAGATGGCTCTAATACCCATTGAAGGAGAATTTCATATATGAAGTTCATACCTCAGGGCCTATCCTATCAAATAAGAGAGTGGAAGCATGTGTGGTTCAAATTTTAAAACTTTCTAAAATTTCAAACCACCAACATTCTAGCTACGAATTCCAACTAAGAATCGACTAAAATTTATGTGCAAACATACAAGCATGAAGAAGAATAAGATAGGTAAATAAATGACATCTTGTAGTACATAAACATTCTTTCCAATTTAGATCCAATTCTTCTACCATAGCTCCTTAAATGTGAAGCCTTTAGTCTATCCAATGAACTCAACTTATCAAACTCTTCCATTGGTCGTTGAGACATATTTGATTCCTATCTTTGGTGGCCCAAAATGAATTAAAGCATTCTTTCTTTTCCTTTGGAAGTCTTTTAGGTTTAATATTGTTTTTGTAATAACCCACACCCACTCTAGGAGTTTCCATGACAATTACTTAAATTTAGAGCTATCATGGCTAAGTGCGTGTTTTTATGAAAATTCATGCGTTATATGATTGATGAGTATCTGGCATGTTAGATTATCTCTAATATGCATAATATGAATTATTATGGTAAAGTAAGTGATTTCTATGAAATGCATAAGCATAAAATAATTTATTTCACTTAAATTGAATTTTCATGCATAAAACGATTTTTAAGCATAAAATAATTTTTATGAGCATTTTTAAAATATTTTTAAATAAATATTTTAGGGGAAAATTCAATAAAAATAATAAGAAAAATATTTTATTTTTAACAACCTGTAATCAGTCCATAAATTAAATAAAAGGCCCAATTTCCCTAAAGCCCACTACACCAAAAACACTTCTAACCTAGCTCATAAGGATAAACTTAGAATTTGGCTAAAACCCTAAATATTTAAGCTAAAATTCGGCCAACCCTAAGGGAGATAGCTACATTCTATTATTTTTCATAATTTTGATAGAAAAACTCTCTCAAAAATATTCTGTCAACCCAAATTCACAAGGTGTTTTCAAACCTTGTGATTTCGAGACCATTTTCCTAAGTTTTTCTCTTCTTTCAATTTATGATTTGATTTTTTTGAAACTAACCATGGGAAAACGATTTTGGGCTGTGTATTTACTGATTTTCTATTGATTAAATTCAGCCTAGGTGAACTTTTAAAAGAGAAATTGATTTTTCCACCGAAAACACAACCCTATCTATGCGAATCCTCCAAAGGTTAACCCTAAAACTTAAAATTTGAAATTTCATACACAAACACAAGGGGGGCTGCCGATTTATATATCATTGTGTTACAAATTGATTTTTGTTGTGTTTAGATGAAAAATGTTGATTTAAAACTATAACAACCCACACCTATCCTAGGAGTTTCGTGATTAATTTCTTGAATTTAAAGCTATTAGGGTAAAATATATGCTTTTATGAAAATTCATGTGTTATGTGATTGATCAGTATGTGGCATGTTAGACTAGCTCTAATATGCATAATATGAATTATTATGGTTAGATTAGCTCTAATATGCATAATATGAATTATTATGGTGAAGTAAGTGATTTATATGAAATGCATAAGCATAAAATAATTTATTTCACATAAATTGAATTTTCATGTACAAAGCAATTTTTAAGCATGAAATAATTTGTATGAGCATTTTTAAAATATTTTTAAACTAATATTTTGGGGGCATTTTAATGAAAATAATAAGAAAAATATTTTATTTTTAATTACCTATAATCAACACATAAATTAAATAAAAGACCTAATTTCCCAAAAGCCCACTATACCAAAACATTCCTAACCTACCTTATTAAGGGTAAACTTGGAATTTGGCCAAAACCCTAAATATTTAAGCTAAAATTCAGCCAGCCCTAATGGAGACAGCTGCCATTCTATTATTCTTCATAATTTTGATAGAAAAATTCTCTCAAAAATATTCTGTCAACAGAAATTCACAAGGTGTTTTCAAACATTGCAATTTCGCGACCGTTTTCGTGAGTTTTTCTCTTCTTTCAATTTATTATTTGATTTTTATGAAATTAATCATCAAAAAACTATTTTGGGCTATCAATTTACTAATTTTCAATTGATTAAATTTAGGGTAAGTGAATTCTTGAAAGGGAAATTGATTTTTCTACCAAAAATACAACCCTCTCTACGCGAATTCTCCAAAGGTGAACCTTATAACTCAAAATTAAAATTTCATCCATAAACACAAGGGGGCTGCCAATTTGTATTTTGTTGTCTTTTAAGTTGATTTTTGTTGTGTTTAGATGAAAAGTATTGATTTAAATCATATTTTTGTATATTACTGTAATGACTGAAAAGTCCCAAAAACAAGAAAGATTCATGGTTTTCATCCTAAAACTTAAAGTTGGAAAATTTCATGAATATAACTATCCATGGCTGCCGATTTATATATATTTGGATTCTAAACTAAATTTTGTTATGTTTGGATGAAAAATAATTTTTTAAATCTTGTGTTTACATATTACAGTAATGATCAGAAAAGTACGAAAAAAAGAAAATTCATGGTTTTCACTATAAGACCTAAGGTTGGAAAATTTTCGTGCATATATATACAAGTGGGTGCCAATTCCTATGTTTGAATGTTCTAAAATGATTTTTGTTATGTTCACATGAAAAATCTTGGTTAAAACCATATTTTTGTATATTACTGTAATGAATGCAAGTGCAAAAAGTAAGAAAATTCATGTTTTTCTTTGATGGGTATATTCAGCCAACATAGGGAATTTAATCTCAATATCTATAATTTTTATGTGATATATTTTAATGATTATTGACTTGTATATATGAATTATAAAGGATTAAATTGTGTGTTTGTTGAAGGAATAACTCTAGACAAGTCTAGAGACAATTAAGTATACCTAGGTTTTCATAACTCTATTACTATGTTGTGATTAATATGTGAATATGATTAAGTGATATGGGAAATAGGTTTTATGATGAGCTATAATGAATTAATGATCTTGAATTGACTATGAGTTTGATTGTATGAATTGGTCATAAGAGATAAGCATGACACTTGAAAGGTTACTTGTTAAGTTGACATATATGGAAAGTCTTAAGTGTACTAAGTTTAATGTTAAATGAAATTGATATTAAGATCATGATATATTGTGTTTGACTTTAGAAAAGTCATAGTATGAGTTATAATGTGATTTCATATGAGTTTATGGAGGCTAAATATGCAAGACTTTAGAAGTCAACATGTTATGTGCAAGTGATGAGTACACTTCTAAGTGCAATTACGAGTATATGTGAATGTTCTATGAGCATGGGGTAGATACGGGATAGGATAACATGATGATTAAACAAATGCTAAGTATTGAATTATAATGTACAGTAGAGCTTGATGATTATTAGAAGTTTAAGGGCTATAAGTACCAGGAGCAAAGGAACCACAAGGTGAGTAAACATTATATTCATGTTACAAGTATAAGTTATCATGTTATGTGAACCTTTGAGATTCTTGAAAATCAAGTTCCTTTCTATTTGTTTATATAACTATATGATTTCTTTGTTAAACTTGGGTTGCCAAAGGACAATTGGTCCAAAACCATTTTGATTATTCTATGATAAGAAAGAACTTTCGTGATTATTGCCTTACCTAATATTCTTTATGGAATCACACTATTATTTACCTTTTGTTCAATAAGCTAAACTACTATTGCTATTGTGGTATATGTTATTCCTTTCTTAAGTGCTATTGTTATAAGTGATTGCCATTAGCTTTAGCTATGGTACCTATAAACCTTTTATATAGAAATCCTCGTGTCGATATGGGTAATCACCGAAACCTGTGCACATTGTCTTAACTCAATGTATGAGGGCATAGTATCCACCTCAACTAGAAAGGGCAATTCTAGCCATAGAGCTTAATCAGTTTCATATCTCTTTATAAGTTGCAAGTTGGGAGTTAGAATTTGATATGATGCCACCTCTCTCTTGAGTGAATTGAGCAGGGTATTCACTCACTAGTGTATGCGAGTGAATTGAGTAGGGTCTTCACTCATAAGTGAATTGAGCAGAGTCTTCACTCACGAGTTAATTGAGCAGGGTCTTCACTCATAAGCAATAAGTGTGATTTATGTGAATTATGTTCAATTGCAAACTGAGTTATGAATTACAAATAATGATCTATGAATTATAAGCTATGAGCCCTTTCTACAGGATATGTGTTATTGTATAAGTTGTATTGTTTACTCATTGAGATCATCTATCTCACTCTTTTTCTTTATGTGGTTTTAGGGGAGCATTATAAGGAGATAAGGTGATGGCTCAAGCAATATACTTCGCTTGGGGATTTCCTTATCCAAAGTTTATTAGTTGCCATTATATGAAAAGTCTTTTTAGATGCTCGAGGAGTTTTATTTATGGAATATTATTTTACAAGTTAATGTATTTGGGAGTCTTAAATGTTCTTTTCATATGGATTATATTTAAAGTATTTTAATATTATGCTTCCGCTAGTTAAAGTTTTCCTTATTATTGGATAATTAAGTTAATGCATGAGGTTTTGGTAAGATCCTAGGTAGTATTATATGTGCATGAGTGAGTTCTATAGGCGTGGGTGACCTTATGTCTCTCTATGTTCTAGGATCATCATATCTCAGAAAATTGGAACGTGACAAAAACATATTTCTATATATTATTTTAATGATAAGAAAATACCGAAAAGCAAGAGAACTCATGATTTTCACTCTAAAAACTAAAATTGGAATTTTCATGCATGTGAATTACCAAGGGCAGCCAATTCCTACATGTTGATGTTCTAAAATAATTTTTGTTATGTTTACATGAAATCTTGGTCTAAACCATGTTTTTTCATATTACTGCAATGAACAGAAAGTGTGAAAAGTAAGAAAAATTCATGTTTTTCCTTGATGGGTGTATTCGGCCTACATTGGGAATTTAATCCCAATGTCAATAATTTTAATGTCATATATTTTAATGATTATTGACATGTACATATAAATGATAAATGATTTAATTGCATGTTGGTTAAAGGATAAACTCTAGACAAGTCTAAAGACAATTAGGTATACCTAGGGTTTCCTAACCCTATTACTATATATGGTTAATATGATTAAGTGATATGGAAAATAAGTTTTATAATGACCTAATAATGAATTAATAATCTTAAATTGACTATGAGTTTGATTGTATGGATTTGTCATAAGAGATAAGAATGAAACTTGAAGGGTTACTTGTTAAGTTGACATAAATGGAAAGCATTAAGTGTACTATGTTGAATTGATATTAAGATCATGATATATTGTGTTTGACTTTAGAAGAGTCTTGGTATGAGTTATTATGTGATTTCATATGGACCTATAAAGGCAAAGTATGCAAGCCTTTGAAAGTCAACATGTTATATGCAAATGATGAGTGCGCTTCTAAGTGCAACTCCAAGTTTATGTGAATGTTTTATGTGCATGGGGTAGTTATAGGATAGGATAGCATGATATTAAATAAATGCAAAGTATTGAATTAAATATTATATTAGAGCTTGAAGAGTGGTAGAAGTTCAAAGGGGCTATAAGTACTAGGAGCAAAGGAACCACAAGATAAGCAAACATTATGTTCAAGTTACAAGTATAAGTTATCATATTATGTGAACCTTTGATTTGTTTATAAGCTTAGGTTGCCAAAGGACAATTAGTCCAAAACCATTTTTGATTATTCAATTATAATAAAGAACCTTTGTGAATGGTTGTCTTACCTTGCTTTCTTTATAGAACCACACTTCTATTTATCTTTTGTTTAACAAATTAAGTATTATTGCTATTATGTTACATATGATTGCATTCTTAAATGGTATTGTTATAAGTGATTGCCATTAGCTCTAACTATGGTATCTATGAACCCTTTATGTAGAAACCCTTATTGGTACCAATGATGCGGGTAATCATTGGTACCTGTGCATATGATCTTAACCAAATGGATAGGGGTTGTGTATCCACCTTAGCTAGAAGGGGTAGTTCTAGCCTAGAGCCTGATCAGTTTCACGACTCTTTACAAGTTACAAGTTAGGAGTTGAAATTTGGTATGATGCCACCTCTCCCTTAAGTGAATGAGCTAATAAGCCATCACTCTTTACAAGTTAACAAGTTACAAGTTGATTTTTGTCAACCTTGCTAATTTGCAAATCATGATTTATGAACCTTGAATCCTTATAAAGGGATATATGCTATTCTACAAGTTTTATTATTCACTCATTGAGATAATCTATCTCACCCATTTTTCCTTATGTGGTTCCAAGTGAGCATTATGAGGAGACAAGGTGATAGCTCAAGCAACCTACTCCACTTTGGAGATTTTCCTTGTCTAAGTTTACTTCCATACCATTATGTGATAAGTCATCTTTAGATGCTCTGGGAATGATTGTTTAGGAATTTATTTTGAAACATTATCTATTGAGGCTTTATTTGGAGTCCAAATATTATTTTCTTATGGATTGTATTTAAAGTATATTTTAACTATTTTAACTTATCCTCATTTACTCGAGATAATGAATTCCATATTAGATGATCATTATCTTCATGCACAACTAATTAGGACCACCACATGCCATATATTTATGCATGACTAGCATGTCTATATAAGCAGTAACAAATCCTAACCACCTGTTTGTAAAATAACATATCTCCTTGAGTCAAAGGATTATGTGCACTATTATAACCTAAATGATGAATCATTGAGAAGTACTAAAACTCTATGTTATCATCATCTAATGCCACATGTTCAACCAACTCAACTCTTTAAGTGTCCATATGTTGTTATGACATCATATGTCTGTAGCATGAGACTCACTACCTCTATCATCGTACATGGATAACAACAAAAGTGTTGGTCTTCTAGATTAATGATGCCCAATCAAGAATTATATGACCACAAACTTATTTAAAGTATTTGTGCAAGAGTGATCCGTCACTCATAATCTCAACACTTGAGAATCGATTCTCTTATAAAATACATAAGGACTATATTCAATAATATAAAACACCTTCCATATAAAGAATATATTTAATGCCATTGGGAATATTTCTATAATTACATAAAAATTATATGACTTATGGGCATATATCATTATCAATTAAATATATTTCAATCGTCAATTTCACTAATTAATCATTATATAGTAAACCCCCCAATTTATATATTCATAAGACAGGGAAAGGTTTATGATTTCATAATCAATCTTCAAATTGACCTTAACATTATTCAGTTGACATATTTAGAAGTCTATTCTATCACCCAAATAATAAAACCAATTATCAAACCAAGACACCATGTCTTGGCCAAACCTAGTGTCTAAGTTCATAAGTCTTAATTAATCCTTGATATTAGCCTTCTTCTCATAATTAATCTATCATTATTAATTCTCTAATTCATTATCCATAAAGCAATAATTGAAATCAAAAGTTTGATAGTGATGCATGCCCTAGAGTAATGCATATATTATGTAGATGTATAGACAATCCTAATTGGCAATAAAATATATATGTTCTTTAAATGAATTTGTTCATTTGTAACTAATATAGATATGTACCTTAAGTATTCTATAAGAGGATCTATTCTGAAAGAGTTTAGAATATAAGAGACAGATCACTCTTGCATAAATACTTAAAATTTGTTCATGGTCACAGGATTATTGAATGGGCACCTTTAATCCGAAAGACCATCACTGCTATTGCCATCCATGATAAGTATGTGATACTTATGGTAATGGAGCTAGTGAGTCTCATGCTACAGATATATGATGTCATGACAATATCTAGTCAATGGCAATAAATACTAACCACTAATATCTAGTGAACATTTCATCGTCTAGATCATAATTGTGCATAAAGTCCTTTGACTTAAGGTGATACATTACCTGACATATTGGTTGTTAGGATTTATTATTGCTTACATACCAATGCTATTCATGCAAAGATATATGGCATTTAGTGGCCCTAACTAGTAATATATGGAGCTAAGTGATCTCTAAGAAAGAATCCATTAACTTGGGTAAACAAGGAAGGAATCCTATGACATCTAGTTGCTCTTGATATGCAAGTCCTTGGCCAAGGCAGATGAGATTCACTAGAAAAGATTTTCTAGTAGGAATTGAGTTTATCTAGAACTATAACTGAGATGAGATCACATGATCAAAGCATATAGGGTTTGAAAATCCATGACCTTAGTTAAGATCGAGAATTTGTAATAGAGGAGTTTGAGTGCATAGTAATTATGATCAAAGGTCCATGTAGTGTTTGTATATGTAATCACCGACATTCATTTCTAATTAGGTAGTCATGATACATTATGCTAAGTGTCTTTCATGACTTATGGGACTAAGTATGAAATAGGGATTTCATGTTAAGTGAGAAAAGAGTTTTCTCTATGTCATTTCTAATTAGAACATGAACCTAGTAAGTCACACACCATAAAGCATTCACCAATCAAAGATATAGAATTATATTAATAATTAATTAAAGTGTTTAATTAATTTATTAATGATAATTGAATTGAACTTGTTATTAAATTTATAAATACTCTATCATGTCTTGAAGTTTAATTCACCAAGGATTTATTTCAATTAAGTTATGATTTGTATGTGCTACAAATAGTGAGGATTAAATTGAACTATTTTTGGACTAAATTTAATTGGACTTGAATATTTGATGGAAGCCTAAACCACATGTGATGTGGTTATTTACAAATGGGCTTGGTGAATCCCTAAACCTAAAACACATGTGATGTAGGCTTAAATCCATATTAGATATGAAAGAGAGAGATTTTAGGGGCTAGAAATTCTCCACTCAATGGCAACTTGTAAATGTTCTTACATGATAAGGATACATTGGACTTTTAGCTCACATTAATAGGAGACAAATATGATCAAATCTTCTTCCCACTAATGAAATCATGACCAATTGTTGATAGAAATGGTAGAAAGGCTACAAGAAGTCAATGAGTTAGTAGAG
Organism: Reutealis trisperma; assembly: GCA_947687605.1. NCBI lineage: Eukaryota > Viridiplantae > Streptophyta > Magnoliopsida > Malpighiales > Euphorbiaceae > Reutealis > Reutealis trisperma. The sequence continues at coordinate 474,301 of CANTUT010000302.1, forward strand.
ATATTCAAATTTCTCCACTATCTCAAAGACACTATTTCATGCAAAGAGAGAAAGTAAGTTAGAGAGAGTTTGAAGAAAGAGTTCTTTAATTCTGCTTCTACTTCTTCATTTTCTTTGATTGTGATAGTATAGTTACAAGTCCAAACAACAAGAGCCCTTAATCCTTTGACTTGGAGGAGGAGCTTGGACAAGTAATTTGGGCTACTAAAGAGAGAAGGTTCAAGTATGTCACGACCCATCTTTGAGCCATCACTGTCCTAGGGCATAGGGAGACTTAAGGTCACCTAAACCCATAGAACCCTCTTAAGTTATTAAGTTTTGAAGAAAACCATGTTACCCTTATCCTAAGATCGAAACCAAAACAATTATTCCTTATCATTAATTACCATATTAAACATCTATGAAATAACACTTATCATTATTTAGCTATAATTCATTCACAAGTGGCTGATATGCTTAGTCCAAATTAAGATTTGTGCCAACCCATACACATATTATGAATATTCTGAACTATATCATTATTATAGACCTTTACAATCCATGGGGCTCTAGAGTTAAATCTTCAAAATATGACATAGTATATTCACATGACATCTTAAAAGCAGTACAATTTTCCAAGCAAAGATGCAGAACTTGGAATTTACCTTGCTGCTTTATCAGCTAGTCCTGAAAATAAACAACCACTATGGGGTGAGACAAAGCTCAGTAAGTATAGAATAATATCAAGGGTTAAACAGTGGTGTATACTCAAAGGTAGTTCTATGTAACAATGAAGTAAAGTAGATTAAAATTGTCCTTATGAAAATAATTTCCCATATGTATGAATCAAATATTATGTCTTTAGCAGAATAATTCCTTTCTTGGAAATGGTATGTTTCCCCCATAATCAATCGAGTGGCAGCTTACGCCTTGCTCACTCCTATGAACCTTGTCACACGTACAACTGATCAGGCCATACGTACTGGGGACATTAAACCCTTCCCATTTAGGGTTCGGATATTCTTTACCCTATTAGTGGGTCCATACCATTATCCACAATGTCCAATGTATTGCCCCACATCAGAGGGGTATTTTGCTTATCATAGTATCATTATAACATTTTTTCTCTCTATCCACGAAATAATTTGATGGATAATATATCAATAACAATTAGGTTCTCATCATTACTTACATTACAAGATCAAAGCAATATAGGCTCAATAATCAAGAAGGTAAATGATACTTGCCAAAAGGATTTCAATATATTCCAAATTTGAAATGAATCAATAGTTATTTATATTTAAGCTCAAGTTAAAAATATTATTAAGTACTCACCTCTTACTCCTTAGCTTCTACTTGATAACTTAATGCAGACTATAATGAGTCTCCTCAATATCCCAAGCAATACCCTTGCCTTTCGATTCTATAGATATATCCAAACAAGGTACATCAATTTCTATTCCTTTAACCTTTTAACTAAAGTCTAAGCATTTCATATAAACATATCATTCATCAATATCTTATATAATAGGATTTTGAACAAGGAAATCCCTAAAAATATTAATAAAATAATCTAGTATTAAGTCCTGAACACTAGGACCAACTATTCTAGTTTGGCTAAAAACATGGCTTCCCACAGGTGAAACCTCAGCCGTGCCTCCACCCGTGGGAGGCTTCTGGAGAGATTCCAAATTTCCCTTATCACACGGGCTAGAATCCTAGTGGTGGTGCCACCCGTAACTGCTCAATTTTCCCTTAACCTTCTCATGTTTTCCTTATTACCTCTTACTTATTAAACCCCAAATTTCACCCATAATCATATTCCCTTATCTAACATGCAACCTAAATCCTACTTTGAATCTCACCATCAAAATCAACCATAGAAATCAAAGGAAAAGTACATACTTGGTAACAACTTATTATTCTTAGGTTAGAAACAATGGGAGAAACACTTAAATGTGAAATCTTACCTTGAAATGCTTTGAATTTGATCCTATGATGAAGAACAAGTTAAGAAAATTTAACTTTTGATGAGGGTGTGATTTTGATGTGAGGTTACAAATAAGAGGGATTTACATATTTTCACTTTATATGTAAATGAAATCAATAGTGGTGATTTAATCTCACAAGATCAATGGTCATATTTTTGCCTGAGATGGATGGTTGAGATTGATCAAGATTGATGGTTAAGATTGCCCTTAGGTGGATGGTGACTTGGCACCATAATGATGACTTTCATGATCACCAAGATGCATGTGGACAAGGTGATGGGAAAGGAATTAGCTTAGGTGTCAAAGTTGACAAAAGTCAATAAAGATGGCTAACATCCAAATGGTGATTAACCTAACCTAACCTCACCCTAGCCCTTAGTTAACTTACTCTAACCTTAGTTGAGTTAAGTTCCACCAAGTTTTGGACCTTGGTGGACCAGCCAAACCATGGGCTTAGGCCTTGAGTCCAAGGCCTATTAACAAGCCTGCTCGAATACGTTTTCCGAACCTAAAAATTTTCCATAGCTTTTTCCTTTCCCTTTCACTTGGCATGTCAAATCCTACCTTCCCATAACATAATAAAGTCAAAGTAAGACACATTACCTTAAATTAACTTAATAAAATGCATATAGACATTCACACTCTATAAAGGATACACAATCATAGAATTAACATCAAAAGGGTTTCTTCATCCCATTACTATAACATTGGTACTATATTCATAGCAATTTATACTTTGTGATATTATTATAACTCTAATGAGTTATGGAACCCTTGGGTATTACATTTTACCCCCCTTAAAAAAAATTCATCCTCGAATTTAAAAAAAAAAAACTTACCCATTGTCTGAAACAAGTGCGGGTACTGTTGTAGCATATCATTCTTGCTTTCCCACGTGCATTCCTCCACATTGTGGTTATGCCATTGCACTTTCACCGTCAGTACTTCTTTATTTCTTAGCTTCTTCACTTGGCGATCCAAAATGGCAACTGTAACCTCTTCATAGGAAAGGTCTCTATTAATCTCTATGTGCTAGGGTTGCAATATGTGCAACGGATCAGATACATACTTCCTCAACATCGATACATGAAAAACTAGATGCACGTGTTTTAGTGTAGGTGGTAGTGCTAACTTGTACAAAACTTCTTCAATCCTACCAAGAATCTCAAAAGGTCTGATGAATCAAGGAGATAGCTTTCCCTTATTGCCAAATCTTATCACTCCCTTCATTGGTGAAACCTTCAAGAATACATGGTCTCCTACAGTAAAGTGAAAATCCTTCCTCTGAAGATCAGCATAACTTTTATGATGACTAAAAGCAGTTTTTAGTCTCTCCTAGATAACCTTCACTTTTTCTATGGCTTCTCTTATCATATCAAAGGCTTCAAGATATTTATCGCCAACCTCCGTCCAACATATTAGAGATTGACACTTTCTATCATACAACACTTCATAAGGTGCCATTCCTATAAAAGAATGATAACTATTGTTGTATGCAAATTCGATAAGCAGGAGGTGCTTATCCCAGCCACCTTCAAAGTCCAGAGCACACATATGCAGCATATCCTCTAGTGTTTGAATTGTTCTTTCATACTGTCCATCTGTCTGCAGATGGAAAGCAGTGCTGAAATCAAGTTGTGTTCCCAATGCCTCTTGTAATCTTTGCCAAAATCTTAAAGTAAATTGGGTACCTCGATCTGAGATAATCAAGAGTGGAACCCTATGTAATCTTATGATATCATCAACATAAATGTGAGTATAATCAACTATCGTCTATGTGGTCTTCACTTCAATGAAATGTGCTGACTTCATTAGTCGGTCTACTATGACCTAAACAAAGTCATAACCTTTTATCATCCTGGGTAATCCCACTATGAAATCTATAGTAACACGTTCCCATTTCCATTCTGGCAATTTTATCTCCTAAAGTAATCCAGAAGGTTGTTGATGTTCAAATTTCACCTGCTGACAAGTGAGACAAGAAGCAACAAACTTTGCCACATCCTTCTTTAATCCTGGCCACCAATACGAACTTTTAACATTATGGTACATTCACTTGGATGAACGCTATAAGGAGTTTGGTGTGCTTACTTCAAAATCCTTTCTTTTAGCCCTTCTACATTTGGCTCACAAAGTCGATTGCCACATTTCAGGACATCTCCTTCCATCCTGAACTTTGGAGCTTGTTCCTTTTTTAAATCTTCCTTAATCTTCACCAAATAAAGATCTCAATTATGAAAAGTCTTGATTTCGTCAATAAGTTTCGGCTTCACTTGGAAGTAAGCTAACAATACCTATGAATCATTTACCTCTAATTGCAAGCCTTAGTCAAACATTTGCTTTAATTCCCTCACTATAAGCCTCTTTCATCCTGCTATGTGAGAGAGACTACCTATATATTTTCTACTAAGAGCATCCGCGACAACGTTATCTTTACCAGGGTGATAAAAGATTTGACAATCATAATCTTTAAGTAACTCTACCCATCACTGCTATCTCAAGATTAAATCCCTTTGCTTTAAAATATACTGAAGGCTCTTATGATCAGTATAGATTTCACACTTCTCCCCATACAAATAGTGTCTCCATATTTTTAAAGCAAAGACAACTGCTACCATTTCTAAATCGTGGGTAGGATAATTCACTTCATGTCTCTTCAATTGCCTAGATGCATAGGCAATAACCTTCCCATTTTGCATTAGTGCACACCCTAAACCAACTTTTAAGGCATCATAGTATATAGCAAACCTCCATCTCCCTCAGGTAAAGCTAATACTAGAGTTAAAATTAAGAGATCCTTAAGCCTTTGGAAACTCTCTTCACAAGCTTCATCCCACGTATATCTAACCTGCTTCCTGGTAAGCTTCATTAATGGTGCAACTATTTCGGAGAAATCTTTTATGAATTGGCGGTAGCAACCTGCTGACCTTAAGAAACTCCTTACCTCCGTGACCGTAGTGGGTCAAGGCCAATTCGCCACTACTTCTACTTTCTTAGGATCTACTTTGATTCCTTCCTTACTCACCACATGTCTAAGGAAATATACTTGCTCTAACCAAAAATCACACTTTAATAGCTTGGCCTGAAGCTTATGTTCCCTTAGAGTCTGCAACACCATTCTCAAATGTTCTTCGTGGTCCTCCTTACTCTTTGAGTATATCAAAATATCATCAATAAACACGATCACAAACCTATCCAAGAAAGGTTTGAATACCTGATTCATCAAGTCCATAAAAGCTGCTGCTGCATTAGTCAGTCCAAACAACAACAAGTGAACTCATAATGACCATATCTCATCCTGAATGCAGTTTTACAAACATCCTCAACCCGAGTCTTTAGCTGATGATATCCCAATCGTAGATCAATTTTGGAGAAGTAATTAGCTCCTTGTAACTGGTCGAATAAATCATCAATCCTTGGCAAGGGATATTTATCCTTCACAGTCACCCTATTCAACTGCCTATAGTCAATACACAATTTAAAGGATCCATCTTTCTTTTTGACAAACAAGACTGGAGTGCCCCACAGAGAACTACTTGGTCTAATAAAACCCTTGTCAAGTAAGTCTTGCAACTGAACCTTCAATTCCCTTAATTCTAAAGGTGCCATCTAGTAAGGTAGTATTGATATCAATTGAGTTCTAGGTATAAGCTCAATCGAAAACTCAACTTCCCTATTTGGTGGCATTCCCAGCAAATCCTTAGGAAAACATCAGAAAAATCTTCTATGACAGATATCCTCTTAATATCACTACTCTCCTTATTAACATCTACTACCTGTGCCAAAAATGCTTGGCATCCCTTCTTTAGCATCCTTTTTACTCCTATAGCTGAAGTGAAATTCATAGGAAAACTACTTTGATTCTCTGGAAACCCAAATTCCTACCCACCTTTTCCTTTAAAATCAATCCTTTTTCCCTGACAGCCTAAACTGGCATTATGCCTAGCTAACCAATCCATGCCCAAAATAACATTAAATCCTAATATTTCCAGTTCAATCAAATTCCTAAGGAGTTTCCTACCCTTAATTTCAACACTACAATTTGTGTACAATTGATCTACTATTATATCATTTCCTAGTGGTGTACTTATAATCAAAGGTTCATGCATAACTTACTTATTCCTTCCTAACTTTCTAGCAAAATAAGGCGAAACAAAAGAATGTGTTACACCCAAATCAAATAAGTAGCTAGCACTCATAGATTGAATAGAAACTGAACCTGTAACAACATTATTCGAAGCTCCTGCCTCTTATTGGTTAAGGGCATACACTCTTCCTTGACCTCTGCCTTTCGTAGCTTTGACATTATTCGAGGATTGCCCTGATCCTCTTCCTCGTCCTCGTTGGCCATTGTCCTCTAGTTGATACATCTGTACGGTAGGTTGTGACAATGTTGTCATTGCTTTTTGATTGACCGTCTGTGGACAATCTTTGATGAAATGCCCCTTCTAGCCGCATTTCAAACATGCTCCTGAGGCTCTCCTACATCCTCTCTTATATGGTCTTCCATATAAAACACATATGGGAGTAGCTGAATTATTCGTATTACCAGATGTAGATACCATCGGACCACTACTAGCCCATAATTGATTCTATCCACTTCCTTGTGGCTGGAAAGGGGTAGGAACAAGGGAAGTCTGCTCCAGATCCCTATTCTGACCAAAACCACCTCGCTGCTGGTTACCCAACCCCCTATTCTTATTCTTTTTGTCTTTGGTCCCTTTTCATTTATTCTGCTTTTTCTGCCTTGTGCCTCACCTCCATGAGCTTAGCCTTCTCGATCAATTTGGCCATAGTAGGAGTGGCCACTAGAACTTGATATAATGGAGCTACCAATCCTTGACGAAATTAATCAGCTTTACTTGCTTCCATTGGCATGATATGAGTAGCATACTTGCTCAACCTTTTGAACTCTCAGGCATACTCTGATACTGACATCCCAGGCCTCTACTTCAATTGCTCAAATTGAAGTGCACAATTTTGTCTCTCCCCTTCAGACATAAATTCATTCATTAGCTCCCATTTGAACTATTCCTAAGTAGGTGGATCATCTCCATACGGTCACTCTTTGATATTCCTTTGAAACCAACCCCATGTATCGCTCTGAAGTTGAACTCTTACTAACTCAATCAATTTCTCATTAGAAAATGTCATCCTCTGGGCTATTTTATCCTTTTCCTCCAAAAATTTCTGGGGATCCTCCCCTTCTTCCCCTGAAAATTATGGTGGTTTGAATTTCTTTAAATCATGCACCATAACTCCTTCTCCCGGTAACATTCACCTCCTCACCCTATATGGTGCTCGTGGTACGACAGGTGGTATGTCATCCACTTGTGGTGCAGGTGGCACCATAGGTGGTGGAATTTCTTGACATTGATACTTTAATTCCAAAAGTTCCCGCCTCATCTATTCATATTCTCTTCGAAAAGTTTCCATATCCTCTGGTGGTCCTCGTTCTCCACCACTTGCAGTACGCTGCCCAGATCGGGAAGATTCTCGATTGGTATTTTGAACAAATATAGCATTAGATGCTGCATCTAGAACAATGCTATCAGCTTCTTAGGACCCCTGTCCCTCTAGCTGAGCAACCCCATGGGGCAACATCTATGCCAAAAACAACATACACAGTGTCATCCATAAATGAGAATTGATACTCAACATACAATTTTTTTTTTATACATGATTACCAATTTACCTTACTTATATCATCTCATTAATCATACCCATACTATTTAGCCATTGCATGTGCTTCATAAAACAAAATCATTACCATAGGTACCCTTTTTCCATATAAAACATACTCATTATTCTTTCTTCATTTTGTAATTTACACACCAATATACAAGTACTACATACGATAGCATTCTTAGTCATCCTACTTTTAGATCATCCATACTATTTGTACATATATCCATACCATACCCAAAATGTGTTCATGGTATACCCATCCATGATCTATATCCCTAATCCTCAGGGTTCCTCTCATCATTAGAGGCCTCTCTCTCTCTTTGCCCCACCTGCTTACGACCTATAGATATCATAGATGAGGATAACAAATGTCTCCTCATAGAGCAAATCTTCTCTGAGTGGTCAAACCTCCCACTCGTAGTACACAAATGCTCAGGAAATCCCAGCATCAAATCCTTAAGAGGTGGAATTGGGTCCACCTCTGGATTCCTATACATATTACTAACCCTTGCCAATTCCCACTTCAAGTCCCTTACCGCCCTTCTCAGATTAAGTACCTCATCTCGTAACATATGTAGTTGTCCTATAATCTCTTCATTCCTAGCCTTCATCCTAGCTACCCAAACAGGATCAGGATCCTCCTTCGGATCAGTCTCCTCCAAGTCAGGATATGCAACCGAAGCTGCATCAAATACATCCCTCTCCTCATCAGGATTACGAATCCTCGGCATCTACACATTACCAGTCACAATAACATTTCCATAATTCAGTAATATCACGTAATAACTACATGTAAAATCTCATGCATAACATAAAAAGATGGTAACCTAATATAATACGTTAATATAGATCTGACTTAATGAGATACTTTACTGACAACTATGAATCCTATGCTCCATGCTTTAACTTATAACTCGAAATAAGTATAAGAACATAAATCTTCACTTTGATACCACCTTTGTCACGACCCATCTTTGAGCCATGATTGTCCTAAGGCATAGGGAGACTTAAAGCCACCTAAACCCATAGAACCCTCTTAAGTTATTAAGTTGTGAAGAAAACCACGTTACCCTTATCCTAAGATCAAAACCAAAATAATTGTTCCTTATCATTAATTACCACATTAAATATCTATGAAATAACACTTATCATTATTTAGCTATAATTCATTCACAAGTGGCTTATATGCTTAGACCAAATTAAGATTTGTGCCAACCCATACACACATTATGAATATTTTGAACTAAATCATTATTGCAGACCTTTACAATCCATTGAGCTCTAGAGTTAAATCTTCAAAATATGATATAGTATATTCACATGACATCCCAAAAGCAATACAATTTTCCAAGCAAAGATGCAGAACTTGGCATTTACCTTGCTACTTTATCAACTACTCCTAAAAATAAACAACCACATAGGGTGAGACAAAGCTCAATGAGTACAGAATAATATCAAAGGATAAACATTGGTGTATACTCAAAGGTAGTTCTATATAACAATGAAGTAAAGTAGATCAAAATTGTCCTTATGAAAATAATTTCCCATATGTATGAATCAAATATAATGTCTTTAGCAGAATAATTCCTTTCTTGGAAACGGTATGTTTCCCCCATAATCAATCGAGCGGCGGCTTATGCTTGCTCACTCCCATGAACCTCATCACACATACAACTTATCAGGCCACACATACTAGGGACATTAAACCCTTCCCAACTAGGGTTCAGATATTCTTTACCCTATCCGTGGGTCCATACCATTGTCCGCAATGTCTGATGTATTGCCCCACATCAGAGGGGTATTCTGCTTGTCAAGTATCATTATAACATTTTTCCTCTCTATCCATGAAATAATTCAATGGATAATATATCAATAACAATTAGGTTCTCATCATTACTTACATTACAAGATCAAAGCAACATAGGCTCAATAATCAAGAAGGTAAATGACACTTGCCAAAAGATTTCAGCGTATTCCAAATTTGAAATGACTCAACAGTTATTTATATTTAAGCTCAAGTTAAAAATATTATTAAGTACTCACCTCTTACTCCTTAGCTCCTACTTGATAACTTAATGCAGACTATAACGAGTCTCTTCGGTATCTCGAGTAATACCCTTGCCTTTTGATTCTACAAATATATCTAAACAAGATACATTAATTTCTATTCCTTTAACCTTCTAACCTTTTGATTCTACAAATATATCTAAACAAGATACATTAATTTCTATTCCTTTAACCTTCTAACTAAACTCTAACCATTTCATATAAACATATCATTCATCAATATCTTATATAATAGGATTTTGAACAAGGAAATCCTTAAAAATATTAATAAAATAATCTACTATTAAGTCTTGAACACTAGGACCAACTATTCTAGTTTGGCTAAAAACATGGCTTCCTATAGGTGAAACCTCAGCCATGCCTCCACCCGTGGGAGGGTTTTGGATGAGATTCCAAATTTCCCTTATCACACGGCTGGAATCCCAGTGGTGGGGCCACCCGTGTCTGCTTAATTTTCCCTTAACCTTCTCATGCTTTCCTTGTTACCTCTTACTTATTAAACCCCAAATTTCACCCATAATCATATTCCCTTATCTAACATGCAACCTAAATCCTCCTTTGAATCTTACCATCAAAATCAACCATAGAAATCAAAAGAAAAGTACATACTTGGTAACAACTTATTATTCTTAGGTTTGAAACAATGGGAGAAACACTTAAATGTGAAATCTTACCTTGAAATGCTTTGAATTTGATCCTATGATGAAGAACAAGTTGAGAGAATTTAACTTTTGATGAGGGTGTGATTTTGATGTGAGGTTACAAATGAGAGGAATTTACATATTTTGACTTTATATGTAAATGAAATCAATGGTGGTGATTTAATCTCACAAGATCAATGGTCATATTTTTGCCTAAGATAGATGATTGAGATTGATCAAGGCATATGGTTAAGATTGCCCTTAGGTGGATGGTGACTTGGCACCATAATGATGACTTTCATGATCACCAAGATGCATGTGGACAAGGTGATGGGAAAGGAATTAGCTTAGGTGTCAAAGTTCACAAAAGTCAACAAAAATGGCTAACATCCAAATGGTGATTAACCTAATCTAACCTCACCCTAACCCTTAGTTAACTTACTCTAAGCTTAGTTGAGTTAAGTTCCACCAAATTTTGGACCTTGGTGGGCTGGCCAAATATAACAACCCACACCCACCCTAGGAATTTTCATGATAAATTGCTTGATTTTGAACTATTAAGGTTAAGTATGTGCTTGTGTGGAAATTTGTGATTTAAGTGATTAATGAGTGTGTGGCATATTAAATTAATTTTAACATGCATAAAGCAAGTTGCTATTATGAAATAAATGATTTACATGAAGTGCATTTGCATAAAAGAATTTATTTTAGAATAAAATGAATTTTCATACATAAGACAATTTTTAAGTATAAAATAATTTTATGAGTATTTTTAAAATATTTTAAAATAAATATTTTGGGGGAAATGTTATCGAAATAATAAGAAAAATATTCTTTTTAGTTTAAATCCATTCAGCCTAAAAATTTAAATGAAAGCCCAAATACCCAAAAGCCCACTATACTAAAATTCTCCTAACCTAGTTCATTAAGGGTATTCGTGGAAATTTCACCCAAACCTTAATATATAATCTAAATTTCAGCCAAAATTGAGTTCCATTAGCCATCCCCATATTTTTTCTGTATCTTGGCAGGAAAATTCTCTGAAAATATTTCTCTCTACAAAAATTAAGAAAACACCTTTCTGTTCCGCGATTTCTTGACCGTAATCGTAATTTTTTCTTCTCTTTTGATTTCTAAACTGATTTTTATAAAATAAATTATGGGAAAATTATTTTGAACTAGTTGATTACTAATTTTTATAGATTTAATTCTTTTTGGGTGAGTTTTTGGGAGAGAAAATCTATTTTCTACAGAAAACACGATTCTTTCCATAAGATTTCTCCAAAGGTGAATTTTATAACTTAAAATCACAGTTTTTATGCATAAACATCACCAGGGGCAATTTGTGTATTGTTATTTTCTAAACTGATTTTTGATTTTTTTTTATGGAAAATATTGGATTAAATAATATTTCTGTGATGACCGGAATGTTTTGAAAAACAAAGGATTCAAGGTTTTTGTGTTAGAACTTGGAAGTTGGAAAATTCTATTATTGAATGGACATATGGCTACCAATTTGTATGAGGAAGTGCACTAATATGATATTTGTTTTGTTTAGATGAAAAATAATGATTTGAATCATGTGTCTGCTTATCGCTGAAATGAACGAAAAGCGCAGAAAGCGCAAAAACTCATGATTTTTCACCTAAGCCTTTAAACTTGGAATGGCTGCCAAATAATGTATAGATGTGTTCTAAATTGATATTTGCTATGATTGAATGAAAAATAATAGTTTAAACAACTTGTTTGCATATTTTTGAAATGACCGGAAAATACCAAAAATAAGAAAACTCATGGTTTTGTGCTCTATAATTCAAAAGTTGAATTTTTACGTATAAACAACACCAAGTGTGGCCGATTCATATGGATTTAAATTCTAAAATGATTTTTGTTATATTTACATGAAAAATCTTAGTTCAAACTATGTTTTTCCATATTTCTGAAATAGACAAAAAGTGCGAAAAGTAGAAGAATTTAGTTTTTACCTTGGTGATGCATTCGGCCTACATGAATCTTTTTGTCCCAATGTTTATAATTTTTATGTGATGTGTTTTGATAATTATTGACATGTATGTATGTATAATAAATGATAAAATTGCATGTTAGTTAAAGGTATGATCCTAAATAAGCTTAAATGCATTATGGTATACTTAAGGTATCTTAACCTTATATTGTGATTAGAATACAAACATGATTGGCAAATATGGAACTAGATGTTATGATGACTTGATAATAAATACATGGTTTTGAGTTGATGAAGTGACAATTGAATAAAAAGGATAATAATAGTTAAGTATGACACTTGAAAGGTTAATGGTTAAGTTGACATGTATGGGAGTATAAAGTGTATTAAGATGATTGTTAAAGTGAAATGATATTGAGGTAATAATATTTTGATGACCTTAAAAAGGTACTAATGTGATTGTAATGTGATATCAAGAGAGCCTATAAGGCCTAAGTATGCAAGACTTTCAAAGTCAACATGTTATGTGCAAGTGACGAGTACACTTATGTGTGGACTCTAAGTGTATGTGTATGCTATATGTGCATGGGGTAGTTATGGGATAGGAGCATCATGAGTAAATAAATACTAAGTGGTAAATCAAATATTATGTTAGAGTTTGAGGAGCTTTAGAAGGGCAAAGGGACTACGTTGCTAGGAGCAAAGGAACCCTAAGGTGAGTAAACACTATGTTTATGTTACAAGTGTGAGTAAACATCATATTCATCCTACAAGTGTGAGTAAACACTATGTTTATGTAACAAGTGCAAGTAACATTTTGTTATGTTACAAATATGTGATATATTGTTATGTAAGCCTTTGTGATCTTTGAAACCCAAGTTCTTTCTATTCTAGATATTATTATATGATTTCTTTGACAAGCTTAGGTTGCCAAAGGACATTTGGTCCAAAACTATTTTGTTTATCCAATGAGAATTTCTTGTGGTTAACACCCTAACTTATATTCTTTTTAGAACTACACTATCATTGTATCTTTTGTTTGAAAGCTAAACCACTATTGTTATTAGAATACATGTTATTGTTGCCTTATGTGATATTGTTAATTATGATTACCATTAGCTCTAGCTATGGTACTTTTAACCCTTTATGCAGAATCCTCGTGCCGATGCGGGTAATCATTGGAACCTGTGCACATGGTCTTAACCCATTGGATAGGGATAGTGTATCCACCTCAACTAGAAAGGGGCAGTTCTAGCCGTGGAGCCTGAACAGCTTTATGCCTTATAAGTGATAGGAGTTGGAATTTGGTATAAGGCCACCTCTTCTTAAAGTGTTCGAGTGATAGAGCAATAACCTTCACTCCTTATAAGTGATAAATGTGATTTCTGCAAACTTGCCAAATTGAACCCTTGCTAAATTGCAACCTGATTCATAAACTATAAATCATAAACTATGTGTATAAGTTATGTGTTTCCTTTTCAAAGGAATATGTGATATGTATGTGCCTTATCATCTACTCATTGAGATCATCTATCTCACCCTTTTTTTTTTCCTTGTGTGGTTCTAGGTGAGCAAATGTGAGGAGGCAAGGTGATGGCTCAAGCATTCTACTTCGCTTGGGGAATTCCTTGTCCAAGTTATCAATAATACTAATTTATGGAATCTTGTCATTAGATGCTCCGGGAATATTGATTGATACTTATTCATATATATTATTTTCCTTATGGATTTTATATGTAATGATTTATTTTAGACTTCTGCAATTTAAGGTATTCATCTAAATGTTTTAAACAAGTTATTGTAAGAGGTTTGGTGAGATCCTAGGCATGATTTGTTTATATGTAAGAGGGTTCTACGGGCGTGGGTGACCTTATGTCTCTCCATGTTCTAGGACCATCATATCTCTAAGGTTGGGATGTGACACCAAACCATGGGCTGGGGCCTTAAGTCCAAGGCCCATTAACAAGCCCGCTCGAATACATTTTCCGAACCTAAAAATTTTCCATGGCTTTTTCCTTTCCCTTTCACTTGGCATGTCAAATCCTACCTTCCCATAACATAATAAAGTCAAACTAAAACACATTACCTTAAATTAACTCAATAAAATGCACATAGACATTCACACTCTATAAAGGATACACAATCATACAATTAACATCAAAAGGGTTTCTTCATCCCATTACTATAACATTGGTACTATATTCATAGTAATTTATACTTTGTGATATTATTATAACTCTAATGAGTTATGGAACCCTTGGGTATTACAAAGTACTTCCAATAAAGCTATGGAATATCTTTCTTTAGTAAAGCTTGGTGTGTACAAGCTAAAGGCTTCACACTTAGGGAGATAGGTATATGATACTTCCTCTTCTTCTACCTTTCTTGTATGTGTTTTACACATAATTGGTGAGCAATTTGAATGGGTAATAGACCTACCATAATTAGTGGAGCAAAATTTTGAAATGTTCAAAATTTTGCTTCACCCACCATACTTTGGCTATTAGAGCAATATTCCTTTACAAATGGTGTCAAAGCCACCTAATTTTAGTGCAAACCCATTGCATGTATTGTTTTGAAGGTTTTGGTTTGATTGAGAAAAGTTATTGCACAAATGGTGTGCTCAGACACAAAAGTCATAACCGTGATTTTAATGTTTTGCTCACGATGAGTGCATTAGAACAAGTGTTGTTATATTTGTCAAGAAATCACACTTGTGATTATGATTTAACACTTGTGAAAACTATATCACAACTACAATATAGTTACTATCTTTATTGTGTATGTACCAAACTTTTAATTTTTCAAAATTATTTTGGATTTTTTTTTCAAATTTCTATGACTTGAAATATGATTTTAAGCTATAGAAACATAAAATATATGATATTCAAAATGGTTTTTGAAAATGTTCCAAAAATTTTGGAAATGTTCCAAAAGGCAAAAGAACAACACATGAATAAATTCAATTATTATGTTTATGTTATATGTTTAAGCGGCATGAATGGATGATCATGAATAAAACCATAATGTATGTTTCTTATGATGGGCATGTAATATTCTTTTATTATATGAAGGATTGTAATTAATTGTTAATTACTAGTTTAGGTTTTATATTCAATTTATTGAGCCTTTGAGCTCTATTTATTTGTAATCACACCTTGGCATGCCAAAGGATAATGTCACATCCCAACTTTAGAGATATGATGGTCTTAGAACACGGGGAGACATAAGGTCACTCACTCCCATAGAACCCACTTACACATATACAAATCATGCCTAGGATTGTGCCAAACCTTATACAATAACTTTTTAAAACATTATATGAAAATCTTTAGTTGTGGAAGACAGTAATTAGACACTTCACATATAATTCATAAGGAAATAATATTCATAATTGACTTAGAAGCTTAATAAATAATAACATCTCAAAATAAACATCAAAAATAAATATTCCTGGAGAATCTAGCAACAACCTTTCATACTATAGTATTATTAAAGACTTGGACAAGGAATTTCCCAAGTGTGGTAGGATACTTAAGCCATCACCTTGCCTGCTCATACTGCTCACCTGGAACAACACAAAGAAAAAAGGTGAGATAGATGATCTCAATGAATAAACAATATAGCAAATATAATAATGCATATCCCATTTTAAAAGGAAACTCATAGCTTATAACATATACTTCATGTTTTACAATTCATGAATCAAGGTTGCAATTTAGCAAGGTTATAGAAATCACACATATAACACATAACACATAGAGTAAATGCTGTTGCCATGATCACGCGAACACGTAGAGGAGAGGTGGCCTTAAACCACATTACAACTCCTATGACATAGAGAAGTGTGAAGCTGATCAGGCTCCATGTCTAGAAAGGCCCCTTCTAGTTGAGGTGGATACACAACCCCCATCCATTGGGTTAAGACCATGTGTATAGGTTCTAATGATTACCTGCATCGGCACGAGGACTTTTGCACAAAGGGTTAAAAGAACCATAGCTAGAGCTAATGGTAATCACATATAGAAATAACATTTAAGGAAATAATAATATGTATCACAATAACAATAACAGTTTAACTTTTAAAGCAAAGATACAATGATAGTGTAGTTCTAGAAAGAATGTAAGTTAGGGCCATAATTAGAAAGATTTTATCACTGGATAATTAAAATTGTTTTTGGACCAATTGTCCTTTAGCAACCCAAGCTTAACAAAGAAATTATAGAGCTTCATTTTAGAATAGAAAGAACTTGGGTTTCAAGAATGTCAAAGGCATACATATCATAATAGCTTGCACTTGTAATTTGAAACATTATGTTTACTCACCTTGTGGTTCCTTTACTCCTAATTCACATAGCCCTTGGACTTCTAATACTCCTTAAGCTCTATCATAATATTTAATTTAATATTTAGTATTTATTTAATCATGATGCTATCCTATCCCATAGCTACCCCATGCACATATAACATTCATACACACTTAGAGTTCCACATATAAGTGCACTCATCACTTGCACATAACATGTTGATTTAAAAGTTTTGTACACTTAGCCTTTATAAGCCCACATGAAAACATATTACAATCATCTCAATACCTTTCTAAGGATAACACAATACCATTACCTCAATATCAACTCACTTTAATAATCATCTTAGTACACTTAACACTTTCATATATGTCAACTTAATAAATAACCTTTCAAGCATCATACTTATCTTTTATAACCAATTCTTTCAATCAATATCTTCATAAATTCAAGCTCATTAATTCATTATTAACTCATCATACAACCTACTTCCACATTATCCAATCACATTCACATGTTAATCACAACATAAGGTTAAGATACCTCAAGTATACCACATTGCGCCTATGCTTGTCTAGGGTCATTCCTTCAACTAACATGCAATTTAATCATTTATCATCCATTAATACATGTATATAATCATCAAAATACATTGCATAAAAATTAAAGACATTGGGATAAAAATCCCATAGTAGGCTGAATACCCTATTAAGAGAAAAATTGAATTTTTCTTACTTTTCGCACTTTCCGTCTATTACAGTAATATGTAAAAACATGGTTTGAACTAAGAATTTTCATTTAATCAAAACAAAAATGACTTTAGAACACAATGTTATAGGAATCAGCTCATATATAAGTTCATATGCATGAAAATTTTCAACTTTTGGTTCTAGGATGAAAAATCATGAGTTTTCTTGTTTCCCCTACTTTCTGGTCATTACATCAATATGTCAACAAGTTGTTTAAACCATTATTTTTTATTTAATTATAGAAAATATTAGTTTAGAATAGGCATATTTATGAATTGGCAACCATTGATCATAATTATACATGAAAATTCCAAGTTTCAAGATTTAGGGTGAAAATGAGGAGTTTTCGCACTTTCCGCGCTTTCTGTTCATTATAGTAATATATAAACACATGATTTAAATCATTATTTTTTATCCAAAAAAATATCAGTTTCAAATATTAAACATCACAAATTGGCATCCATTGAGTTGTCAAATCATAGAATTTTCCAACTTTCAAGTTCTAGAATAAAAACCTTGAATTTCCTTATTTTTTAAAACTTTTCGGTCATTACAGTAATATGTAAAAATATGATTTAATATATTATTTTTCATCAAAACATATTAAAAATCAGTTTAGAATTCAATGATGCAGATCACCCCCCTTGGTATGGGTTTTGCATAAAATTTTTAATTTTGAGTCACAAGATTCACCTTTAGAGAAATCGCATTGAAAGATTTGTGTTTTCGATAGAGAATTAGAGTTCTCTTTCAAAAACTCACCCAAACTAAATTAAATCTATAAAAGCAATAAATACTCAATTCAAATTAATTTTCTCATAATTTAATTTACAGAAATCAGTTAAAGAATTGAAAAGAAAGAAAAATTTATGAATACGGGAGAGAAATCGCAAAGTTGAAAGGTATTTTCTTAATTTTGGTAGACATAAGTGTTTTGAGAGAATTTTTCTATCAAAATACAGAAAAATAAAGTGGTGGCTACTAAAAATATGGTGCTAGCTGAATTTTACATTAAAAACTAGGGTTTGGGGTGCAATTTCCACTAATACCCTTAATGAGCTAAGTTGGGAGTATTTTAGTGTATTGGGCTTTTGGGCATTTGGGCTTTTTAATTAATTTAGGGGCTGATTATAGGTAATTAAAAATAAAATATTTTTATTATTATTTTCTATAAAATTTCCTACAAAACATTTATTTTAAAATTATTTTAAAATACTATAAAATTATTTTATGCATAAAAATTGTCTTTTTGCATTAAAATTTATTTTATTTAAAATAAATTATTTTATGCTAATACATTTCATGTAAATCATTTATTTCACAATAATAACTCATATTATGCATATTAAAATTAATTTAATATGCCCCAAAACCATAAATCACATTACACATAAATTTTCACATAGTCACACAAATTGTCACAATAACCCTAAATTCAAATAATTTGTCACTAAAACTCATAGGGTAGCTGTGGGTTGTTACATTCTCCCCCCTTAAAAGAAATTTGTCCTTGAATTTTCAAATCTAATAATACAACACACTCCGCTTAACTTCTTCGCCACATTTCTGCTGCACTACTCAAACATAATATCCAACTAAAATTAACATATCAAATACAGTAAGGCACATACTTACAATCACACTGATAAACTTTTAGCTTGAGCTACACCTATGTTAATCTCTTGTTCAAACAAATCTTAAAACTAATCCTTAATAATTTTTATCCCTTAACTTTAAACAAAAGTAATAGAACCTTTAATTTCACATTGAATCACACATAATCCCAAGCATTTCTTTCTCTTATATCTCTATTAATATTAACATCTACACTAATACCTTAATCACCACTTCCATTCATTATTTATCACATTAGTCATATAAGAATCTAACAGATAATTCCAAATTGATAACTCTAATTGATATTCGATAATTCTCTTTTCATAGTAATAATTATTACTTAATCTATTATAATCTCAATAAATATTTTTGTATTTAGTACCTTGCTAACATTACAATTTCTACACTCCCTTCATTCATCAATTTAAACATATTTAAACTTAACAACATTCCTATATATATCATATCCCAAACGATCTTGCATTCTATTAATTTGTAATCCCAAATAGACTTCTTATAACCATTTCAAACTTACTCTCTTTTTGTATAATATATATATCATTATCATGACTTAATTATCTAATGCCTTGAAATTTTATACATTTAGCTTGTAATATCATCTCACTTTAGATTCCCACTTACATCTTGCTATACTTCACATTCCTAATCATTTAACTTACCCATATTAAAATAATAAACCTTTAGATACCATTGTCATTAAATGAAAGCTCTATACAACTCTTATATCTTTCCAAATCTATACCATTCTAGATTATCTCAATAAAAATTCTTTTTGAACTAAATATGACTACCAAATTTTCTAGTAACCTCAACCCCATCTTATTGTATCTAACACCTTAAAACATTTCTCATTAAGAGGACTTAAATCCCTTTCAAGTACGTCCAAATCTATTTCATTTTTAAAACTGCATAGAATCATTTGTAAGAATCAAAACATTTTCATCCTTGCATGTAACATACAACCTTAATGTCATGATTGATGCAGTTCATGATGTATAATTGATGGTGTATGATCCCATAAAGCAAAAATCGATGCCTATAAGCAGACACGCTGGACACAAGTATATAATCAAATAAAATCTAGAACATTTTATCTTAAATCATATAAAATTTTGAATTAAATCATTTTATACCCTCATAAATCAAGTCCTTATGGATCCTCAAATTTATAGTTCGTATGGCCTTAACATCTATTACTTTATAAAAGTTTAAATCCTTATACTCTAATCATAGCCTATAAACTCAAAGGAATGTCATCACTAAAGAATTTCTACTAGCATCATACTTATCCTTTTATCATCCTTACAAGTATGAGAATACTTATCCTTTTATGTCTCCCCCTCTTAAAAAAAATTTTCCTCGAATTTCAATACTTGCTCATATGTTGTCGAAAAACTAGGGATGCTTTTGCCACATCCTTTCCTCAACATCCTAAGCATACTCATCCATTCCATGATTATCCTAGTAGACCTTAATCATAGGTATCTCCTTGATACAAAAATTTCTCCCAATCCTTAACTTGAAATTCTACTTGCTTTTCTCTATAGTCAATATAAGCTCCATACCCATATAGCCAATCCATTCCTAAAATTACATCGAATTTTAGGACATCAAATTCTAATAACTCTATTAGAAGTTTCCATCCATCAATGTCTACCTCATAGTCCTTAAACATATACTTTAATTCCATCATTATTCTCAAAGAAGTTGACACTACTAAGGGTTTGTTAATTATCTCTATCAAGACTCTTCAAAAAATATGGAGACACAAATGAATGTGTAGCACTAGAATCAATCAAGCATCTTGCACTAAAATTCAAATGGAAATAATGCCTTCTTCTTTTAAATCACACTAGATTAACATTCTTCCTCTGACTATACCTCTGACTATACTTAATATCTACATAAGTGCTAGAGAAATCCCAAGCTTTCTTATTGTTCTAGTCCATATGGTAGCATCTAATCATAATTTGCTTAATGTATTTCACTTACTTCCCACCATATACTTATGTATATATAATGTAACTGATTTATTTCATTCTCCTACCCATCATTACTAATTATCATTTCTCTTCTTATGACATCAATCACAATTATCATTTAATGACTTCATATAATTCATATATCAAACCATTGTAACATGTAACTATTTCATACCTCATAACATTATACCCATCAATCATTAATCTCAGTTGGATCAAAACTTAGTCAACTTCTCTTTCTAATCCACTCAACCCCACTATTAAATTTTCATACCTAGCATGCACTTAACATGAGAACCCATCACATAATATCACATCACAGGACACATATCACCTAGCATATATCACATATCATGGCATGTATTAAGTATCATAATCATGTAACACATAACCTATAGCATAATGAGCTCTTCTATCATCTAAAGTAAATCATTTCATAGAATCAATCCATACTAAGTCACTAAGCAATCAAATAATATTATTTGTATCATATAAGTCCTATGCCCTTAAGCTATTGTTACCATCTACTAGTAGAAGTCTCAATTATATCTCTTATTCTTTGCTCCTTGTCTTTACGGTTGTTATGGTCTAGGTAGTGGAGGTGCCGAAGTTGCATTTCATGAATTTCCCTTTTGTGGGCAGTCTTTGCGAAAGTGGCCCATCTGACCACATTTGAGGCATACACCAGAGACTTTCTAGCAAGCTCCAAGATGCTTCTTACCACACTAGTCACAAATGGGAAACCTTGCTTTGGTTGACCATAACGTTATCTAGGTGTTGAAGTTGTAGGTGAAGATTCCTTTCTTAGACCTCTTCCTCCCTCTCTATGCTAGCCTCTGTGACCTTTGCTCTTATGCCTACTCTTTTGTTCAGGTTCGACACGCTCAAATCTCTCAGACTTATGCCTCTTCTCTACGTCCCTTCTTAAAGCATACACTAGGGACCTAAGACATCAATTTTCTTTCATCAGTTTTGAACAGTCTCTTTCAAACCTCTGCATCATACTCTGAAACTATTTATAACCTAGACATTCCACGGGGTCCTCATCATCAAGAGTCTTTTCTCTCTTCAAGTGGATCATAGGTATGGCCTTCTCGAACATCTCTCTCTGTGTCCTCTTGTAGGCCACATGTGATGTTGTAGGTTGCGATCCTCGAGCAGGGATAATCTTCTCAGTCATTTGACAAAAGAATCATAACACATAAACAAGCAATAACAAAAAAGTACTACAACTTATTGGGATTTGGTGGAACTATACTAGCAATAGATTGCAAGTGACATGATAGGAAAATTCCTATGCTCTAAGATTATACATAATTAGCCCAATAAATAGATATGTCTAAACTAGACTTTAAAACTATAGCTTTGATACCATCTTTGTCACATCCCAACTTTAGAGATATGATGGTTCTAGAAAACCAGGAGACATAAGGTCACCCATGCCCATAAAACCCACTTACACATTTACAAATCATGCCTAGGATCATACCAAACCTTATACAATAACTCATTTAAAACATTATATAAAAACCTTTAGTTGCAGAAGACAGTAATTAGACACTTCACATATAATCCATAAGGAAATAATATTCATAATCCACTCGGAAGCTTAATAAATAATAACATCAAAAATAAATATTCTCGAAGCATCTAGGGGCAACCCTTCATAGCATAGTATTATTAAAGACTTGGACAAGTAATTTCCTAAGCAAGGTAGGATGTTTGAGCCATCACCTTGCCTCCTCATACTACTCACCTAGAACCACACAAAGAAAAAGAGTAAAAAAGATGATCTCAATAAGTAAATAATATGTCACATATAATAATGCATATCCCTTTTTAAAAGGAAACTCATAGCTTATAACACATAGTTCAAGTTTTACAATTCATGAATAAAGGTTGCAATTTAGCAAGGTTTTAAAAAATCACACATATAGCATATAACATATAGAGTGAAGGCTATTGCAATGATCACTCAAACACATAGAGGAGAGGTGGCCTTAAACCAAATTCCAACTCCTATCACATAGAGAAGCATGAAGATGATCAGGCTCTATGGTTAGAACCACCTCTTCTAGCTAAGTGGATACACAGCCCCTATCCATTGGGTTAAGACCATGTGCATAGGTTTTGATGATTGCTCGCATCGACACGAGGACTTATGCATAAAAGGTTAGAGGTAACATAGCTAGAGCTAATGGTAATCATATATAGAAATAACATTTAAGGCAATAATAACATATATCACAATAACAATAGCAATTTAACTTTTGAACCAAAGATACAATGATAGTGTAGTTCTAGAAAAAATGTAAGTTAGGGCAGCAATCACAAAAGTATTATCATTGGATAATCAAAATGGTTTTGGACCAATTATCCTTTGGTAACCCAAGCTTAACAAAGAAATCATAGAGTTTCATTTTAGAATAGAAAGAACTTGGGTTT
The DNA here is from genome assembly GCA_947687605.1 of Reutealis trisperma. Lineage (NCBI taxonomy): Eukaryota > Viridiplantae > Streptophyta > Magnoliopsida > Malpighiales > Euphorbiaceae > Reutealis > Reutealis trisperma. Next base: position 497,751 of record CANTUT010000302.1, read on the forward strand.
CAAGAATGTCAAAGTTATACATATCATAATAGCTTGCACTTGTACTTTGAAACATAATGTTTACTCACCTTATGGTTCCTTTGCTCCTAATTCACGTAGCCCTTAGACTTCTAAGACTCCTCAAGCTCTATCATAATATTTAATTTAATACTTAGTATTTATTTAATCATGATGCTATCTTATCCTATGGCTACCCTATGCACATATAACATTCACATATACTTAAAGTTGCACATATAAGTGCACTCATCACTTGCACGTAACATGTTGACTTAAAAGTCTCATGCACTTAGCCTTCATAGGCCCATATAAAAAGACATTACAATCATGTCAATACTTTTCTAAGGACAACACAATGCCATTACCTCAATATCAACTCACTTTAATAATAATCTTAGTACACTTAACACTTTTATATATGTTAACTTAACAAATAACCTTTCAAGCATCATACTGATCTTTTATGACCAATTCTTTCAATTAATCTCTTCATAAATTCAAGATCATTAATTCATTATTAACTCATCATAAAACCTACTTCCACATTATCCAATCACATTCACATGTTAATCAGCACATAAGGTTAAGATACCTCAAGTATACCACATTACCTCTAGGCTTGTCTAGTGTCATTCCTTTAAATAACATGCACTTTAATCATTTATCATCCATTCATACATGTCAATAATTATCAAAATACATTGCATAAAAATTATAGACATTGGGATAAAAATCCCATATTAGACCGAATACCCTATTAAGAGAAAAACTGAATTTTTTTTACTTTTTGCACTTTCCGTCTATTATAGTAATATGTAAAAACATGATTTGAATCAATATTTTTCATGTAATCAAAACAAAAATGACTTTAGAACACAATTATATAGGAATTAGCTAATATATAAGTTCATATGCATGAAAATTTCCAACTTTTGGTTCTAGGATGAAAAATCATGAGTTTTCTTGTTTTTGGTACTTTTCAATCATTACAGCAATATGTAAACAGGTGGTTTAAACCATTATTTTTCATTCAATTATAGAAAATATTAGTTTAGAACATGCACATATAGGAATCGGCAGCCATTGATCATAATTATGCATGGAAATTCCAAGTTTCAAGATTTAGGGTGAAAATCAGGAGTTTTCGCGCTTTCTGTTCATTACAGTAATATATAAACACATTATTTAAATCATTATTTTTCATCTAAACAAAACAAATATCAGTTTAGAATATTAAACATCACAAATCAGCAACCATTGAGTTGTCAAATCATAGAATTTTCCAACTTTCAAGTTCTAGAGCGAAAATCTTGAATTTCCTTGTTTTCTGAAATATTTTGGTCATTTTAGTAATATGTAAAAACATGATTTAATTCAATATTTTTCATCAAAACACATTAAAAATCAGTTTACAATTCAATGATAGAGAAATCATCCCCCCTGGTATGGGTTATGCGTAAAATTTTTAATTTTGAATCACAGGATTCACCTTTGCAAAAATCGTGTAGAAAGATTCGTGTTTTTGATAGAGAATTAGAGTTCTCTTTCAAAAACTCACCCAAACTAAATTAAATCTATAAAAATCAGTAAATACTCAGTTCAAATTAATTTTCTCATAATTTAATTTATAGAAATCAGTTAAAGAATTGAAAAGAAAGAAAAACTTATGAATACGGGAGAGAAATCGCAAAGTTGAAAGGTGTTTTCTTAATTTTGGTAGAGATAAGTGTTTTGAGAGATTTTTTTTCTCAAAATACAGAAAAATAGAGTGGTGACTGTTGGAAATATGGTGCTGGCTGAATTTTACATTAAAAACTAGTGTTTGGGGTGCAATTTCCACTAATACCCTTAATGAGCTAGGTTATGAGTGTTTTAGTGTAGTGGGCTTTTGGGTATTTGTGCTTTTTAATTAATTTAGGGGCTGATTATAGGCAATTAAAAATAAAATATTTTTCTTATAATTTTCTGTAAAATTTCCCCCAAAACATTTATTTTAAAATTATTTTAAAATACTCATAAAATTATTTTGTACATAAAAATTGCCTTTTTGCATGAAAATTCATTTTATTTAAAATAAATTATTTTATACTAATTCACTTCATGTAAATCATTTATTTCCCAATAATAACTCATATTATGCATATTAAAATTAATTTAATATGGCACAAACCCATAAATCACGTCACCCATAAATTTTCACATAGTCACACAATTTGTCACAATAACCCTAAATTCAAATAATTGGTTACTAAAACTCCTAGGATAGATGTGGGTTGTTACAGATAACAATGTACACATGAAAGATGTAGAGATATAAGATCAAGTGGAGGTTCAACCCATGAAGATGCCAAATGGGAGCATGAAGACTCATTAGTTGTAGTCTTTTGAATGTTTGTAATTCGATAAACCTAAACCCCTTACCCTTTCCTGGTGGCTAGGAATTGGGCCCATTAGTCTATGATCATACCTAGGTATTAGTGTCCATTTTATGATATATATGAGATATATATGATGTATGAAATGTATGTAAAATGGATAATGTGAGAAGTGAGCCCTAATAAGTAAAGCCCAAGAAAATCTTCCAAATCAAAAATTAAGTCATGGCTCTCCATTAGAGTAATTGTTCATGGAAATCATTTCCTTCAAGTCATTATATAACATGTGATGTTGCAAGTATAGGATACATTGTGTGTCAATAATTGCTATGTATACCTAAGATATATAATGTTCAAATCTCTAAACTTGTTGGTCTAATGGTATTGACTTAACTAATGTGAAAGAATAATAACGACAGTGGGTATCTAAGGTTGGAAGTATTAGAAGCTGAAATGATTAAGCCTCACAAAGAGTTATGATGAACAAGAGTTGTTTACTTATAAAATATCAAAATCCCAATAATGACAATGTATATCTGAAAGAATTTGATAGTTTTATAAGAATTTAATCACACACTAGAAATCTACTGTAATAGGATTTCCTTTTCCTACTTAGAAGTATAAGATTTGCCAAGTTAGTAGGAGTACCATTTTGTTTAAAGACTAAATCAACATGATGGCTACATTTCTTAAACTAATTAATCTTGTTATTTTATGCAGTTAATCTAATAAAATGAGCACATCCTGCACTATTGCAAGCACACTTAGTGATAACAAACTCATAGGACTAAACTTTGTGGATTGGTTAAGAAACCTTAAATTAGTCCTTACTTATGAAAGCTTTTGTCTATGCTTGATTCTAAAATTACTAGTCCATTATCTAAAGGGGCTTCTCTTGAGGAACATGCCACTCTAGAGAAGTGGAAAAAGGATCACACAAAAGCAAGGTGCATCATATTGGGTGAGTAAAGAGCTGTATAAGCAATATGAAAACATGCTTGAGTTTATGGACATTCTCACTCACCTACAAGAGTTGTATGGTGAAAAGAGTAGGACTGCTAGGTATGAGATATCTTAATAGCTATTCTAAACCAAAATGCATGAGGGAGAGAAGCTTAGATTGCATATTCATAAGATGATCTGGCTAATTGAGCAATTAGAGAATTTAAACTTCTTTATAGACTTTAACCTTCAAATAGATTTGATCCTTCAATCCCTACCAGACTCACTTTCCAATTTCATTTTGAATTTTCAAATGAAAAAGATTTATTGCACTCTTGCCAAATTGTATAACACACTTGTAACCACACAAAATAACATGAAGGGCAAGGGTAAGGAAGTATCTCTTATTACCTCTTCTTCTAGTAAAACTAAGAAGAAGAAAGGCTGAAAGATGACTTCCTAACTTAAGCTAAGTGTCATGACCCACTTATTAAGCTGTGATGGTCTAAAGGCATAAGGAGATGTAAAGTTGCCTAAACCCATAGATGCCCATTTAACTTATTATTCTTTACCATTTACCATGTTCAACCTTATCCCAAGATTGGAAACAATTGCCTTATTGCTAACTACTATTTTGTCATTTTATATATATACCCAAATGCTCATTAATATCATTTTCATATTCATCTCATTTTACGTATGTTCATTACTAATTACACTAACATAAATATAATTAGAGTATAGTTCTTAGTACATATCAATCCCATAACACATTAGTGCTAAACTTTCGGTAACCATGGAGCTCTAAAATAACATTTTTCATAATCATATAACTTAACTTCATACATTCAAAATTAGTAGAGCAACTTCCAAGCAGAAGAACAGGGCTTGGAATTTACCTAGTTGACTCATCAACTTGACTTGAAAAATTTAAGCAACTAAGGAATGAGACAAAACTCAGTGAGTACATAATAACACAATATAGGGTGAGTATGTGGATCATTATCAAAATGGGCTCATTGTGACAATGGAGCGATGTTAATCAAAATTGTCATTATGAACCAATTTTTGATTTAAGATAGAAATAATATCTTTACAGAAATAGTAATTTCTTGGAAGCAGAATGCTTCCCACATATATAAATTAAAAAGTGGCAGCCTAAGCATTGCTCACTCATATGCATCACATTACATAAGACTAATCAAGTCTTATGGTTAGGCATTCTCCCCTAACAAAGGTTGAGTACTCTCGCCTTACCCGTAAGCTTATACCAAGCACACATGGTCCAGTGTATTACCCCACATCATAGGGTATTTTTGCTAATCAATAGGCATTAATAGAAAGGTTCATATAAGATTCATAATAGGGAATTCAATGATCATATTATAAAATCAACATGAAGGGTTCATAATGGTCAAGTACTATAAAGAAGTATCATATCAAATGGTTCAATATTCAATAGGCAATTCATGCTTGATATGAAATTGGGATATTTCAATGAAAATGGTTTCATCAACAATGGATTATAGAATATGGCATATGACATATTATATTATTAAGTACTCTCCTTGGACTCCTTTTCTCCTATTTATGTTCATCTTTAATGCTAGTAGTACTCTTCACACTATTGGAAATGTCCTTGTCCTTGTCTTTAGATTTTACACATTTGCATTTTAATTACACATTAATCACTTTCTTATTATGACATTAGTTTAAATTTAGCTTAACTTGTTACCACTTTTATCTTGTTTATTATAGTACTAACTTATTAATTTTAAGATCAAAACACACTATACATATTTTTGTTACTAATTTTAACATTTTCCCTTAGTTGTTTTTCAAATGGCCAAATATATCCACTTAATTCCTTTCCTCCTAATTACCCATTTCAACTTCATATTACCTAATTAGAATCAATTTAAACAATTTCCAATATTTAATATGATTAACTCCATTTTCACCTTCCAATTTCATAAATGAATCTAATTTATTAAATTTGGGGAAAATTATTTATGTCAAGTGAATTTTTGAAATTAATATTATTCAAATCATGTTACACCATTCTTAAGCTTAATTCCCCCTTCAATTTCATGAATTCAAGTTCAATTCTCAAAATTCCTAAATTAGTCCATAAACCCTAGAATTTGGGGAAAACCATCAATTTCCTATCCAAACCATAAATTGTTCATGGATTCATCTAATTAACACTTAAACAATTAATTCCCATCAATTAATTGAAATTGAATCATTTTATTTCATAAAATCCTAATTTCTCCCACATAGGCCATGGGAAAAACATGTAATTTATTATCAAATATCCAAATTAGTCATGGAATTATGAAATTGGCATGATAAACAACCTATATGATCATTCAAATATCAAAAATAAGCATTAGAACTCTACCTTCCCCCCTTTAGCTATGTTTATGCCTTTAAAATTCTCAAATCTTAAACTTAATTTTCATAATTCATTTTAACACTTCCTAACCATTTTTCCCCATCCATCAAAGTGGTTGAACACTTCCCCTTTTATTCATCAAAATGGTCAAACCTATCCTTTAGTAAGGCTTAGGTGAGTTTCATGCTTTCTTGCTTGTCTTTTACATACTAAACCTTAAATTTTCAAGTTCAAATTTCATATTTAATCAAAGGACATATAAAACAAACATTCTCTAGTTACAACCCCTTATGGCTAAACCACATAGATAATAAAAAGAAATAGTTTTTACAACTACAATACCAAAGTCATGCTTGAAACAAAGAAAGGAGAAGATGAGCCTAGTTTCTTACTTTGGAAAGCCTTGGTTTGTGCTTCTAGGATGGTGGCTGCAATTTAAGAAGTGTAATGATCTAAGGAAACCTTGGGTATTACACCAAGTGGTGGTGTGAGCAATGAAAAATCCATAAAGGCAACTTTTAAAGACAAAGGAAGGTATTTCCATTATGATGAGGTTAGACATTGGAGGAGAAATTACCCAAAGTATTTGGAATCCTTGAAGGGTAAGAAGAAAAACAAGAGGAAGGATAAGCCTTATGAAGGTATGTCTTCCAATTGTTCCATCTCTAATATGTCTAATACTTCATCAATTGCTTGGATACTTGATAGTGGTACAAGTTCTCACATTTGTGCTTCTATGCAAGTGATGACGAGTAGTAGAAGCTTGGAAAAGGGAGAGTGATCTTAAAGTTAGGGAATAGAGCAAATATTGCGGCAAAAGCTATTGGATTTACTTCTATTGATCTTGTTGGTCATATTTTGTTGTTAAAAGACATTTTGCATGTACCTAATGCTTCTAAGAACATCATTTATGTAATTAGTATGATTAGTATGGGTTATGAACTCTTATTTAAGAAATATATTTGTGAAATATATTATGGTAATAGAATTGTTGGCATGAGTTATATACTTAATGCTTTATATTATTTGGATAATGGTAATGACAAACTTACTATAAGCATAAGTAATATTAATGCCATGATAAAACTTAACTCTAATTCAAAATTAATTTGGCATCTTAGACTAGATCATTTAGCCAAAGATAAGATTCTAAAGTTAGAGAAAATAGGGATCCTACACCCAATGGGTGGTGAATCTATTCCAACTTTTGAATCTTGTATTCAAGGCAAAATGACTAGGTTACCCTTTATAGGACAAAGTGAAAGAGCCAAAGAAATTTTGGAACTTATACATAATGATCATATTATGGTCCATTTAGAGAAATGACTAAAAGAGCATGTTTGTATTTCTTCACATTTACTAACGACCTTTCAAGATTAGGTTATGTTTATTTGATGAAATATAAACATAAATCATTTGAAAAGTTCAAAGAATTCAAGAATGAAGTTAGAAAACAAATAGGAAAGAATATTGAAATCCTTCAATCCAATCGAGGAGGTAAATACTTAGGTATCGAGTTTAAAGACTTCTTAAAAGAAAATGGCATAATATCACAATTAACTCCTCCCAAAATGCCATAATTAAATGGTGTATTTGAAAGGACAAATTATACCTTATTGGATATGGTGCTTTCGATGATGAGCTATACTGATCTACCTATCTCCTTATGGAGATTTACACTACTGAAAACTTGTGACATCCTTAATGGAGTTCCATCCAAATCTATCTTTACTACTCTATATGAGATATGATATAGTGGAAAACCAAGTCTTAAATATGTTAAGATTTAAGGGTGTCCAACTTACACTAAAAAGCTGAAGATAGATAAATTGGAGGATACATCTATTAAAGGAAGGTTTGTTGGATATCTTAAAGATAGTTTAGGGTATTATTTTTATCTTCCTACGAAGTAAACAATTGTTAGTGAAACATCATTTTTCTTGAGAAACAATTTCTTGAAGAAGGTGGCAATGGAAGGAAGATAGTTTTGGATAAAGATTCATCCAAAGGGATCTAACAAATTGATCAATCCCATGATAAGTTAATTCTAGATGATAATATATCCATAAAAGTACCTCAAAGATCTAGTAGAGTACCTCATCCTCCAAAGAGATGCGGGTTTCTTCATGAGAATGTGCAAGGGTTATTCATTCATGAAGAAGTTGATCATGGTGATGATCCTACCACTTATAAGGAAGCTATATCAAATATTGATTCTTGAAAATGGCTACATGCTATGAAATCTAAAATAAATTCCATGTATGCAAACCAAGTCTAGGAACTTATTAATCCATTTGAAGTATTGTGCCCATAAGGAACAAACAGGTCTTTAAGTGAAATATTGGCACAGACAAAAGCATAGAGACATTTAAAGCTAAACTTATAGCAAAAGAGTTTCACCAAAGGCAAGTGGTTGACTACAAGGAAACATTCTCCTCTGTAGCCATGCTTAAATCCACTAGGATATTATTAGTAATAGTCGCACACTATGATTATGAAGTTTGGCATATGATTATAAGATTTGGAAAATAGATGTCAAGACCGCTTTTCTTGATGGATACATTAAGGAAGACATTTTCACAAAACAGCCTAAAGATTTTGAATTTAAGGAAGGTTCCAAAGTGTGCAAGCTCAAGAAGTCCATCTATAGTCTTAAGAAAGCTTTGAGGAGTTGGAATCATCATTTTGATGAAGCAATCAAATCATTTGATTTCATCAAGAATGAAGATGAGCCCTGTGTGTACAAGAAAGTTAATAGGAGTGCACTTACTTTTCTTGTATTATATATGAATGATATTTTATTGATTGGTAATAACACTTGCATGCTCATAATTGTAAAAGTTTGATTATCCCAAACTTTCTCCATGAAGGACTTAGAAGAAGCAACCTACATTCTTGGTATTCATATCTATAGAGATAGATCAAAAAAAAAAATTTGATTGAGCTTTCTCAAAGTCAATACTTGGAAAGAATGTAAAAATGGTTCAACATGCTTGATTCTAAGAAGGGATTGTTACCTGTGATGCACAGCATCACCTTTCTAATGCTATGTCTCCTAAAACACCTAAAGAAAGGCAATATATGGCCAAGGTTCCATATGCTTCAATAGTTGGAAGCCTAATGTACACCATATTGTGTACTAGGCTGGATATCATATAAGCTATTAGTCTAACTAGTAGATATCAATATAATCTAGGATTAGATCACTAGACTATAATCAACATGATCCTTAAGTACTTAAGAGGGACTAAGGATTTAGTTTTGATAAATAAAGGAGGTGACTAAAGGATAAATAGATTTATATATTCTAACTTTCAGTCAGATGTTGATGATAGAAAGTCTATCTCTAGGTTTGTGTTTATATGTCATGGAGGAGTAGTATGCTGGAAACATTCTAAGTAGTCAACTATTGCATATTCCACTATAAAAGCCAAGTATATCATTGTATCGAATGTCGCAAAAGAAGCTATTTGTATTCAGAATTTTATGATAGAACTAAGAGTTATTCCTTCCATTTAGTTGCTAGTTCCTTTCTACTATAACAATAATGGAGCAATAACTCAAGCAAAGGAACTTAGGTCTCATCAGAAATCTAAACATATACAAAGGTGATATCATATTATCAGAGAAATCATTGGGAAACATGACAATGCCATACAAAAAACAGCATCAGCTGATAACACAATTGATCCACTGACTAAAGCAATGAATTAGCAACAGTTAGACTTTCATCTTGAGAAGATGGAACTTAGATACTATACTGATTGGCTCTAGTGCCAGTGGGAGATTAATAATGACGTATGCATTAAGCAATGCATATATTATGTTAATGTAAATACATTCCCAATTAGCAATAAAATATATATGTTCTTTAAATGAATTTGTTCCTTTTTGATGAATATATATATATATGTTCCTTAAGTATTTTATAAGAGGATCTATTCTCAAAGAGTTGAGAATATGAGAGACAGATCACTCTTGCACAGATACTTTAAATTTGTCCATGGTTATAGGATTATTGACTGGGCACCTTTAATATGGAAGACCATCACCTCTACCTCTACTATTATCTGTGATAAGTATGTGATACTTATAATAATGGAGGCAGTGAGTCTCATACTACAAACATATGATGTCGTGACAATATGTGAACTCTCATAGAGATGAGTGAGTTGAACAATGACATTAGATGATGAATACATGGGGTTCTACCACTAGTCAACATTTCATCATCTAGGTCATAATTGTGCATATAATCCTTTGACTTAAGGTGATATGTTACCTAACATATTAATGGTGTCCCATCCCAATTTTTGAAATATGACGGTCCTAGAACATGGGGAGACATAAGGTCACTGACGACAATAGAACCCTCTCATGAATGGTTAAACACTACCTAAGATCATACCAAAATCTCATGCGTTAACTTGTATGACCATTAACAAAGGAAATCCTTAAGTAGTGAAAGAATAGTTTAAAAATACTTTGAATACAATCCATAAGAAAAAGCATAATTAAGACTCCAAATTAATCATCAACCGAATAATGTTCCAAAAAGAAACTCTCAGAGCATCTAAGAGTGACTTTGCATATCATAGTATGTAAATAGACTTAGACAATGAAATTTCCCAAATGGAGTAGGTTGCTTGAGCTATCACCTTGACTCCTCATAATACTTACCAAAAAGCACACAAGAAAAGGGGTGACTCAATGAGTAAACAACACAACTTGTACAATAACACATATCCATTTAGAATGTTTCATAGTTCATAGTTCATAGTTTGTGATTTAGCAAGTTTCACAGAAATCAAACTTGTAACTTATAGAGTGATGGCTTTTGCCTTATTCACTAGAGTATGAAAGGGAGAGGTGGAATCATACCAAATTCTAACTCCCAACTTGTAAATAAGTGTAAAACTAATCAGGCTCTATGGCTAAAACTACCCCTTCTAGTTTAGATGGATGCACTATACCTATCCTTCGAGTTAAGACCATGTACATAGGTTTTGATGATTTTCTGCATTAGTACAAGGATTTCGACATATAAGGGTTCATAGATACCATAGCCAAAGCTAATGGCAATCACTTGTAACAATAGCTTTGAAGAATGCAATCACCTGTATAATAGTAGTAATAGAAGTTTAGCTTATTGAATAAAAGTTAAACAACAAGTAGCTTCCAGAAAGAATGTAAGGTAAAGCAACAATCACAAAGGCTCTTTTCTTATTATTGAATGGTTAATAATAGTTTTGCACCAATTTTCCCTTGGCAACCCAAGCTTAACAAAGAAATCAAATAATTATAATTTATGATAAAAAGGAACTTAGGTTTCAAGAATCTCAAAGGTTCACATATTATGATAACTTTTTCTTGTAACATGAATACAATGTTTACTCACCTTATGGTTTCTCAGCTCCTAAAAATTGTAGCCCTTGAATTTTTAACAATCGCCAAGCTTTAATATAACATTCCAATTCAATACTTAGTATTGGCTTAACATCATACTATGCTACCCCATAACTACCTCATGCACATATAACATTCGTATATACTTGAAGTTGCACTTAGAAGTGCACTCATCACTTGTACATAACATGTTGACTTTTAAGTCTTGCACATTTTGCCTTCTTAGGCTCACATGAATTCACATAATAGTTCATATCAAGACTTTTCTAAAGTCAAACACAATGAATCATAATCTTAATATCAACTTAATTTAACTTCCAACTTGGTACACTTAATACTTTCCATATATATCAACTTAACAAGCAAACCCTAAAAGAGTCATGCTTGTCTCTTTTGAACCAAATCATACAATCAATACCATAAGAAAATTAAGATCATTACTTTATAATTAAACATCATAAAATCCAATTCACATGCCACTTAACCATGTACACATATTAGCCAAACATATCAATTAGGGTTTTGGAAACCCTAGGATAGGTCGAACCACTCTAAGAGTTTCCTGGAGGTACTCCTTCAATCATCATTCATCATTCAATTAAATCATGTGCTATTCATATACACACATCAACAATCAATAAAATGAACCTTATAAAAATTATGGGCCTTAGGATCAAAATCCCAATTTTGGCTAAACCAACATCGTAATGGGAAACCATGGGTTTTTCTCATTTTTTCATACTTTCCGATCATTACAGTAATGTGTAAATGCATGACTTAAATCAATATTTTTCATGTAATCATAAAAAAAGTAAAACACACAAATCGCCGCCCCCCTCCCCCCCCCGCCCCCCTAAATGCACATATGCATGAAAATTCCAACTTTTAGGTTTTTTGGTTCACCTTTGATGGATTTGAGAAGAAAGAGATATGTTCACAGTTGAAAATTGGTTTCTTCCTCCAAAAACAAGCCTAGGCCAAATATAATAAAAAGAAAATTAGAATATATATAGCCCCATATAGATTACTCATGATTTGTTTCATAAAATTTGAAAATTACCTTGAAAGAAGACTAAAACTTACAAAGGTCACAAAATCACAAAGTTTGAAGGCACCTTGTATTTTTGGCCAAGAGAGGATTTTTGAGAGAAAAATTATGTAAAACCTAATGAGAAATAGAATGGAAGTTGCTTATTACACGAGAGGTTGAATATTAGCTTAGGTTTAGGGTTTTTGGAACAAAATTACAATATTGTCATTAATGAGCTAGGTTAGGAGTGCTTAGGTGTTTTGGAGTTTTAGTAAATTGGATTTTTTATCCAATTTGTGGGCTGATTAAAATATATTAAAATAAAAATATTTTGCTTCTCATTTTCATTAAAATTCCCCTAAAAATATTTAATTTAAATTACTTTTAAAATGCTCGTAAAAATTATTTTATGCTTAAAAATCACTTTGTGCATGAAAATTCACTTTATATGCATTAAATTAATTAATGCATATGCACTTTGTATAATTCACCTATTTCATATTCATAATTCATATTAAGCATATTAGAACTAGTATAGTATGCCACTTACTTATAAATCACAGAGCACATGAAATTTCATGGAAGCACACACTTTGTCACAATAGCTCTAAAGTCAAGCAATTGGTCACGATTATCCTAGCAAGGTTATGGGTTGTTACAAGTGGTTAGAATTTATTATTGCTTACATATCGATACTATTCACACAAAGGTATATGGTATATAGTGGTTGTAATTAGTAATATGTGAAGGTAAGTGATCTCTAACAAAGAATCCATTAAATTAGGCAAACAAGGAAGGAATACTATGTCATCTAGTTGTTCTTGATATGCAAGTCCTTGCCTAAGGCAGTTAAGATTCACTAGAAAAGAGTTTCTAGTAGGAATCAAGTTTATCGAAAACTAGAACTAAGATGAGATCATATGATTGAAGCATATAGAGTTTAACCAATCCATAGCCTAGTTGAGATCAGGAATCCATAATGGAAGGATTTGAGTGCATAGTAATCATGATCAAAGGTCCATGTAGTGTTCATTTATGTAATCACTGACATTCATTTGTAATTAGGTAGTCATGATACATTATGCTAGTAGTCCCTCATGACTTGTGGGACTAAGTATGAAATGGGGATTTCATGTTAGGTGAGAAAAGAGTTTTCTTTATCCCATTGCTAATTAGAACATGAACCTAATAAGTCACACACCATAAAGCATTCACTAGTCAAAGATTTACAACTATATTAATAGTTAATTAAAGTATTTAATTAATTTATTAATGATAATTGAATTGAACTTATAATTAAATTTACAAATATCCTAGCACGTATTGAAGTTTAATTCACAAAGGGTTTATTTCAATTAAGTCATGATTTGTATGTGATACAAATAGTGACGACCAAATTGAAATAGTTTTAAACTAAATTTAATTGGGCTTGAACATTTGATGGAAGCTGAAACCACATGTGATGTGGTTATTTACGAGTGGACTTGGTGAATCCCTAAACCCTAAAACACATGTGATTTAGGCTTAAATCCATATTAGATATGGAAGAGAGAGATTTTAGGGGTTAGAAATTCTCCACTCAATGGCAACTTGTACATGTTCTTACATGATAAAGTTATAATGGACTTTTAGTTCACATTAATGGGAGACAAATATGACTAAAAGTCAAATATGCTTCCTACTAACAAAACTACGATTGATAGAAATAGTAAAAAGGCTACAAGAAATCAATAAGCTAATGGAGATATTCAGATTTCTCCATTATCTCAAAGTCACTATTACATGCAAAGAGAAAGTAAGTTAGAGGGAGTTTGAAGAAAGAGCTCCTCAATTCTTCTTCTACTTCTTCATTTTCTTTGATTGTGATAGTATAGTTACAAGTGCAAAACAACAAGAACCCTTAATCCCTTGACTTGAAAGAGGAGCATGGACAAGTAATTTAAGCTACCAAAGAGACAAGGTTTAAGTACTTCCAACAAAGCTAAAGAATATCTTGCTTGGTGAAGCTTGGTGTGTACAAACTGGAGGCTTCACACTTAGGGAGTAAAGGAAGAAAGAGTAAAGGAGAAAGGTATATGACACTTCTTTTTTTTTTTTTTTTTTTGCACCATTATCGTATGTGTTTTGTACACAATTGGTGAATAATTTGAATGGGTAATGGACCTACCATAATCAATGGAGCAAAATTTTAAAATGTTCAAAAATTTCACTCCACCCATCATGGTTATGCTATTAGGGTTACATTGATAAATTCCTTTAGAAATTGTTAATAAAATATTTTTAAAAATTAAATTTTGTGGTGGAAGAATTTCTAGGTATTTAAAATAGAGAAAGATAAAATTTTCTAAGTAAAAATTAGGCCCAATTTTCACTAACTTGATTTAAAATTCAAAGAATAACATTTTTTTTAACAATTCCCCCTTTTATTCCCTAGGTATGGCCAGCTAACCATGATAGGCTTAAGCCCAATTCATGTCTTGATCATATACTAACATCATTAAATATTAGCAATTTTGGTGAAATGACTATTTTACCCTTATATGACATACTCATTTAAGCTTATTATTTCAAGTAAAATTTTAATTTCATCTTTATTGATTATATCTAATACACCCATAATAACAAATAATCATCATAATTAACACATAAATAACCTCAAGTGCAATTAAGAATACTTTGAGCAAATTTAGTTAGGTATGATCATTGCTAAGCCAATGAACACTATAATTTTTTTATTCTAATAGTACTATGGATTCCATGGCACTAAGTTCAGTTAGGATATTACAAGTCTGTCCCAATACAAATAATTAGTAGCTGCACTATTACAAGTCTATCCCAATACAAATAATTAGGTAGCTGCATTATGGTATTGAAAGTAAGCTCAATAAAACTCAATCATTTTAAGACTTGTATTCCATGTCATAATGCTAGTCGTCACATCATAATATAACCCTACTCCAACTAGTTTTTTTTATTTCACCAGGTGCATTCTTAGTTGGTGTGTAAACCATTTTCGTCTTCCCTTTTCCTTAAATAGATACTATTATAAGTATAGTTTCTTTGTGAAATTTAGGATTTGATTCATTAATTTTGATTCCTGTAACTATTCTTAGGAGTTTGATATTCCTTTTAATAATATTAACCAAAATTTAACCAGATGACACTAATATAAGTCTTGTACTAAAATATGCAATCAAATTATTTACAGTCATACTTACAAATTCATATGAGGAAAATTTAGAAGGTGCAAATTCAAGAGGCATTGTTGACTTATTAACATTGATATCTTGCATAGGCCCCTATTATATAATAATTTGTAATATTCCATCATAATCATTCTCATTGGAACGGAAATTCTAAAGATATACAAATTTTAGGAAATGTGCTTCAAAATGTTATGTCTTTTACTTGGGAATTGTTGTTGTGGATTGAGTTATAGTTGAATTAGGTGGAGGTCTTGTTTGTCCACTCATATGTCATATTAGAAAAATTAATTTGATTCAATGTTAGGAGCAAGTCTATCATATATCTCATATAAATAAATACATATATAGAATTACATTTGTAGTCACATTGCTAATATATCATAACATGTTTCCTTGCTATGTCCTTTCAATTTGCATTTAGAGCATGTAACACTAATCCCCTTACTTGTACTTTGAATGCCTTCTCTTCTTAGTTCTTATGGATGTTTACCCCTAGATTTCTTTGGTCTACCAACTTTTTCTTCCTTTTAGGAGGTGAAATTATAGGTTTGCTTGTTGATAAGTGCATGAATTCCTATATTTTACCCCTTGATTTAGCATGTTTTATTCTTTAAATTGAGTTTAATTTGTTTTTTTGAGTGCTTTTTAGAGTAATTTCTAGGAATTATTTAAAGTTTAGAATGTTGTGATCATTTGAGCTCGAATCGCGATTAAAAATTGAGAAACAGTGCAATTTTTGGGTAATTTTGGCTATGGGCATGCCCAGTGAGACGGCCATGTCCCTGACCATGTCATTTTACTTGAGTTCCAGTAGCTATGATACACCTAAAGACATGCCTGTGTCAATGGCCATGTCATTTAAGTAACCTGGCCACGTAATGCCATAAAGGTCTGATAGCTTTGAACACTTTATAGTATTTTAAGTATAACTTGAGCTACAGAGGTCCGATTAACATGATTTAACTACTGTTCAAAAGATAAGAAAAAGAAATACAAAAATCTAAAAGACCAAAAATTCTAATTCCTTCATTTTCTAACCCAAAATTGGCACGAAATAAAAACATTATATCTTAGCACTTAGCCTAGTTGTGCTGACATGGCAAAAATTGGCCAATCCATGCTTGACACCTATTCAAACCCTAATAAGCCTCAAAGCACTATAAAAGGACATAATTTACATCAGAAAGGGGGGCTCTTTCCTGGGTTTTAAATAGCCACCCTCATAAAGAGGTAAGAGAGAATTTTATGTAGAATTTTTATGGTGAAGATCCAATATGTTGCAAATTTTGAAGAGGAATGAAGATTGAAGAAGGGATTTCTCATCATCCATAGATTGTTTGAGTTTCCTTTACCTTCTCTTATATTTTTTATTTCAATTCTTTGTTATGAACTAATTTGTTATTCATCTAGATAAAGATGAACCCTATTTCTTAATTGTATAAACTGAATAATTTGTTAGAATCAATTTATCTTTGAATTGTTTTATTTTCATGATTTATGATATTTATTTTCATTAGCAATTATTGGTTTGTTGATTAGATATTGTTTCTATATTGGATGAGTAGAGATAACCTGATATAGGTAGATCACTCATGGGAATTGAGAGTTGATTGGGGTGCTAGAGATAGACCTACAAGACTTCTTTGGATGTTAATATCTTGAATTTAATGCTACTCCTATTTGATTATAGATTGAGAAGATATTCTTCTATAATACTTAGGAAGTTATGGATTTAATCACTTGAGAAAGGTTTATATCTAATTTAGTAAGAGTCCAATTCAATTCATTGTTTGAATTATTCATACCATTGTTCTTGACATGGCTATGGGAATTCAATATCTATATGAACTTCACTATTGATTTTCTATCATTTATCCTTTATTGCTTTCATAGTTTAGTTTTAAATATTTTAGTTTAATTAATCTTGAACTAAACAATAGTTTAAGTTTGAACTAGTACTTGTCTATGTAGATCAACCTCGTTACTACTATACTACAAAAATGGTTAGTGCACTTGCTTAGAGCTAGGGTAGAATTAGTCATCGAGCTATTATAAATGTAAAACTCTTGGTGTTGCAAAACACACATCAAGTTTTTGGCACTGTTGTTGGGGACACTTATATACAATATTAGTAATATGATGGAGACTATTGATCTAGTTTTTATTTTCATGTCCATTTGTTTTCATTTATTTTTATTTGTTTGTTCTATTTATGTTTTTGCTTTTTTTGAGTTTTTGTGTTTTAGAAAAAAAAAAATTCTCTTCATGGCTGAATAGAATTATCATCAGTAGGGTTCTTGCCCAAATCAAGAATGGGGATATTAAGGAGATCAGTATCCCTATCAAATTGATTTCCAAGTAGAATACGGATGGGGAGCACCACAAAAGAAGTCATCCCTTGAGCTTGCATTAGAAAGATTCATGTGATCTACAAAGAATTGGGCTAAGGAAGTGGTGACCAGCACTCAGTTTTAAGTAGACATCACAATGGAGTTCGACGAGCATGCACAAAAGCAGTAGAGGTTGGAAGAGATGTTAATGACTTTAGTATCAACAACATATAAAAGATTTTGGAGCATTAAAACAACTTTGGAGAACCAACAAACATCTCTTCACAACATAGAAATTCAAGTAGGGCATATTTTGGAGTTTCTAAGTGCTCAACCAGAAGATAATTTACCCAGCTATACTTACCCCATTCCAGTAGAACCACAAAGGACCACTATCACAACTTGGTTGTGGAATGATGATAGTGATGAAGAAGAGAATGGTAAGGACAATTTAGGGCTACGGCACATAGAATTTGATGATTGCTTAAGTGAGCAACCCTAAATTCAATAATGGGACATGAATGGAGTGGAGTTAAGTATTGAAGAACTCTCTTTCAATGATAGTGAGCTATGGGAGAGCATGGAGGTGAAAGCTATGCATGCTGAAAATCATACCTCCCATATCATTCTAGCCCTCCCACTTTTTTAAGAGAATGACAATAGCCCATCCATAATCCCAACACCTACCTTTCCCATGCTCAAATTCTTAGCACCCTAACTAAAATTCCCCATCCCAAGCCATTGGGTAAAGCTTTTCAATGATGGTTCTATAACTCGTAAGCTCAAGTTTGCATGAAATAGAGAACTAAAACTAATTTTATTTACTGAAAGAAGGCTATGTAAGGGCCACCACCTTTCCATACTCTTCTTTGTTTTGATTTATGGAGGTATCCAACATACGGAATCCTCCACTCCCTTGGTGGAAGATGAATAACAATAACGTCTAGCTAATACGACATTAAAGAAGCACTAAATGGGAGGCAACCGATTGATGATTTAAATTTTTATTGCTTTACCTTTCTGTTTGTTTTATTTATTTATTTTTTTTTGTTTTATGGATCTAATCTTCACCTTTTCTTTAGAACTATATCTCTTTAGTCTACAGGATGATTTGATTATGGCAGAATTCTTGAAAAAGGAGATCCCAACATCGATTCAAAAAATATTCAAGGTAGTTTCCCTTCACCCTTCTTTCTTTTATTTGTCTATAACACATTGGGGACAATGTGTTACTTAAGTGTGGGGGGAAGGCTTTTATTGTTTATCTTTTGCCTTATTTTATCTTGAATCCAATTGAATTGAATTACGATGATGGTATGATTTCAAATTTGCCCTCTTTAGAAATGAAATTTGCTAAATTGTGAATGATAATGACTTATTAATGTTTGGCTTAATTGATTTGGTCATCTATTAATGAATGAATGTGGCAGTTTTTATAGGAAATGAAATTGACAAATTTTGCAAATTCTAACCTTTGAAACTTTAGTTACATTTCTAAGCACAAAAGTTTTCAAATTTTTTTTTTCATAGTTACACTGGTTTTGGTTATGTAGAAATACTTAATATCTTAGGTTGTGTGATTGTTTTCCTTGAATATAAAAGAAAAGAAGCAATTGCAAAAAGAGCTTTGAAAATAAAACTTATTCCGCTGTTCTAACTCTTTTAAAACAATAGAGGGTCAAGATCATGAGTAGTGCTAATAGCCATTTGAACTTGTTCTAGCTGAGTAACTGGGGGTCGGCATCACAAATGTTTACACTCGCGTAAAAAGGCTAACTTGACAATTTAAACAAGTCGGGCTTTTAAATTGTGCATTGAAAAGAAAATTAAATATAAAAAGTCGAATGCAAGTGCATGTGAGAAAATTGAAATTCAAGGAGAATGGTCATGCACCTTGGAGAAAAACATTTATGCAACTACTATTCCAAGACCACTGTTGCTTTAGAATTAGTTGCTCACATTTGTAACTTTAGATTTCAAGTTTTTGGTTTACAAGTTTGTCATGAAACTTTCTTAATTTTTGCTACTATAATTGAAAATTAATTATTGATTAAGGATTTTAAGCCTTACTAATAATGAGTTGTTGTCAACTGTAGTTTTTAAACTTTAGAGGGTAGATTTTGTTTTTCTTATTGTTGTTATGATTTAATTTGCTTGAGGACAACCAAATACTCAAGTTTAGGGGAAATTGATAAGTGCATGAATTCCTATATTTTACCCCTTAATTTAGCATGTTTTATTCCTTAAATTGAGTTTAATTTGTTTGTTCAAGTGCTTTTCAGAGTAATTTCTAGGAATTATTCATATTTTGGAATGTTGTGATCATTTGAGCTTGAATCCCAGTTAAAAATCAAGAAATGGTGCAATTTTTGGGTAAATTTGGCTATGGACATGGCTAGTGACATGGCCATGTCATTGACCATGTCATTTTGCTTGAATTCCAATAGCTATGACATGGCCAAAGACATGCTCGTGTCAATGGCCATGTCATTATAGTAACCTGGCCACATAATGCCGTAGAGGTCTAATAGCTTTGAACACCTTATAGTATTTTAAGTATAACTTGAGCTAGAGAGGTTCGATTAAGGTGACTTAAGTATTGTTGGAAAGCTAAGAGAAAGAGCTACAAATATTTAGTAGACCAAAAATTCTAATTCCTTCATTTTCTAACCCAAAATTGGCACGAAATCCAAATATTATATCTAAGCACCTAGCCTAGTTGTGCTGACATAGCAAAAATTGGCCAATCCATGCTTGACACCTATTCAAACCCTAATAAGCCTCAAAGTACTATAAAAGGACATAATTTACATCAAAAAGGGGGGCTCTTTCTTAGGTTTTCAGTAGCCATCCTTACAAAGAGGTGAGAGAGAATTTTGTGCAGAATTCTCATACTGAAGATCCAATATGTTGCAAATTTTGAAGAGGAATGAAGATTGAAGAAAGGATTTCTTATCATCTATGGATTGTTTGAGTTTCCTTTACCTTCTCTTATATTTTTTATTTCAATTCTTTGTTATAAATTCTCTGTTATTCATCTAGATAAAGATGAACCCTATTTCTTAATTGTATGAACTGAATAATTTGTTAGAATCAATTTATCTTTAAATTGTTTTATTTTCATGATTTATGATATTTATTCTAATTAGAAATTACTATTTTGTTGATTAGATATTGTTTTTATATTGGATGAGTAGAGATACCCTGATATAGATAGATCACTTATGCCAATTGAGAGTTGATTGGGATGCTAGAGATAAACCTACAAGACTTATTTAGATGTTAATCTCTTGAATTTAATGCTGCTCCTATTTGATTATAGATTGAGAGGATATTCCCCTATAATACTTAGGAAGTTAGGGATTTAATCACTTGAGAAAGGTTTATATCTAATTTAGTGAGAGTCCAATTCAATTCATTGTTTGAATGATTCATACCATTGTTCTTGACATGCATGTAAGGCTAGGGGAATTCAATATCTAGATCAACTTAACTATTGATTTTCTATCATCTATCCTTTATTGCTTTCATAGATTAGTTTTAAATATGTTAGTTTAATTAATCTTGAAGTTGGTTTAACTAGACAATAGTTTAAGTTTGAACTAGTACTTGTGTCAGTGTCTCTGTACATCAACCTCATTACTACTATACTGCCAAAACGATAGGTGCACTTGGCCAGAGCTAGGGTAGAATTAGTTGTCGAGCTATTATAAATGTAAAACTCCTAGTGTTGCAAAATGCACATCACTTGTCCTTGGCCATAGCTTGCTTCCTTTCAAATGTTGTAATACAAATTCATAACTCTTAATGTAAGTTTTTTCTTTTTTTGGTACCAAAAGGATATAAAGTCAATTAGATTCTTGTCATTATGATATATAACACAAATCCTATGATGACATGGGATTATAAATATTTTCCATAACTAGCATGTATGACACTTAGTCTCCAAATTCACAATGTGTCTATCCTTACCTTTAGAGACCACATAACCCTTTTCACCATTGTACTCAATGTGACATTTATATGCCCTGACCATGTTTCTTTCCAACTTTTCAATTAATGCAGTGCTACAATTGATTATCCATTTTTTAGCTTCAACTCTTTTCTTTGATACTATGTTCATTTGATCAATTCAAATTTGCTTTAGCATTGAAATGATATGTTTCTCCCTTACTTGCAAATTTATTCTATGGAAACTTTCACATATATTATTATCCACCACATCACATGATGGATAACATGGAAAGTAAGATCTACACCAATCGAGAGGGGATATTTTAATGAATCCTCAACTGAAACCTTTGCAATTTCATCCAACTTTTTAAGCTGGTCATAGAAATATTGCCAATAAGGACTCTTAGCATATACCCAAAATTGCTTCCTCAACTCTATTCCCTTCCATTTCTTCTGCCATCTTGAGAATATATGCATGGCATACCATTTGTTCTCACCTCTAGGAAACTCTTCCTTCATATCGTCAATCAATCCCATGTATAAATCAAAAGTAAATATGACCTTATTAATAACTATTCATCACTATAAAACATAAAAACAAATATCAAAATACACATGTTAATGAAACAAGAGTCATACCTTTTACATATTTGATATGATGGTTAGTTTATTTCCACAAAAAATGCCAAGGTCTTCTTTCAATTTTCTAGAAAATACATCCATGTTGGCTTATGTTCCTTCTCAACAACTGGCCAAGGAATGTCATACTGTTGGTTATTGGCATCACTACCTATTATAGTCAATAACTATCCCTCAAGGAAGGTTTTAAGAAACAACCATCAACCCTATAATGGGTCTGCAACCTTTAAGCCAACCTCTATTCAAAGCATCAAAATAGACATAAAAGAATTTGAACATGCTGCTATCATCTTCTAACATTAAATTCCACAGTTGTACCAAATTTATAACCCTTAATTCCTTAGCATATATATAAGGCATATTCCTCCATATGATCCCTTTCAATTTCCTTTTTCAAGAAAGCTAACCCTTTTACACATACAAAAAGTCACCTTAAGTCCTAAAGAACCATACACTTTAGCAACCATTTCTTTGATTTTTGTTTCTGGATGATATGTCAATGTCTTTCTAAAGTATTCAATTAAGTATTTACATGTGACCCTTTTATTCTACTGCTCTAGTTACATAATATTTTGTATGTGTTTTTATAAATTGCTTAGCATTCTCAAAACACATACCAACCTTAAAAGATGGTATAGGATTTTTAGGGTCATATGCAACTTTTGTGTACTTCTTTCTCCTTACAGTCCAATAAGATTATGCTAGTAGTATATGCCTTAAAAGCCACATATTAGTTATATAATAGTGAATAATAATTTCCAATGGCATTTTAAATATATTCATTATATGAAAAGGGTTATATTATTGAATATAGTCCTTAAGTATTTGTAAGAGGATCTATTCTCAAGTGTTAAGATTATGAGTGAAAAATTGCTCTTGTACAAATATTTTAACTATGTTCATATTCATGGGATTAATGACTAGGCACCATTAATTCTGAAAGTCTATCACCTCTATTTATTTTCTATAATCAGTATATGATGATCATAGAGACAGTGTGTCTTATGTTGCTTGACATGTAATGTTGATACAAACACATGGATACTAATTGGATAAATAGTCAAACTGTGACATTAGATGATAATAATGTAGGGTTATACTACTTGTCAATTATTTATCATCTAGGTTAAAATAGTGCAAATAGTCTTTTGACTTGAGAGACACTATTGTCATTCATAGGTGGTTAGGATTTATTATTGTTTGCATAGACGTGCTATTCATGTACAGATATATGGCATGTGATAGTTCTAATTTATTATGTATGGAGGTAAATGGTTGCCAAAATATAATTTATTGACCAAAGTTGGTTCGTAACTTGGTCAATCACTATTTTGATCTTGTCAATTAAATTGAAATAAACTAATATATGTAATTAGTATCTATCTTATAGAGAATACATTTATAAAAGGTTAAATATTCAAGAAATTACTAATTCCCTAAGTATAGGAAACTGACCTGTAAATTATGCCCCTAATAGCCAAGTCATGCCTGCCATTAGCATTTAGCAACCACTACATATAAATCATCACTACGATTAAATTAAGGCAAAGAAAAGTAAGAAGATAGAAGCATTTGCATTCAAGCTCACAATTGCAATAATGGACAAAAAACATAAATCGCCATCGCGATCCTTGTATGGCGACTCTGAAATTGGCATCTAACATGGATCTCTCTAACAAATAGTCAAGTAGCAAATGATTAGATGCCACGTGTCATTAGCCATTAGAAATATGAATTTCGCAACCGCGATTTAGGTTTCATGGCCACGATTATGCTTCTAGCAGATAACTTTTTACAAGCTATTTTGGAATTGAATTTTTATCTTTTGTACTTATTTGTAATGGCTCTTTCGAGCATGTAAGCTATAAATACCCCCTCCAAAGGCCTTAGACATAAGAGAATAGTTTAACAAGTGTCCAAACTCTTGCAATTTCATTTCTCAAACCTAAAACCTTTATAATACACATCTTGTGTTGGTTGGTTGAATGTTAACCATTGAAACATTTGTATAGGTTAGGAAGTGAGCCTTAGAAAACTCTTGTTTAGGTTTGAGTGTAAGCCTTTGTAAAACACTTAGTTGGGTCTTAGAGTTAGCCTTCTCAAAACTCTTGTTTAGGTGTCACATCCTAATTTCAATGATATGATAGTCCTAAAATATGGTAAGACATAAAGTCATCCATGCCTATAGAACCTTCTCAGACACATATAACCACTGCCAAGGATCATACTAAAATATCATGCATTAACTTGAATGATCAATAATAAAGGTAATCTTTAACTAGCGAAAGAATAGTTTAAAAAATATACTTTAAATACAATCCATAAGAAAAGAATATTTAAGACTCCAAATAAATCATTAAAGGAAAGATGTTTCAAAATAAACTCCCAAACAAGAATTCCTGGAGCATCTAAAAGTGACTCTTCATATCACAGTGCGTAAAATGACTTAGACAAGGAAACCTCACAAGTGGAGTAGATTGCTTGAGCTATCACCTTACCTCATCATAATGCTCACCTAAAAACCACATAAGAAAAAAGGATGAGATAGATGATCTCAATGAGTAAACAATGCATCTTAAACCATAACACATATTCCTTTAAAAAGGGTTCATGGACCATGGTTCATAGTTTGCAATTTAGCAAGGTTCGCAGATATCAAACTAATAACATGTATCATATAGAGTGAAGACTGCTACCTTGTTCACTCGTAACATAAATATAGAGTAAAGGTTGCTACGTTCTACACTCATAACATAAATATAAAGTAAACACTGCTACCTTGTCTGCTCGTAACATAAATATAGAGCAAACGCTGCTGTTTTGTCCATTCATAACATAAATATAGAGTGAAGGTTGTTGCCTTGTCCACTCATAACATAAAGGAGAGGTAACAATAACATTGAAGAATAAAATCACATGTAAAATGGTAGCAATAGAAGTTTAGCTTATTGAACAAAAGATAAACAATAATGTGGTTCCAAAAAGAATGTAAAGTAAGGCAACATTCATAAGGGTTCTTTCTTGTCAATGAATGATCACCAATAGTTTTAGACTAATTGGCCTTTGGCAACCTAAGCCTAACAAAGAATTCATATAATTATAATTGAAAATAGAAAAGAACTTGGGTTGTAAGAATCTCAAAGGTTCACATAATTTGGACCAATTATAACTTACACTTGTAACATAAGCATGATGTTTACTCACCTTGTGGTTCCTTAGCTCCTAGTGCTTATAGCCCTTGAACTTTTAATAATCCTTAAGCTCTAACATGCATCACAATTCAATACCTAGCATTTGCTTAACATCATGCTATCCTAACCCATAACTACCCCATGCACATATATCATTCACATATACTTAGAGTTGCACTTAGAAGTGCACTCATCACTTGCACATAACATGTTGACTTTTAAGTCTTGCACACTCTGCCTTCTTACGCTCACATGAAATCACATATTAACTAATACCAAGACTTTTCTAAAGCCAAACACAATAAATCATGGTCTGAATATCAATTCAATTCAACTTCCAACTTGGTACACTTAATACTTTCCATATATATCAACTTAAAAAGTACACCTTAAAAGAGTCTTACTTGTCTCCTTTGACCAAATCATACAATTGATCTCATAGTCAATTTAAGGTCATAAATTCACAATTGACACATCATAAAGCCTAATTCACATGTCACTTAATCAAGTGCACATATTAATCAAATATGACAATTAGGGTTTTAGGAACCCTAGGTAGGCCGAAACACTCTAGATGTTTCCTTGAGCTACTCCTTCAACCAACATGAAATTAAATTATGTATCATTCATATATACATATTAACAATCATTAAAATATATCATACAAAAATTTTAGGCATTGGGATCAAAATCCCAAGGTTGGCTGAATTCACCTAACCATGGAAAACCGTAGATTTTCTTACTTTTCGCACTTTCCGATCATTACAGTAATATGTAAATGCATGATTTAAACCAATATTTATCATGGAGACAAAAAAAAATCATTTTAGGACACAAAATCACATAAATCACCCCCCTTATTCTATAGCAGTACGTGCCCTAGGAGTCATATAATAGTTATGTAATAGTAGAAATGAATTCCCAATGACACAATAATATATTCATAATGTGAAATGGGTTTCATATTATTGAATATAGTCCTTAAGTATTTGTAAAAGGATCTATTCTTAAATATTGAGACTATGAGAGACAGATCACTTTTGTACAAATATTTTAAATATGTTCATGGTCATAGGATTAATGACTGGGCATCATTAATTCTGAAAGACCATCACCTCTGTTTATTTTCTATAATTAGTATGTGATACGAATGATTATAGAGGCAATGAGTCTCATGCTGCTTGACATATGATGTCAATACAAACATATGGATATTCATAGGATGAATAGTCAAACTGTGATATTAGACGATAATAATATAGGGTTTTACTACTAGTCAATTATTTATCATCTAGGTCATAATAGTGCATATAATCCTTTAACTTGAGGGATACTATATCTCATACATAGGTGATTAGGATTTGTTACTACTTACATAGATATACTATTCATGTATAGATATATGGCATGTGATCGTTCTAATTTGTTATGTATGGAGGTAAGTGATTGCCAAGATAGAATTCATTACCTCGAGTAAATGAGGTTAAGATCCTATGCTATCTAGTTATCCTTGATAACTAAAGCTCCTAGCCAAGATAGATAGATTCACTAGAAAGAGTTTCTAGTAGGAATCTAATCTCATCAAGAATTAGAACCGAGATAAGGACATAGAATCGAGGCACATTAGGGTTTGATATAAACCATTACCCTAGCCCATATTGGATCATTAATGAAAGGATTCTAGTGCATGATGATTTATGATCAAGGGTCCATGTGATGTTTAAAGTTATCAACTATAAACATTCATTTCTAATTAGGCAGTCATGATATGGAATGCTAGCTCTCCTTTACGACTTATAGGACTAAGTGTGAAGTAGGGATTTCACATTAGTAGAGAAAAGTATTTTTCTCATTCCATTGCTAATTAGACATGAACCTAGAAAGTCACACACCCAATAGTGATCACCTTCCAAGTGTAAAAGATTTACCATAATAATTAATTAAAGTGTTTAATTAATTGATTAGTGGTAAAATGATTAAACATGTAATGAAATTTACAAGGACCCTAGCATGTCCTGATGTTTAATCTATGAAGTTTCTATTTAATTAAATCTTAATTTGTATATAATGCAAATGAGAAAGATTAAATTGAAAATTGATTTGGGCTAAATCAAAGACTTAATTTTAAACTTAGTGAAAACTCTTAACACATGAGATGTGGTCTAAGCCCATATGTGACATAGTTAAGAGACAATTTAGGGGTTAGAGAAAATTCACTATTCATAAGCCCATTTGATGGGTTTAGGGATTAGAGAATTTTCTAATAAAGTTAAAATTATAATTACATCTTTTGGCTAGTGGAAATGTCCATTCTACCCCTAAAGGATAAAATGGTCATTTCACCATTTGAGGAAGCAAAGTCAACTTTGCCCTTCCACCAAATGAAGAGCCAAAAGGGTAATTAAGTCTTTATAAAGACTTAAGAGTTAAGTCTTTAAGGAAAAGAAGTATAAAAGGGTTTTATGTTCATTTTTCTTCATAAGTTTTGAACACCATTTTTCCATTTGAAGCTAAGAGAGAGAAGTTAAGAGAGAGAGAAAGAAAAGGAAGAAAATGTTTCTTCAAATTTTCTTTTGATTTTCAATTCTTTTCTTTGTTTTTTATGAAAGAACAAATGCTTGCAAATTGAAAATATGTTTAATCCAAAACAAACCAAAGAGAAACCTTAAACTTCCTAAAGGTTTTTGAGGAAAAATCTTGAATCAATTTGGGCAACCATAAGAGTGATTCAAGAATACCAAAGAAACCAAGAGGATACTTGAAGGTGAGCTAGGTATGGATGATCTAGAGGCTTCACACTTAGGAAGCTATTTGATAAAGAAAGAAGGAACCTACAAGAGGTAATATGATTACTCTTCCTTCTTCTTTATTTGCATATGTGTTTTACACATAAATTAATTGATTGCTTTAATGAATTTTACACCAAAATTAGGTGAAGTGGAATTTTAAAATGTTTGAAATTTCACCTCATCACCTTCCTTCCATTGCATTTGGCTCCACCATTCCTTCATATTCATATGCATGAAAATTCCAACTTCTAGGTTTTAGGGTTCACCTTTGATGGATTTACGAAGAAAGAGTTGTGTTACGAATGAAAATCGGTTTCTCCTTTAAGAAACAACCTAGGCCACATTTAATAAGCAGAAAAATAGTAAATATATAGCCCTATATGAATTACTCATGATTAGTTTCATAAAAATCAAATAGTAGCTTGGAAGAAGAGAAAAACTTACAAAAACGATTACAAAATTGCAAGGTTTGAAGGCACCTTGTGAATTTCAGTTGAAAGAGAATTTTTTGAGAGAATTTTTTGTAAAAAATATGTTGAATAACATAATAGAGGTTGCCATATGCTAGGGTGGCTGAAATTTAGGTTGAAAATTAGGGTTTCGGTGCAAAATTACAAGTTTGTTATTAATGAGCTAGGTGAGGAGTGTTTTGGTGTGTTGGGCTTTTGGTGAGTTGGATCTTTAATCTAATTTATGGGCTGATTAAAAATAATTAAAAATAAAATATTTTATTTCTTATTTTCATTAAATGCCCCAAAAATATTTAATTTTAAAATATTTTAAAAGTGCTCATAAAAATTATTTTATGCTTAAAAAATTGCTTTATGCAACT
This sequence comes from Reutealis trisperma, assembly GCA_947687605.1. Lineage (NCBI taxonomy): Eukaryota > Viridiplantae > Streptophyta > Magnoliopsida > Malpighiales > Euphorbiaceae > Reutealis > Reutealis trisperma. The sequence goes on from CANTUT010000302.1 coordinate 526,843, forward strand.
TTATATGCAATAAATCATTTTATGCATTTGCACTTCACATAAATCACCTATTTTATATTCAAAATTCATATTATGTATATTAGAACTAGTTTAACATGCCACTTACTCATAAATCAAATAGCACATCAAAATTTCATCAAAGTACATACTTTGTCATAGTAGTTCGAAATCAATAAATTTTGTTACAAAACTCCTAGAGTGGGTATGGATTATTACATTATGTTTAAAAGTGCGCCTTGGGAAAACTCTTATAAATTTTGGTGTGAGCCTAAACACTAAATTGGGAGTGAACTTGGTAAAATTCCATAGATAGTGAAAATACTCAATAGTGTGATTGGGGAGTGGACGTAGGATCAGTTGGACATGAACCATTATAAATCTTGTGTCTGTATCTTTCATCCCTATCTCTTTTGATTTAAATTTTAATTTTCCACCAATTCAACTCTTCCTTATTAGTGGATAAGGGCAAACAGAAGTCATTACCTTGAGTAGCCAAGGTTAAGATTCTATACTATCTAGTTAATCTTAATAACAAAAGTTTCTAGCAAGAGCAGTAAGATTCACTAGAAAGAGGTTATAGTAGGAATCTAATCTCATCAAGATTTAAAACCAAGATAAGTACATAGAATAGAGGCACATTACAATTTGACATAAACCATTACCCTAGCCGAGATTAGGATCTTTAATGAAGGGATTTTGGTGCATGATAATTTATGATTGATGGTCCATGTGATTTTAAAGTAATTAATTATAACATTCATTCTAATTAGATAGTCATGATATGGAATGCTAATTGTCACTCACGACTTATGGGACTAAGTGTGAAATGGGAATTTCATATTAGTAGAGAAAATTTCTCAATCTTATTGCTAATTAGACATGAACCTAAAAAGTCACACACCTAAAAGTTTTCACCTTTCAAGTATAAAAGGTTTACCATAATAATTAATTAAAGTGTTTACTTAATTGATTAATGGTAATCAGATTGAACTTGCAATTAAATTTATAAAGATTTTGTCACATCCTAATTTCAGAGATAAGATGGTCCTAGAACATGGAGAGACATAAGGTCACCCATGCCCGCAGAACCCACTTATACATATACAATTCATACCGAGGATCATACCAAACCCATGCACTAACTTAAATATCTAGTAATATAATAAACCTCAATATGTAGAAGAACAGTTTAGTAAAACACTTGGGAAACATCTCATAAGAAAATAACATTTAAAGTTTTAAGACAAATCATCAATAATTAATATCCCAAAATAAACTCCCAAAGCATCTAAGAATATCTCTTCATAACATAGAATTATTAAAGTCTTTGACAAGGAATCTCTAAGCGAATTAGAATGCTTGAGCCATCACTTTCCCTCCTCATATTGATCACTTGGAACCACACAAGAAAATAGGGTGAGATAGATGATCTCAATGAGTAAACAATATAGCATAAATGATATTACATATCCCGTTTTTAAAGAAAGCCCATTGCATATAACACATAGTTCATGATTTATAAATCATGGTTTCACAGTTTTCAATTTAGCAAGATTATCATTTTAGCAAGTTTGCAGAAATCACACTTAAAACACTTATTACCCAATTAGAGTAAATGACTATACTAGGTCATTCACTCAAGGGAGAGGTGGCCTCATACCAAATTCCAACTCCTAACCCATTACTTATAAAGTCATGAAATTGATCAGGCTCAACAGCTAGAACCACCCCTTCTAGGTGTGGAAATTTTATTGATAAGACCTTTTCAATTGTAGCCAATATCTTATTATGAATAATTTCGATAACTTAGGGAGAAAAAGAGGCATTTACTTATTATAGAGATGGTTTGATTTGATTTTTTTTTATTTACTGCTTCCAGTCTTAAGAGAAAGACACATTAATCAGAATAGAAAGATTTGAAATAACCCTACGCTTATTGAAGGTGAAGTTTCTAAGTTTCTAAATAAAATAATTCCTTCTGTCGGGTATCCTTGATTAATGCAGCCTCAGATGCTTCAATTGTCAATTCTAGCATTGAATGAAAGGTTACACCTATAGTGGCCTCATATCAAATTCCAACTCCTAACCCATTACTTATAAAGTCATGAAACTGATCAAGCTCGATAGCTAGAACCACCCCTTCTATGTGAGGTGGATACACAACCCCTATCCATTAGGTTAAGACCATGTGCACAGGTTCTAATGATTACCCACATCAGCACGAGGACTTCTACATAATGGGTTAAAGGTACCATAGCTAGAGCTAATGGTAATCACAAATAACAATATCACATAAGGCAACAATAAAAAGTATTCCAATAGCAATAGTAGTTTAACTTTCAAAAAAAAGATACAACGATAGTGCAGTTCCAGAAAGAATATAAGTAAGGGTAATAATCATGAAAAGTATTTATCATTGGATAATCACAAATGGCTTTGGACCAAATGTCTTTTGGCAACCCAGGCTTAAAAAAGAAATCACATAATCAAATTTAAAATGGAAGTGAACTTAGGTTTCAAGAATCTCAAAGTTTCCTATAACATAATCATGATAGCTTCAACTTGTAACAATAGCATAATGTTTACTCAACTTATGGTTCCTTCGCTCCTAATACTCATAGGCCTTAGACTTCTAAGACTCCTCAAGCTCTATTATAATATTTAATTTAATACTTAGTATTTATTTAATCAAGATGCTATCCTATCCCATAACTACCCCATGCACATATAACATTCACATACACTTAGAGTTACACATATAAGTGCACTCATCATCGGCACATAACATGTTGACCTTTAAAAGTCTTGCAAACTTAGCCTTTATAGGCCCATATGAAAACACATCATAATTCATGTCAATACATTTCTAAGGTCAACACAGTATCATTATCTTAATATGAATTCACTTTATCAATTAACTTAGTACACTTAACACTTTCATATATGTCAACTTCACAAATGACCTTTCAAATGCCATGCTTAACACTTATGGCCCATTCATTCAATCAATCTCCTCATTAATTCAAAATCATTAATTCATTATCAATTCATCATAAAATATTTCCATATTTCCCAATCACATTCACATTCTAATCACAACATAAGATTAAGATACCTTAAGTATACCAAAGTGCCTCTAGGGTTGTATAGAGTCATTCCTTCAACCAACCTGAAATTTGACCATTTATCATAAATAAATACATGTTAATAATCATTAAAATATATCACATAAAAATTATAGATATTGGGATAAAAATCCCATGGTAGGCCGAATACCCTATTAAGAGAAAACTGAATTTTTCTTACTTTTCGCACATTCTATCTATTACAGTAATATATACAAAGATGGTTTGAATAAATATTTTTCATGTAAACACAACAAAAATCATTTTAGAACATCAATCTATATGAATCAGCAACAATAGGTGTGATATATACATGAAAATTCCAATTTTAAGTTTTAGGATGCAAAATCGTGAACCTTTTTTGTTTTTGGTATTTTTCGGTCATTACAGTAATATATAAACTGGTATTTTAAACCACTATTTTTCATTCAATCATAGAAAATATTAGTTTAGAACATCCACATGTATGAATTAGCAGCCATTGATCATAATTACGCATGAAAATTCAAAGTTTTAAGGTTTAGGATGAAAATCATGAGTTTTCATGCTTTTCGCGGTTTTTGTTCATTACAGTAATGTATAAACACATGATTTTAATCATTATTTTTCATCCAAACAAAATAAGTATCAATTTAGAACATCAATCACCAAAATTCGGCAGCCATAGAATTATCAAACCATAGAATTTTCTAACTTTCAAATTCTAGAGCAAAAACCTTGAATTTCCTTGTTTTTTGAAATTTTTTTGTTATAATAGTAATATGTAAAAATATGATTGAATCCAATATTTTTCATCAAAACATATCAAAAAATTAGTTTAGAATCTAAATATGCATCAGCCACCTCCTCTTAATGAATTTATGTTTGAAAATTTCAATTTTTAAGTTGTAGGATTCAACTTTGGTGAAATCACATAAGAAGGTTGATGTTTTTGGTAAAGAGATTAATTTCTCTTACAAAAACTCACCCAAACTAAATTAAATCTATAGAAATCAGTAAATAACTAATTCAAAATAATTTTCTTATAATTTATTTCATAGAAATCAGATCGGAAATTGAAAAGAAAGAAAAACTTATAAATACGGGTGAGAAATCATAAAGTTGAAAGGTGTTTTCTTAATTTCGGTAGATGGAATTATTTTGAGAGATTTTTTCTATCAAAATATAGAAAAATATAGTGATGGCTATTGGAATAAGAGTGTTGGCCAAATTTTAGTTATTTAAATGTATGGTTTTGGGCAATTTTCCAATAATACCCTTAATGAGCTAGGTTAGAAGTATTTTAGTATAGTGGGCTTTTAGGTATTTGGGCTTTTTATCTAAATTAGAGGCTGATTATCGGTAATTAAAATAAAAATATTTTTTTATTATTTTCATTAAAATTTCCCCCAAAACATTTATTTAAAAATATTTTAAAAATACTCAAAATTATTTTATGCTTAAAAATTGCTTTTTTACGTGAAAATTCATTTTATGAAAAATAAAATATTTCATGCTAATGCATTTTATTTAAATCATTTATTTTACAATAATAAATAATATTAGGCATATTAAAATTATTTAACATCCCCAAACTCATAAATCACGTCACACATGAATTCTAATAAAATCACATATTCGTCACAATAACTCTAAATTCAAGCAATTTATCACAAAAACTCCTAGGGTAAATGTGGGTTGTTACATTCTCCCCCCTTAAAAGAAATTCATCCTTGAATTTCCAAATCTAGCATTGCAACACACTCTACTTAACTTCTCTGCCATGCTTCTGCTGTGCCACTTAAACACAATATCTAACTACAATTAACATACCAAATACGGTAAGGCACATACTCACAATCTATCAAAATCACACTAATAAATCTTCATCTTGAGCTATACTTATGTTAATCTCTTGTTTAAACAAATCTTAAAACTAATCCTTAATAATTTGTTTTCCTTAACCTTAAACAAAAGTAATAGAACCTTTAATTTCACCTTCAATCACATATAATCCCAAGCATTTATTTTCCTTATATCTCTATTAATATTAATGTCTACATTAATACCTTAATCACCACTTTCATTCATTATTTATCACATTAGTCATATAAGAATCCAATAGATAATTCCAAATTAATAACTCCAATTAATATTCAATAATTCTCTTTTCAAATTAATAATTATTACTTAATCTATTATAACCTCAATAAATATTTTCGTGTTTAATACCTTGTTGACATTACAATTTCGACACTCTCATCATTTATCAATCTAAAACATATTTAAACTTAACAAATATTCCTATATGTATCATATCCCTAGTGAACTTGCATTCTATTAATTTACAATCTTAAATAAACTTCTCATAACTATTTCAGACTTACTCTCTCTCTGCATAATATATACATCATTACCATGACTTAATTAGCTAATGCCTCGTAAATTTTTATACATTTAGCTCATAATATCATTTCACTTTAGATTTTCCACTTCTTGTTATATTTCACATTCCTAATCATTTAATTTATCCATATTAAAATAACAAACCTTCTAATACTATTGACATTCAATAAAATCTCTATGCAACTCTTATATTTTTTCAACTCTATGCCATTCCAGGTTATCTCAATAAAAATTCTTTCCATACTAAAGATCACTACCAAATTTTCTAGTAACTTCAATTGAACATTATTGTATCTAACACATTAAAACATTTCTCATCTAGAGGACTCAAATCCCTTTCAAGTATATTCAAAACTATTAAATTTTCAAAACTATGTAGAATCATTTGTAAGAATCAAAACATTTTCATCCTTGAATGTAACATGCAACCTTAATGCAATGCTTGATGTGGTTCATGATGTATGATTGATGATGTATGACTCTATAAAGCAAAACTCGATGACTATAGGCAGACACACTGGACACAAGTATATAATAAAATCAAATCTAGAACATTTTATCTTAAAATCATATAAAATTTTGAATTAAATCATTTTATATCCTCATAGATGAAGTCCTCATGGATCCTCAAATTTATAGTTCATATGGCCTTAACATCTATTACTTTATAAAAGTTCAAATCCTTATACTCTAATCCCAGCCTATATACTCAAAGGAATCTCATCACTAAAGAATCTCTACTAGCATCATACTTATCCTTTTATCATCCTTATAAGTCTAAGAATACTTATCCTTTTATCATCATTACGAGTCTGAGAATACTTATCCTTTTTGTCTCCTCCTTTTAAAAGAAATTTGTCCTCAAATTTCAATACTTACTCACATGTTCTAGAAAAAACTAAGGATGCTTCCGCCGCATCCCTTCCTTGGCTTCCTAAGTATACTCATCTATTCCTTGATTATGCTAGTAGACCTTAATCATAGGTATCTCCTTAATACACAAACTTCTTCCCATCCTTAGCTTGAGATTCTACATACTTTTCTCTATAGTCAATACAAGCTCTACACTCATATAGCCAATCCATTCCTAAGATCACATTGAATTCTAGGACACCAAATTCTAACAACTCCACAGGTAGTTCCCATCCATCAATGTCTACTTCATAGTCCTTAAACATATACTTTACTTCCATCATTTCTCCCAAAGGAGTCAACACTACTAAGGGCTCATTAATTTATTCCTTATCTCTACCGAGACTCCTAACAAAATATGGAGAGACAAATGAATGCATAGCACCATAATCAATCAAGCATCTTGCACTTAGAATTCCAAATGGGAATAATTCCTTCTTCCTTTTAAATCACACTAGATTAAAAATTCTTCCTTTGATTATTCTTGATATCTTCGTAAGTGATAGAGAAATCAGTAGCTTTCTTATTGTTCTAGTCTATATGGTAGTATCTAAACCACAAATTCCTTAATATATTTCACTTACTTCCCACTGTATACTTATATATATATAATGTAACTGATTTGTTTCATTCTCCTACTGATCATTACTAACTATCATTTCTCTTCCTATGACATCAATCACAATTATCATTTAATAACTCCATATAATTCATATATCAAACCATTGTAACATGTAAGCATTTCATACCTCATAACATTATACTTATCAATCATTAATCTTAATTGGATCAAAACTTAGTCCACTTCTTTTTCTAATCCATTTAAACCCAATATCAAAATGTCATACTTAGCATGCCTTTAACATTAGCACCCATCATATAATATCACATTATAAGACACATATCATCTAGCATATATCACATATCATGTCATGTATCAAGTATCCTAATCATATAACACATAACTTATAGCATAATGAGCTCTTCTATTGTTTAAAGTTAATCATTTCATATAATCAATCCATACTAAGTCACTAAGCAATCCAATAAAATTATTCGTATCATATAAGTCCTATACCCCTAAGCTAATTGTTACCATCTACTAGCGGAAGTCTCAATTATGTCTCTTCTTCTTGGCTCCTTGTCTTTGAGGTTGCAATGGTCCAGGTGGCAGAGGTGTCAAGGTTGCCTTTCCCGAATCTCTCATTCATGGACAGTCCCTGATGAAGTGACCCATCTGTCCATATTTCAAAAATGCACCAAAGACTTTTCGACAAACTCCAAAATGCTTTTTGCCACAATGGCCACAAGTTGTTAGCAAATATTACTTTCTTGGTCCTCCACTTCCTTCTCTGTACTAACCTCAGTGACCTTTGTTCTTATGCTTACTCTTTTGTTCACATTCAACACATTCAGCTCTCTCGGCCTTAAGCCTCTTCTCTATATCCTTTCTCAAAGCATGCATTGAGGACCTAAGACATCGATTTTCTTGCATCAATTCTGAATAGTCTCTCTCAAACCTCTGCATTACTCTGAATCCATTTATAGCCTAGACACTATATGGGGTCCTCCTCATCAAGAGTCTTTTCTCTTTTAGGTGGATCACAGGTATAGCCTTCTCAAACATCTCTCTCCGTGTCCTCTTATAGGCCACACGTGATGCTCTAGGTCAAGGTCCTCTAGTAGGAGTGATCTTCTTAGTCATCTGATAAAAGAATCATAAGGCACACAATAGCAATAATAAGGGAGTACTATAATCTATTAGGATTTTGTGGAACTATACTAATGATAGACTACAAATGACTTGATAGGAAAGTTCCTATGCTCCAGGATTATACTTATTTAACCCAATACATAGATAAGTCTAAACAAGACTTTTAAAAATTATGACTTTGATACCAACTTTGTCACATCCCAATTTCAGTGATATGACGGTCCTAGAACACAGAGAGATATAAGTTCACCCACGCCCATAGAACCCACTTATACATTTACAATTCATGCCTAGGATAGTACCGAACCCTATGCACTAACTTAAATATCTATTAATATAATAAACCTTAATATGTGGAAGAACAGTTTAGTAAAACACTGGGGAAACATCCCATAAAAAAGTAACATTTAAAGTTTTAAGACATATCATCAATAATTAATATCCTAAAATAAATTTCCAGAGTGTCTACAAATATCTTTTAATAACATAGTATTATTAAAGTCTTTGACAAGGAATCCCTAAGTGAAGAAGAATGCTTAAGCCACCACCTTGCCTCCTCATATTGCTCACCTAGAACCACACAAGAAAACGAGGTGAGATAGATGATCTCAATGAGTAAACAATATAGCATAAATGATATTATATATCCCATTTTTAAGGAAAGCCCATTACATATAACACATAGTTCATAATTTACAAATAATGGTTTCACAGCTTTCAATTTAGCAAGATTATCACCTTAGCAAGTTTTCAAAAATCACACTTAAAACAATTATCACCCAATCAAAGTAAATGACTATACTAGCTCATTCACTCAAGGGAGAGGTGGCCTGATACTAAATTCCAACTCTAACCCATTACTTATAAAGTTGTAAAGCTGATCAGGCTCTATAGCTAGGACCGTCCCTTCTAGGTGAGGTGGATACATAACCTCTATTCATCGGGTTAAGACCATATGCACAGGTTTCGATGATTACCCACATCGACACAAGAATTTCTGCATAAAGAGTTAAAGGTACCATAACTAGAGCTAATGGTAATCACAAATAATAATATCATATAAGGCAACAATAACAAGTATTCCAATAGCAATAGTAGTTTAACTTTTAAACAAAAGATACAATGATAGTGTAGTTCTAGAAAGAATATAAGTTAGGGTAATAATCACAAAAAGTATTTATCATTGGATAATCACAAATGGCTTTGGACCAAATATCCTTTAGCAACCCAAGCTTAACAAAGAAATCACATAGTCAAATTTAAAATAAAAGTGAACTTGGGTTTCAAGAATCTCAAAGGTTCCCATAACATAATCATGATAGCTTGAACTTGTAATAATAGCATAATGTTTACTCACGTTGTGGTTCCTTTATTCCTAATACATGTAGCCCTTAGACTTCCAAGACTCCTTAAGCTCTATTATAATATTTAATTCAATACTTAGTATTTATTTAATCATGATGTTATCCTATCTCATAACTACCCCATGCACATATAACATTCACATACACTTAGAGTTGGAAATATAAGTGCACTCATCATTTGCACATAACATGTTGACTTTTAAAAGTCTTGCACATTTAGCCTTTATAGGCCTACATGAAAACACATCATAATTTATGTCAATACCTTTCTAAGGTCAACACAATATCATTATCTTAATATGAATTTACTTTATCAATCAACTTAGTACACTTAACACTTCCATATATGTCAACTTAACAAATGACCTTTCAAATGTCATGCTTAACTCTTATGACCTATTCATTCCATCAATCCCCTTATCAATTCAAAATCATTAAATCATTATCAAGTCATCATAAAATCTATTTCCATATTTTCCAATCACATTCACATTCTAATCACAACATAAGATTAAGATACCTTAGGTATACCAAAGTGCCTTTAGGGTTATCTAGAGTCATTCGTTCAACCATCCTGCAATTTGACCATTTATCATAAATATATACATGTCAATAATCATTAAAATATATCACACAAAAATTATAGACATTGGGATAAAAATCCCGTGGTAGGCCGAATACCCTATTAAGAGAAAACTGAATTTTTCTTACTTTTCGCACTTTCTGTCTATTACAATAATATATAGAAACACGGTTTGAACCTAGATTTTTTATGTAAACACAACAAAAATCATTTTAGAACATCAATCTATATGAATCAGCAACAATAGGTGTGACATATACATGAAAATTCCAATTTTAGGTTTTAGGATGCAAAACGATGAACCTTTCTTATTTTTGGTATTTTTTAGTCATTACAATAATATGTAAATTGGTGTTTTAAACCATTATTTTTCATTCAATTATAGCAAATATCAATTTAGAACATCCATATTTGTGAATTGACAACCATAGATTATAATTATGTATCACGACCCATCTTTGAGCCATGACTATCCTCGGGCATAGGGAGATATAAGGTCACCTAAACCCATATAACCCTCTTTAAATTATTAATTGTCAAAGAAAAAACCACACTGCCTTTATCCCAAGATTGGAACCAAAATAACCATTCTTTATCATTGATTACCATATCAATCATTTATAAGATAAACATTTACCATTTTAAATCCATTTTCATGCTTATTGCTTTTGAACTCCATTTTCTAGTATTTTAATTACAACTCATTCATATACTACTCAAGTGCTTAGACTAAAATAAAATAATACTGACCCACACACATACTACAAATATTTTAAATTATATCATTATTACATATCTTAACAATCCATAGAGCTCTAGAGTGAAACTTCCAAAATACAACATAGTATATACAATGTAATACCAAAAGTAGCACTGCAATTTCCAAGCAGAGACATATAACTTAGAATTTACCTTATTAACCTATCAGCTGGCCCTGAAAATAAATAACAACTATGGGATGAGACAAAGCTCAGTGAGTACAAAATAATATCATAAAGATTCCTTATAGCAATAAAGTAAAGAGGGTCAGAAATTATTCTTATGGAAAAATTTTCCCATATATATGTATCAGATATTATATCTTTAGCAGAATAATTCCTTTCTTGGAAATGGTATGTTTCTCCCATAATCAATCGAGTGGCGGCATATGCCTTACTCACTCCCATATACCTTGTCACACGTATAACTTATTAGGCCATATGTATTGGGGACCTTAAACCCTTCCCAACTAAGGTTTGGATATTCTTTACCCTATCTGCGAGTCCATTATCATTGTGTACAATATCTGATGTATTGCCCCACATCAAAGGGGTATTCTTCTTATCATGGTATTATTATAATATTTTTCCTTTCTATCCATGAAATGATTCAATGGATAATGTATCAATACCAATTTAGGTTTCCACCATTGATCATATTATAAGATCAAAGCAATATAGGCTCATCTGGCCAAATGCCATAAAGGAATATTTGATTCACTTTGGCTTAATAATCAATAAGGCAAATAATGCTTGTCGAAGAATTGCAATGCATTTCAAATAGGAAATAAATGAATATTAATGCTCTATTTAAGGCACAAGTTGTGGTATATTATTAAGTACTCACCTCACATCAATTTCTATTCCTTCAACTTTCTAACCAAACTCTAACTATTTCATATAAACATATAATCTACCCCTTGCTTACACATGTCATAAGCTAATTCAATATCTTTTAAATATCCCCCATTACATAATTAAGGAAACACATGTAACATCAACATCTAATTGCATTCTCAATGATCTTATTGTAGGATCACGAATGAGGAAATTCATAAAAATGTTAGTAAAATAATCTAGCAATAAGTCACAAACACTAGGACAACTATTTCAATATGGCCAAAAACATAACTGCCCATGAGTGAAACCTCAGTCGTGCCTCTACCCATGGGAGGCTACTAGATGAATTTCTAAATTCGTCCTTATCACATGGCTAGAATCCCAGTTGTGTGGCCACCCATGGCTGTCCAACCACCATTGATCTTCTTATGCTTTCTTTGTTATCTCTCACTTATTAAACCCCAAATTTTTCTCCCATCCTTATATTCCCTCAACTAACATGTAAAACTAATCCTCCCTTAATTCCCTCCCCCAAAATCAAACCATAAAATCAAAGGAAAGGCATATAGTCATTAACAATCTATCATTCTTAGGCTAGAACTAAGAAAAAATCATCTAAGTATAAGACCTTACCTTGAAATACTTGAAATTTGATTCTAGATTGAAGAATAAGTTAAGAGGTTTTAATCCTTGGTGAGAATATAATTTTGATGCTAGGTTAGAAATGAAAAGAATTTACATATTTTCACATTATACGTAAATGAAATCAATGGTGGTGATTTAATCTCATAAAATCAATGGTCATATTCTTACCTAAGATGGATGGTTAAGATTGATCAAGATGGATGGTTAAGATTGCCCTTAGGTGTATGGTGACTTCGCACCATAATGATGAGTTCTATAATCACCAAAATGCATATGGACATGGTGATGGGAAAGTGGATTAGCTTAGGTGTTAAAGTTGACAAAAGTCAACAAAAATGGCTATTATGCAAAATGGTGACTAACCTAACTTAACCTCACCCTAACCCATAGTTAACTTATTCTAACCTTAGTTTAGTTAAGTCCCACCAAATTTGGACCTTGGTGGGCCAACCATTCCATAGGCTTGGGCCTTGAATCCAAAGCCCATTAACAAGCATATCCAAACACGTTTTCCGAACTTAAAAATTTTCCACAGCTTTTTCCCTTCCTTTTCACTTGGCATTTTAAATCCTACCTTCCCATATCATAATAAACTCAAACTAAGACATATTACCTTAAATTAATTCAATAAAATATACATGAACATTCACACTTCATAAAGATACACAATCATGCACTTAGCACCAAAAAGGGTTTCTTTCATCCCATTACTATATCATTGGTACTATACTCATAAAAATTTATACTTTATGGCATTATCATAACTCTAATGAGCTATGGAAACCTTGGGTATTACATTATACATGAAAATTTCAAGTTTTAAGGTTTAGGGTGAAAAACATGAGTTTTCGCGCTTTCTGCGCTTTCCATTTATTACAGTAATATATAAACACATTATTTAAATCATTATTTTCATCCAAACAAAAAAAATATTAGTTTAGAACATCAATCACCACAATTTGGCAACCATAGAATTATCAAACCATTCAATTTTCCAACTTTGAAGTTCTAGGGTGAAAATCTTGAATTTCCTTGTTTTCTGAAACTTTTCAGTTGTTACAGTAATATGTAAAAATATGATTGAATCCAATATTTTTCATCAAAATACATCAAAAAATTAGTTTAGAATCTAAATATGTAGCAGCCACCCCCTTAATGAATTTATATTTGAAAATTTCAATTTTTAAGTTATAGGATTCACCTTTGGCGAAATAGCGTAGGAAAGTTGATGTTTTCGATAAAGAGATTAATTTCTCTTACAAAAACTCGCTCAAATTTAATTAAATATGTAGAAATCAATAAATAACCAGTTCAAAATAATTTTCTCATAATTTATTTCATAGAAATCAGATAGAAAATTGAACAGAAAGAAAAACTTATGAATACGGGTGAGAAATCGCAAAGTTGAAAGATGTTTTCTTAATTTCGGTAGAGGGAATTGTTTTGAGAGAATTTTTCTGTCAAAATAAAAAAAAAATAGAGTGATGGCTGCTGGAATGGGAGTGCTGGCCAAATTTTACGTATTTAAATGTAGGGCTTGGGCAATTTTCCAATAATACCCTTAATGAGCTAGGTTAAGAGTATTTTAGTGTAGTGGGCTTTTAGATATTTGGGCTTTTTATTCAAATTAGGGGCTGATTATGGGTAATTAAAATAAAAATATTTTTCTTATTATTTGCATAAAAAATTTTCCCAAAACATTTATTTAAAAATACTCATAAAATAATTTTATGCTTAAAAATCGCCTTTTTACGTAAAATTCATTTTATGAAAAATAAATTATTTCATGCTAATGCATTTTATTTAAATCATTTATTTTATAATAATAATTCATATTAGGCATATTAAAATTAATTTAACATGCCCCAAACTCATAAAACACCACTACAAAAATTTAACGATTTACTGACGGAAATTACCGACGGAACACAATCCGTTACTAAATATTGACCGTATACTAATAGAATACTAACGGAATACTTTCCAACAATGTTTGTTTCTTTAATGACCATTTACTAATGGAAAATCAATATTACTAACAGAATATGGATGGAATATACTGATGGAAAGCAACCAAAAATTTATCGATAGTTTTGTGACCAATTACAGACGGAAAATGAAATGCGAAAAAATTTTGGTGGCAATTAATATATTTACTAACTGATTACTAATGAAATTGTCAACTGTAGTAGGCATTCTGTTAGTAATCCGTTAGTAAATCTAGCTATATACTGACGGAATACTGACCGAATTGAAAAATAGTGACAGAAAATTTTCGCAGGAATCAAAATATTCACTGACAGATTACTGACGGAATGTCATACGGCGGTTGACTTTTTATTAATAATCTATCAATAAATTTTAATTAATATAGATGAAATACTGACAAAAGTGAAAATACGGGGGCATTTTACCACCTTAGCCTTTTACTGACGGATTACCGATGGATTTTTTAATCCACATGGTGCTGTCTATCAGTAATCTGTCAGTAATTATGAAATATAAGCTGTTCACCTTCATTTTTCTCTCTTCTCTTTCTTCTTCTTCTTCTTCTTCTTCTTCTCTCTTCTCCTTTGCCGCCCTCTCGTTCACCGGCCCACATTCATCCCTCACCGGAGATTTCGTTTTTCCACTGGTATTTACATTATTGCCTTATTATTGATTATGATTTTAATTGAATTTTTGTTTAGATTTTTGAGTTTTGGTTTAGATTGATTTTGTAGAAAATTTGTTAATTTTTTGTTTAGATTGTTTAGGAATTTGTATATATATATATATGTATATATTGTTTAGAATTTATATATATATATATATATATATATATATATATATATATATAAAAGCAGTTTTTTTATATATATATTACGTATATATGTATATATACACAGTACACATGTGTACCGTGTATATATACATATATACACAGTGCGTATATATGTATATATACACTGTACACACAGTGTATATATACATATATACACTGTTTATATATATAGATACTGTGTATATATACATAAATACCGTGTATATATAAAATATATTTATGTATATATTTTGTATATATATACATATATATACTCTGTGTCTATATATATATATATATATATATATATATATATATATATATATATATATATTTATTTATTTATTGATATATGTATATATATGCTAATAATTTTTTTAATTTAAGATATTTTATATTTTTCAGCTTAATAATTTTTTTATTAATTTATGATAGTATTAAATAAATATGGTGAAATTATTTTATTAAATTATGTTAGTAATTATTTTAATTATTTTGGTTTTATTAATAGAATTTTAATTTTATTTCAAATAATTGACGTGTGAACCAACAATATAAGTCGGGTTCTCGCTTCAAAAGGTTCGTACCGTAATTTAATTTATTTATACTAATATATAAATATAATAATTTGGAATGTAATTTTTTTTAATTATCTTATGTATAATTTATAGTTTATCATATTTATTTGTAAATGTATATGAAAAAATAAATATTGTAATGTGAATTTGTAATTTGTGGTTGATTTTTTGCATTGTAATATAATTTTTAATTATGTTGTTAAATTAATGTGAATTTATAGATATATATGTATGTGATGTAATTTTAGTTTTATTTAAATAAATCCGTTAATAATACCGATAAAATGATTAATAATTTTATGTTTAATCATACCATAAAAAGTGAAATTTAATTTTTATGAATTTCATTAAAATACCAAAAATTCTCATCATATTAAAAAATTAAAAAAATCCACAAATATTCTACCAAAAATTATGTTATATATGCATTTTATAAAATATAAAAAAATAAGAAATTGCAAATAGTTAGGAGTAAAAATATTTTTATGAAAATAAAAAGAAAGTAATCATGCCATAAAAAGTGAAATTTATTTTTTATGAATTTCATAAAATACTAAAAATTCTCATCACATTAAAAAATTAAAAAAAATACACAAATATACTACCAAAAATTGAAATATAAATGCATTTTATAAAATGCAAAAAGAAATAAGAAATTGCAAATAGTTAGGAGTAAAAATATTTTGCTGAAAAATAAAAATAAAAATAAAGTAATCATGCTATAAAAAGTGAAATTAATTTTTTATAAATTTCATAAAATACTGAAAATTCTCATCACATTAAAAAAAATTCACAAATATGCTACCAAAAATTGAAATATAAATGCATTTAATAAAATATAAAAAAAAGAAATTGCAAATATTTAAGAGTAAAAATATTTCAATGAAAAATAAAAAGAATGTAATAAATTAAAAATTTGCCATTAAAAATTAAAATTTGAATACATTTCATAAGATTTTTAAAAAAATGACAAATATTCTCTTAAAGGAAAAATAATCTATAAAATATAATAATACATAACAGTTTAATTAATGCTAATAAATAATTAAAATTCGAATATTCAAAATTAAAATGATTAAGAAGAATTTTAATAAATTTTTTTCCTAAATGATATAAAAAATATATCTAATACAATATTAATATTTTTATTATTAAGAAATAATATATATGTGTAAAATTATGATAAGGTAAAAAAATGGAAAAAAGTATAATGTATTTATGAATTTATATTGTATTCAGCAATGTTTTGCATATATCTTGTGAATTTATTTTATTAATTTTGATTATATGTTGTTATGTTGTGATGTTGCAATTGTTATTTGCATGGCGAATCTATACCATCTTATTATTAAATGAATTTAAATGATTTTAATTTTATTTTTAGAATTTTACAATCAAATGTCCAAAAATATTGTTAATTAAAATGATTAACATATTTAGAATTAACCGTAGATCCCGTTTGATGTCCTGCTCATCGGATGGTGAGAGGATATCGAATTGTCCAAATTGGGCAATTTAGAGATCTCGTTGTATATGTATATTCTTATTTTATACAAATGTCTAAAATTTTGGTACTATCTTCCACCATGTTCTCTTAGTGCACATTGAAATAAAGTCCTTATTATGTGGATTTTTTCAAATATGGTGCACTAGGAGAACTGTAGTGAGATGCTGCCGAAATTTCAACATATGTATGAGTGTAGAATGTAATAGTAACAGTTATGCAGCAATGAGTTTCTAAATGGGTTAGGTTCTTACCTTATAGGGAGGGAGATATAAGGATGTAGAATTAGATGCTGCGAACTTAATTAAAATTATAACCAAACATACAAGTTTAAATGTAATTTTGTTTGTGTGATATAAAAAATAAATTAATTCTGTTGAATATACAGGGAATAATTATGAGGACCAATAGGAATTGGATGTACTCTAGACTTACTAATGGGTATTTGAATCTAAAATTCTTGGAGGGTTTAGGCCAATTCATGCAATTCACGATATCTCAACCACAATACATGAGTGGGACTAGTGTTTGATGTCCTTGTAACCATAAAAAATGTTAGAATTGAAATTTCCTTGAACCAGATATTGTCAAGCTGCACATTCTGAAGAAGGGTTTTGTACCAGGGTATTATGAATGGTATTTGCATAGTGAAGTCAGTAGGTCTAGATCTTCAACTGCGATAGAAGTAGGCATTGAGGATACGGATAGTTGTCCTCCAACTACATACCATAATATGTTAATGGATGCTGTTGGGCCAGATTTTGATTAGGATCAAATGGAGGAAGCTCTAAATCCGACCGCTCATAAACTGTATGACATATTAGAGGCAGCAAATGAAGAATTACGGCCTGGCTATGAGAAACAATCTAAATTATCTACTGTGGCATGACTTCAAAATATCAAGTCAAAACACCATCTATCTGAAAGGTGTTATGATGAGATATTGCAATGGTACAACGAGTCATTACCTATAGATAACACAATGGTTGATAGTTTCTACAGCACAAAGAAGTTAATGCAGGGTTTAAGCCTTTTAGTCGAGAAAATTGATTATTGCAAGAATAATTGCATGCTTTATTAGGGTGAAGATAGTAATCTAATTGCATGTAAGTTTTGTGATTGGCCAAGATATAAGCCAAGACGTAAGGGTGCATGTCCATCATAAAAAAATATTTCATATAAGATTATGTTTTACTTCCCTCTGACTCTGAGGTTGCAAAGATTGTATGCCTCTGAGACAACTGCAAAGCATATGAGATGGCATGCGAAACATGCAGAGGAAGATGGGGTGATGCAATATTGTTTAAATTCTATAGCATGAAAGCATTTTCAATCAGGTGAATCTAGATTTTGCTTCTGAAATTCTCAATGTCCGTTTAGGCTTATACACTAATAGCTTCTAACCTTTTGGACAATCCGAACAACAATACTCATCATGGCCAATTATAGTGACCCTATATAATCTGCCTCCAGGGATGTGTATGAAGAAAAAGTATATGTTCCTATCTATAATAGTTCCCAAACCAAATAATCCAAAACAAAGTTGGATTTACTTTTGCAACCTCTGATTATATAATTGCTACAGTTGTGGGATATAGGCATTGAAACATATGATGTGTCTATGAAGCAAAATTTTCAGATGCGAGCTGCTCTGATGTGGACTATGAGTGACTTTTTTGCATATAGTATGTTGTCTGGTTGGAGTACTCAAGGTAGACTTGCATGTCCATATTGTAAGGAACTGACAGATTCATTCACTCTTCCTACAGGGGAGTAAGCAATCATGGTTTGATTGCCATCACAAGTTCTTACCACTTGATCATCCTTTTAGACGGAACAAAATAGCTTTCATAAAAAAACAGAGCTAATCGAGCGACTGCTTTGCCTATACATTTGGGAATTGAATTGTTGTAGGAAATAACTAGTTTGAAGTTGATAAGGGTGACCGAAGTAGGAGCTGATGACGTGAATGCTCAAATTGCAAAGCAAAGCGGATATGGATGGAAGAAACGGAGTATATTTTGGGATTTACCATATTGGAGGACTAATTTGATTAGACATAATTTGGATGTCATGCATATTGAAAAGAATGTGTTTAAAAATATATTCAATATGGTAATGGACATCCCAGGGAAAACCAAAGATAATGCTAAATCCAGACAGGACTTGAAATAGTTCTGTCTCCGTAAAGAGTTAGAGATGGATGAATTGTCTGAAAAATATCCTAAAGCAAAATATGTGTTCCATAAGTAGGCCAGACAAGTCTTATGTGAATGGCTAAAAGATCTAAAATTTCCTGATGGGTATGTATCTAATATGGGTTGATGCATTAATTTGCGAAAACTAAGATTGTTTGGGATGAAGAGCCATGACTGTCATGTTTTTATGCAATGCTTGCTTCCTATTGCATTTCGTGAAATTTTTTTGAAGGATGTTTGGCAACCATTGATAGAGTTGAGTTTATTTTTCAAAGAACTCACTTCAACACTTCTTAAGGAAGAGGACATGGTGAGGCTTGAAAATACCATTCCACTCATCTTGTGTAAACTGGAACGCATTTTTCCTCTAAGTTTCTTTGACTCCATGGAGCATCTATTAGTACATCTTGCTTACAAAGCTCATATAGCTGGTCCAGTTCAGTACCAATAGATGTATCCATTTGAGAGGTAACATATTTGCCGATTTTAACATTTACAATCACATCCAATCATTTATACTCAAATGTCGTAATCTGTGATATTTACTTGCTGTAGATTTAATGGACATTTGAAATAGAATGTCAAAAATAAAGCAAGAGTTAAAGGCTCCATTTGTAATGCATACCTAGTTGAGGAAGCTTCATCATTTTGCTCTTATTATTTTGAACCCCATGTCTATACAAGGCATAAGAGAGCAGCTTGAAATGATGATGGTGGAATGCCTAAAGGAGCAAATATGCCTAGTAATTTATCAATATTTGCTCATCCAGGGAGACCGTTTGGTCGACCTAAAACAAGATTGATGACGGACGAAGAATATAAGGTGGCTCAATCCTACATTCTTCTTAATTGCTCTGAAGTTGCAAAATATGTCAAGTAAGTTACAACTTAATTAAAATAACTCATTCATCATTCTGCATAGTTTCCTTTCCATTTTACTTATTATTTTCCTTATGAATGAAGCTTATACATTGATATGTTTAAGCAAATTATGCCAAATATATCAACAATTGGTATAGACAAAAAATTAGAGACAAAATTTATGCACTGGTTTCATTCATATGTAAGTATAATGTAGTACCATTACTTAAAAAATTAATCTTAAATTTCTATTATATGCAATCAAATTGATATGTTTATTTTTGTCATAGGCCATTGATCCTATGAATAGAATAACAAATCAATTCATTATTGATCTATCCAAGGGTCAGTTATGATATGTTATGACCTATCCTATTTACTTCGTGAACAGTTACAAGTTCTATACCGAAAAGTGAAGTTTGGGTAAGTCATCAATAAATAGTGGCGTATGTATAAAGGGTTCCAATTACAGTGAGAATGCATTTGACTATTATGATCGATTAACATATATAATGCAATTGGAATACCCTACACTTCTAATTAAAAGGACTGTTTTATTTAATTGTGAATGGTTTGATCCAACGCTAAATGTGGGAACGAAAGTTCATGAGCAATATAATCTTGTTGAAGTCAACCACAGGCGGCGATTCAATAAATACGAGCCACTTATACTAGCAATGCAAGCTTGTCAAGTGTATTATGTTTCCTATCCGAGTCTATGATAAGATAAAGCGGATTGGTGGGTAGTATGGAAGACTAAAGCTAGATTAGTCGTAGAGATTATGGAGGGTAGTGAAATAAATACAACATTTGAAGAACCATTTCAACACGATGAAGTTGATGAGCCTATACTTGAAGTTAATGATGATGAGCCTCCTGTAACTTTAAATGATCCTGAAGAGCCATTAGTTGATATGGATGATGAAGATGATAATGATACAGATGATGAATCCAAATTTGATTCAGATGTCGAGACGTTTGAGGAAAACATAGATGAGGATGAGCTCAAAGAAATAGATTCTGAATAAATGTATTGTGTACTTATTTCCCATGGATTGTGTATGGATTTTTCCTAATTATGTAAGAGAATATTATTTTTACATTTAAAATGTTACATTATATTTCAATGAAGTCATTTTTAACTTATGTTGTAATTTTTTTAAAAATATTTACATTATTATTCCGTGATTACATCATATTAATTTTCTGGTATTTTATTTGTGTGGATGTATTTTTTATGTAACACTAAATAATGAATGAATTTATTAAATTTTACTAAATATATAGATGTCAATTCTGAGACGTGTACCAACTCCTGGAGATACTCCTGGTAGTAGTACATCGACGTCCTGGAAACAACATCGCTCACAGTGAGGGCCTACTACCACTAGTGATCTTCCCACTATCATTTCTTCTTTACCATCTTTCTCGCCTTCTATATCTCCTACATTCATCCTTTCGATCGTCACCACACAGATCCTTTTATTTGTTCCTCCTCCTATATTTACTAGTTCATCCACTGGTCCTATACTTTCATCATCTTCCATTCTTCCTTCTTCCATTTCCTCTCTATCCACTATGGCTTCTTCTGTTACCCCTCCATCCACTGTCCCCTCTTTAGTTATTCCTTCTGTTACTCCATCTACTATTCCTTCATTTACCCATCTATCTACTATTCCTTCAGTTATCCCTCCATCTACTATTCCTTTTGTTACCCCTCTATCTACTAACATTTAAGTTTTTTAATTGCAGGATGTATCCGCTAGATGTGACATGGATGATAGACAAGATATTTAAGAACCAGCTGAGACCTGAAGGCACGAGTTGGAAATTAGTGTCTCAGGAGACGAAAGAGTTCTACTGGAAGGAGTTTCAGTTAATGAGTAATTTATTATATGGAATTTGAAATTATATATATATATATATATATATATATATATATATATATATATATATATATATATATATATATATATATATATATATATATATATATATATATATATATATATATAAAGAGAGAGAGAGAGAGAGAGAGAGAGAGAGAGTAAACTAGCTTATAATATTATTGTAAATTGAGGAAATGTGGACCATAATTACCTAATAAATTATAACAAATTGATATTAATATTTTTTATGGTAATTGATATTAATATTTAATATGGGGTTTTCATTACATATATATAATTTTAGTTTCAAAAAAAAAAAAAATATATATATATATATATATATAGAAAAAAAACTAGCTTATAATATTATTATAAATTAAGGAAATGTTGACTATAATTACCTAATAAATTATAACAAATTGATATTAATATTTTATATATATATAGAAAAAAAAACTAGCTCATAATATTATTGTAAATTAAGGAAATGTCGACTATAATTATCTAATAAGTTATAACAATTTGATATTAATATTTTTTATGGTAATTGATATTAATATTTAATATGGGGTTTTCAATACATATATATAATTTTAGTTTCAAAAAATACAGACATATATATATACAATAAACTATAATAATATATAATAAAATATAATATTTTGTTAGTAATATGTATTAAATAGATACATAATATTAGTAAATTAATTTTGTATTTTATATAGTAATTATTATTTATTATTTATATACTAACTTGTATTTTTATTTTTTTTGCAAAAGTATTTTTACTGGAATCTCGCTATATCAGAGATGGTGAAGATACTTTTTTTTAGGAAGGCTGCAGTTTGGTACGAGAAGTTCCTCTACGATGTTAAGAAAAAGGGGAAGAGAGAGACATGGATCCCTCAGTATACATGGGATGCTTGAAAGAAACACTGGTATTCTTTAGAGCATAAGCAGTTATCCCAGAAGGCATCTATGAACAAAAAGTCAGAAAAAGGTGATCCAGCGAGTGAACCGTCTAAGCATACTGGAGGGTCTGTCCCTATTGTGAAGCGTGCTAGGAAATTGGTAAGATGTTGATTTTTTTTATAATAAGTAATTAAATCATATGTACTTTAAAAATTTATTTATTTTTAAGTTATTAATTTCATATTTTTTTATTTATTAAATGTGGGATGATACATTTAATTTTTAATAGAGAATTGATCTTAGTCAAGACCCTACTCCTAAGGAGATCTTCATTCGCATCCACACGAGAAAGGAAGACCAATAGGCTTTTGTCGACCAATGCTCCCAGTGGATTTATGTCAATTTTGATTATAATTTTTTCCATTAAAGAACATTAAAAAATTTAAATGCTAACTACTATTATATTGAAAACAGGAGGATCTCAGAAACCTCCGCGACCAGATGTCCCATCCGGCTATCAGATCTACTGAGTTTGCTCAATTAGATGAGTTTCAACTATATTTCAGAACTGTTGGGGGGCAGGACAAGGGTCAAGTCTATAGGATGGGTTCGATGGCTCGCTCATTTGGAGATCCCGGAGCAAGTTCTTCCTCAGCTCCACTATCACCATCGCCGCCTATAGCTAAGCATATGTAGCATAAGATCGTTAGGCGAGTAACTCAGATGCGGGAGGAGATGCAGCATGAGATGCAGCGGACAATCCAGAAGTAAAGCCGCCAGCAAGTCGAGCTGCAGATGCAGCAGTTCATCTCTAGATATTTTGCTGGTAGTGCTTTTCCTCCACTTGTTCCACCGCCAGCTTCTACTACTTCTGACCAGTACACTTCAGCTGGAGACGCTTCTATTGCTACTGCTGATGCGTATATAGTAGATCCGAAGTATGGCCAGT
This sequence comes from Reutealis trisperma, assembly GCA_947687605.1. NCBI lineage: Eukaryota > Viridiplantae > Streptophyta > Magnoliopsida > Malpighiales > Euphorbiaceae > Reutealis > Reutealis trisperma. Next base: position 550,863 of record CANTUT010000302.1, read on the forward strand.
ATCATGCCGAGGTCCACGAGAAGGATGATGCTCAAGAGCATGATTAGTTATTTTTTTAGTTTTTTTAGTTTAGTTATTTGTAACATTTATATGATGTATAGTATATTACATTTTTTGTAAATAATATTACTTTTTATGGAACGAAAAATTTTTATATTCACATTATATATTAACTTATAATTTTCTAATTAATATATATTATATAAAATTAATTTATTACATAATAAAAATTTATTAAAAAATATTTTTAAATTTATTGACGAATTACTGACGAAAAATATTTTTAAATTATTTTTACAATATATTACTGACGGATTACCGACCATTTTATACAAAATAATATTTTTTTTATGTTTATTATACTGACGGAAAAATTAAAATATTATTTTTTACTTAAATTTACTAATGGATTACTGATCACTTAGTCATAAAATATTATTTTTTATAGTTATTTTACTGATGGATTACTGATCGTGATATTAAAATATTATTTTTGTGTTAAAATTACTGACGGATTACCGATCCCTTTTGTCATAAAATATTATTTTTTAGTTCCTTTACTGACGGATTACTGACTGTAATTTTAAAATATTATTTTTTGCCGAAAATTACTGACGGATCACTGACCGAAAATAATATTTAATTATATTTTAATAATGGATCACTAACAAACTGCTGATGGAATATTTTTTGTGGCTAATTATTTACTGACTATCATTTTAATGACGAATATGTTCCGTCCTTAATCTATCGGTAAATTCATTTACTGACGGATTTTCAGTTATTACTGATGGATTTTTTCGTCGAAAATTTACTAGATTTTTGTAGTGCATATCACATATAAATTTTCATAAAATCATGTATTTGTCACAATAATTATAAATTCAAGAAATTTATCATGAAAACTCCTAGGGTTGATATGAGTTGTTACATATCCTATCATGTCCTAAAGTATAAATCCACAAAAATTTCTTTTCAATTAAATCATAATTTATATTTGATATAAGTGAGAATGATTAAATTGATTAAGACTTTGGACTAATATATATAAAATTAAATTTTGGGCTTACTGGAAACCCTTAACATATGAGATATGGTTCAAGTCCATATGTGATATAGAGGAAGCCTTTTAAGGGTTAAAGAAAATCCACTAACTCTAGCTCATATGATGGGTTTAGGGTTATGAGACATTCCACTAAAGTCAAAATTTATGTATATCTTTTAAGCTAATGAGATATTCATTAGGGGTAAAATGGGCATTTCATTTTTATGCTTAAAGTAAAAAGGCAACAAATATCTCTCTTGTCCCCGTGGAAGTAACAAATGAGATATTTGGCTATAAAGGGATAAAGAGAGTTTGATGTGAGATGATGTACATCTTTTTGATAGAAAAACTTAAGAGATAAGAGTCTGAGAGAAAAAGAGGTTAAAGAAATAGTTTCTTCAAATTTTGTTCTTCAAATCTTTCTTATTAATTCTTTATGAAAGAATTATAATTTCTTATCAAAAAGATTTAAGTCCAAAGCAACTAAAAGAAATTGAATCATCTAAGGTTTGTCCAAGAAGATCTTGAATTAAATTGTGTAACCAAAAGAGGATTTCAAGAATATCCAAGCAAACCAAAGGGAACCTTGAAGGTAGAACTTGGTGAGAATGATCTAAAAGCCTCACATTTTGGGAGCCTTGAGATAAGAAAAAGATAAAGAGTTCATACACACTTTAAGCTATAATATGATTACCACTTGCCTTTTTTTTTTTTTTTACATATGTGTTTCACGTACAAATTAACTATTTGTTTGAACAATGGACCAAACTTAGGTGACGTGAAAATTTTCAATTGTTTGAAATTTCACATCACCACTAATATTCTACTACATCACTCTAATATTCCTTTAGACTCATCCCCAGATGATTCATCAAAACTAAAGTCATCATCACTACCACTATTTATAGTATTAGAACCTATAACACTATTCTTTTATTCAACATTTCCTCTTTCACCTTTTGTAAGAGTAGCTTGCTTCTACAGGTTTATTATCCTTCTTATTTTCACTTTCTTTTCTTAATTGAGCCCTCTTTAAACTATATTGCCTTATATTGTCCCTAACAATAATCAAATCATCATTATTCACATCAGAACGAAAATCCTTGTTAGGTATAAATTCTTCCTCCTCAACTTCATAATTAGAATTTTAGTGGTCTTCTACTGGAACAGATGAGGACAAATATATATCGAGTTCTTCACTACTTATTTCAAATGCATTAGGTGCATTTGGCACAACTGACATATTGTTATCTTTAGTTTCAGACCTTATATGAGATGTATTTGCCTCAAAAGCAATTGTACTACTTGTTATTCTATCCCCATAATGTACACAAACATTTTCATTGACATTATATTCATATTATATTATTGCATCAATGTCCACATCAGTTGGTTCCTGTAACCCCTGCAGTTGGTTCACAACCCTTTTAGCAATAATTTCATCACTCTCATTAACCCTATCATGATTTCTAACTTCAGGTCCACTCACACAATCATGAGGTTTTTCAATTCCCTCATCTAAGATTTCCCCACCATTTGCACTGTCAACATGACAACTTGAAATCAGTAACAACTTTATCCCATTAAGCCTTGGTATGTCTATACCATATTCTACATACAAATCTATTGCATCACCATTCTTATACATACTTAACATTTTTGACATTAGGGACTCACTATATGGAAATAATAAATTATCATATTCTAGGGCTTTCCCCTTAGGTAACTAGTGAGCCCTGGGATAATTAATACAATCCAATTGCCTTGACATACACATAATTCTTCTTATACTTAGTTTATCAATGTCATTTATTGGAAAAATATCAACTTCCCCATTAATATACCTAAAATTTTGGTCCCTCATAAATCTACCCCATGAAATATCCTAAATTGCACACTAATATCACCAGGCATTTTGTTAATTTGATAATAAACAAGCAAAAAATTAACAAATAAGGACAAGTAAACAACAATTAAATTGGACAAGTAGATGTCAACTACTCATTTGGACCATAATAACTCATTATATCATAGACATAGACAAATGTAAAGCATTTATACAACTCACAACTGTACAGCCCTATTCCTTAAACACGGATATTACCCATTATAAAATTCATATTTAAAACATTATCCTAATACTAAAAATTAAATTAACTATTTTTTCATGTTTGCTTAAATACCAATTATAATTAGCATTAATATATGCACATTACCGTAACAGAAGATGTCACTAAAAATAACAAATAATAGAAACTTTCCCTTGCTCTTAAAATTTTAAATCCCTCATTCTAAATCGCATATTACATCTAGAGACCACTCTCCCTATTTTTCTGTCTTGAGCTAGTCGAATTAGTAAAGAAAATCCTTTTAAGTGTGATTACCAAGGAGATTGGGGGGGAAAAGATGTAGATTTTCGTCAATTTATTGCTAAGGTTGGCTTTTTTTTTAATTTTATATTAATCTCAGATTTTTTAATTGTTTCCCTAAGTACAATATTCATTTCCTCTATAGTTCAACTATCTTGGGTAGTGGAGGTGGATCACGCATCTTAAAAAAAGGGCTCAGATGACTGAAAATAAAAACACATAATGTTTAAGTTGACCAAAAAGTATGGCAGGAATTTAAGTGAGCTTTTCTAAAAACTCAGGGGCTAATTTGAAAGTGATAGGAAAGTAATAGGAAAGTAGGGAATGAAAGTGAGTGAAGACTGAATTCACTTTACATGTCTCCAACGTGGCAATTTGTTTAGAAAATTTTGAATTTTGATCTATTTATTAACTATGTCAAAATTGAAAGTTCTCAATACAATGGCAAATCAATTTAAAGTTCAACTATTTTTTTTTTATTTTAGTGATTAAGCCTTGAATATTAGACATTATACATATATGTGTTGAATAATTTGCATTCAGTATCCATTATAATTGATTTTCTTTTACATTTGCAATTTTATAATCTAAATGACAAAAATAACAAAAATTTCTAATCACTGCATCAAATCATAGGATAGCTATTCTTTTATTTAAAAGTAAATGAGATGTTGAAATTATCAATCAACACAAATTTTAAAAATGAAGCTATAAGCCTAACAAATTTAGCTACAAAGAATCTTAGATTAAAATTTAGAATGCACTACTCCATTCGTCAAAATCAAAATTATTAACTCTTGTAAAAATGCGGTAATTCCTGTAAACATATCACTACAAATAAGTGGTAAATGCAATATGAAGTTTTCGATCACATGAAAATTATACAGTGCCCATAGGTTAACTTAAGGCAATTCTGATTTTATCTGAACACAATCAATTTTGACACCTTGGAAATAGCTTTAAACTGAACTGAGACTCAACCAGGGTTTTAAATAATAGTTTTATGTATTATATCTATGTCATAATCAGTATATTGGAATCAGACTAAGTCGGCCACTACTACCATGAATTTTTATAAATGATTAGCAAACTGATATAATTCAATAAGAAATTGAATGTAACGTCCAAAATCTAATACATTTAATTAACAAACACTTAAATAAGTATAATTGTACCTAGAAAAATTCAAATTACATAAATAATGACAATAAATTAAATTCAAATTACATAATAATAATAAATAAGTCTTATTTTATTAATTTATAAGGGGAAAAAACCACCTTATTCAAGATGAATAAGGTGATAAAAAAATCACTTCCCATTCCAAGTAAATAAAGCAAAATTAAAAAAAAATAAATACACCATAATATCAATTAATCACCACCAACAAGAGTGCCTCCTAGGATCTGGATTGCTTTATCTACTATTAAACTCATTTAGATTTTTTTTTATTTACTTCAAATGAAAATACACTGAACAATGATTGAGTTCCATCAAATGCATTCGCTTTATAGCCTTGATATGCATTGTTTGTCTCTATCTCATATATAGTAAAGGGTGGTGTATATGATTGACTAATTATCATTTCGATATCCAATATATGAGAAGGAAATAAATGGATTAAGATAATGATGGTTTACTATAAATTCATAATATGCACTTGTCGATGTGGAACTACTTTCACCTCCACTTAGTTCAGAATTAAAACCATATCGCTTAGTGTAAAATCTAATGAAGTATTAAAAGTTCCCTGGCTAGTTAAATTTAGGTCTACATGATATCCATGGTTAGCTTGAGTAGTAGAAAAACAATATCCATCACCACCATCATGACTACTGTCGCTGACACTGACACTAACACCACCACCACCTCCTCCATCATTATTATCATCATCACCACCGCTGCCTCCATCATCATAATCATTATCACTACCATTTCCACTACCATCACTTGAAGTAAAGTCAACACTAGTAATAACCCACACCTATCCTAGGAGTTTCCTGATTGATTTCTTGAATTTAGAGCTATTATGTCAAAATATATGCTTTCATGGAAATTCATGTGTGGTGTGATTGATGAGTATGTGGCATGTTAGATTAGTTTTAATATGCATAATATGAATTATTATGGTGAAATAAGTGATTTATATAAAGTGCATGAGCATAAAATAATTTATTGCACATAAAATGAATTTTCATACAAAAAGCGATTTTTAAGCATAAAATAATTTTTATGAGCATTTTAAAAATATTTTTAAATAAATATTTTGGGAGAAATTTTAATGAAAATAATAAGAAAAATATTTTATTTTTAATTACCTATAATCAGCCCATAATTTAAATAAAAGGCCCAATTTCCCAAAAGCCCACTACACCAAAGCACTCCTCACTTAGCTCATTAAGGGTAAACTTGGAAATTGCCCAAAATCATACATATATAATAAAAAATTCAGCCAACCCTAGTCCTAGCAACCACCATTCTATTTTCTATCATATTTCCAATAGAAAATTCTCTCAAAATTATTCTCTCAATTGAAATTTCTAAGGTGCTTTCAAACCTTGCAATTTTACAACCATTTTTGTAAGTTTTTGTCTCCTTTCAAATTACTACTTGATTTTTATGAAACTAATCATGAGAAAATTATTTTGGGCTGTTTGTTTACTGATTTCCTACTAATAATGGTTTAAATTGTGTGTTTACATATTACTGTAATGACTAAAAAGTACCAGAAGTAAGAAAGTTTCATGGTTTTCATCCTAAAACTTAAAGTTGGAAAATTTTCATGCATATGCATCTATATGGGTGTTGATTCCTACATGTTAATGTTCTAAAATGATTTGTTATGTTTACATGAAGAATCTTGGTTTAAACCATGTTTTTGCATATTACTATAATGAACAAAAAATGCAAAAAGTAAGAAAATTCATGCTTTCCTTAAATAGGGCATTCGGCCAATGTAGGGATTTTTATATCAGTGTATATAATTTTTATATGATATATTTTAATGATAATTGACATGTATACTATTTTGTCATAGTTTTATCGTATTTTTGGTTCTTTTAATTGTTAATTTATAGTTTATTTTATGATGCTTTTAATGTGTTTGTTAAGTTGTTTTTAATTGCATTAATAATTGAAGAAATGGAAGAGACTTGGGCTAAATCAGAAAATTTGGTGGAATGTTGCATGTTGGACAGCTTGTCATAGTGCGAAAGCAAGCCAACAACTCTAACACCCAGCAGTAGACTCCCGGCGCCCGCAGCAACTTATTGCTTGTAGCCATCGCAGCCCCGATGCCACACAACGGCTTGCTTCTTGTAGCCCACAAGCTCCCCAATGTCCACAGTAGCTCTCCTAGCATCCCGCAATAACTTGCTTCCTGCAGCCTACTAGTCTCCAGCATCTGCAGCAACTCTCTAGTGCACCGTAGCAGGAAGTCAATTGCTACTTGCCTGTCCTAGTACCCAGCAGCAAGATCCCAATGCCTGCTGCATCACCTCTGAGTAGATATTGAAGATTACCTGAGATTTTGAAGGATTTTTAACCCTAAGTTATTTTAGGAAAGTAGAAACAAAAGAAGAAGTTTTATTATTTTAAATAGGACCATCTGAAGGAAGAGAATTATTTGAATTTTGGATAGTATCTTCTCTTCCAATTTTCTATTCTCTTAATCTTAATTTAATTTTCAGATTTCAACACTCAGATTAGAATTTTGTTCTCAGGGGAATTCATTTGTGAAGATTCAAGAGATTGAATCAGATAAAATGGATTGATCAACATGGTTTAATTCTTATTTCTTTATTATAATTCTTTTTGGGATTATTGAATTGATAGAATTGATTCAATGGATTTTTTTGGTTATAACAAAATTATGATGAATTCTCTATTTCCCATGTGCTAATTTCATCCTTGTCTAGGGTTTGTATGATGTGTTCATGATATGGAATTGAATATAATCCTTTTTTATTATTTTTATTATTCCTAATTGAATTGATTGATTATTATTGAACAATTACTTAGTTACCAATTGTTTGACTTAGGTTTTGAACAAAGGAACGAGAGTTGAAGTTTGATTCCAGAATTCATTCCATTAGGATCTTAAAAAAAATTAGAAATATAAGTTTTAAGATTATGCTTTACTTTTTGATATATGATTTGATAGAATGATTTTTATGAATGCGATTGCTAATAGATTTATTTTTTTTCTCTGAGTTGTTAGAAACTAAGGTTTTAAGCATAATCAAATGGGTATATTCATGAACATATATGATTGATAAACTAAATATAAACCCTAGGCATCCTTCATTCATTACATTTAAACCTATTACATTTTAATCCACATTTATTTTTAATTTCTTTTTTTGTAATTATTTCTTTTCAAAATCAAATCATTCAAATTCTTTTTATTTAATTTGCTTTAAATTGAGAAAAATATTTCTATTTGCAATTCCTTGAGAGATATGACTCTGGGTGCTTCCGATATACTACAATTGCCCCATATACTTGCGGGTCACTTTTGGATAGTATATTTTGAGGCAAGCATATACATGAATGATAAAGGATTAAATTATGTGTTGATTGAAGGAATAACTCCAGACAAGTCTAGAGACAATAAGGTATACATAGGATTTCCTAACCCTATTTCTATGATGTGATTAACATGTTTATGTGATTAAGTGATATGGGAAATAAGTTTTATGATGGGTTAATAATGAGTCAATGATCTTAAATGGATGATGACATTGATTGTTTGAATTGGTCATAAGAGATAAGTATGATACTTGAAAGGTTACTTGTAAAGTTAATATATATAAAAAGTGTTAAGTGCACTAAGTTGAATGTTAAATTGAATTGATATTAAGATCATGATATATTGTGTTTGACTTTAGAAAAGTCATAATATGGGTTATAATATGATCTCATATGGGCCTATAAAGGTAAAGTATGCAAGACTTTGAAAGTCAACATGTTATCTGCAAGTGATGAGTGCACTTCTAAGTGCAACTCCAAGTGTATATATGCATGAGGTAGTTATGGAATAGGATAGCATGATGATTAAGTAAATGCTAAGTATTGAATTATAATGTTATGTTAGACTTAAGGGGTATTAGAGATTCAAGGGCTACAAGTACTAGGAGCAAAGGAGCTACAAGTACTAGGAGCAAAGGGACTACAAGGTGAGTAAGCTAAGGTGAGTAAATATTAAGTTTCAAGTTACAAGTACAAGTTATCATGTTTTGTGAACCCTTTGGAAGCAGTCGTAGGAAATGTAGAGATTCAAGTTGGTCAAATTGCAAATCAGGTGTAATCAAATCGAAAAGGGAAACTTCTTAGCCAACCGGAGCAAGCTAAGTCCATTACAGTTATTTGGAGTGGTAAGCAAATAAATGATAATGTTGGTGAAGTTTTTAACTATGCAGGTGTTCTACAAGAAAAGCTAGAAGAAAAAGGTAAAGCCTTGAACCTATCAAGTTTTTAGTGGAGGAAGAGAAAGAGATGGAGACACCCTCTCCATTTAAGTTACATAAAGCAAACGATCCTTATCGACCTCTTATTCCATTTCCAAGCTGTTTAAAAAATGGTAAGCAGGACAAGGAATTTGATGAGCCTTTCACAATGTTATCCAAGGTAAGTATCAATTTGCCCTTGCTTGATGTGATTAAGAATATGCCTGCATATGGAAAATTTTTTAAGGAGATGAATTCTAAGAAAATGAGGTTAGAGATGGAGGAGAAAGTAGTAGTGTCTGAGATGATTAATGCTATACTCTAGCAAAAATTACCTCCAAAAGCTAAGGATCTACTAGATTTGTCATTGACTTTAGTATGGGCAGTGGTGAAAAAGCTAAAGGTATGTTAGATTTAGGTGCCAGTATTAATTTGATGCCATATGCCTTATTTAAGCAATTGAATATAGGAAAGCTAAAACCCACCAAAATGAGCTTATAATTAGCTAATAAATCATTGAGATTTCCTAGGGGGATTATAGAAGATGTGCTAGTGCAAGTAGGAGGGTTGATAGTGCCTGTTGATTTTATGGTGTTGGATATGGGATATGAGTTATCTAATAAGTCAGAATTGCATATCTTGTTGGGTAGACCTTTTATGGCAACTACTAATACTTTGATTGATGTTAAAAATGGAAAATTGACTATGACTGTTTTGGGCCAAACTGTTGAATTTTCCATTTTTAATAGATTATATGTCCCTACCACATCACTTATTGAGGAATGCTCTTCTATTGAATCCTTTAATATTGCTCTCAAAGATGTTTTCTTGCAAGAATCCTGTGATAAAAAATGTTGCAGGTATCTAAGTTGGTTGAGCTCTAGGAAGAAATATATGGGAGCTCTCAAATGTTCAAGAATCACCAAACCTCTTCATGATAAAAGCGATGTCCAAAAGTCCATTGAACTAGGTATGAAAGTACTACTCTATAACTCATAGTGGTGTCACGATCTAGGTAAATCTAAACCCCATTGGAGTGGTCATTTTATTATGAATATGGTACATCCCTCTGGAGCAATAGATTTGTTTAACTTTTATAGAGATAAAATTTTTAGACTCAGTGGTCAGAGAGTTAAACCACATTTTGAGAGAGTGGAAAAATTTTAGAAATTTAAGATTCCTTAATGTCTTCCAAAACATCTAGCTAAGATGATGTTAAAGAAGTGCTTGATGGGAGGCAGCTCATCATTGTCTTTAAAATTCTATTTTTAAAATTCTAATTTTGTGTTTTACCTAGTCCTATCTATGAAAGTTGTTTTTTCTTTTGAGTTGATGTTATGGCATAATTGGTGGATTAAATGTATTGTCTTGTGATTTGAGGAAAATTTTGCTAGCAATCTCAAGTTTGAATGTTTCAAATGTTTTGCACTTGTTATGATCTTAAAATTTTTTTGTTTGAAAGAAAAATTGTTTAGGCTCAAATAATTTTCTTTAGTGAGCCACTTTGAGCCCTGATCTTTTCTTTGGAAACATATAATTTAACTTATCCTTTCACAATAATTTTCATTTGTTTTGTCCCTCATTGAGGTTTTTGAGCATTTGAAAATCATTTTCTTGAAAGTTGAGTGTATTAATATTGCTTGAGGTCAAGCAAAGTTTTTAAGTATGGGGTGGGAGAACATATTGCCTTGAGGAACATGTTCTTGTATATATCATGATAATGTAGACTTCATTTTGAAAAAATAAAATAAAAATTAAAAAAATTAGGGATCCCAACAATAATAATAAAATTAAAAAAAAGAAGAGAAAGTTTTTAATGAAGTCTATTATTCTTTGAACATGTGAATTGCATTACAAGTGTGGTTATATAGAATATGGAAAGATTTTGCAATGAGTTTGTGAAGAAATTGGGAAATAGTGTGTCTTTGAGTCTTTCAAGTTGTTATTTAGTCTTTGAATGCTCAATAACTCAATGATAAACTTATTTTTCCTTTTTCGTACCATTACCCTAGCCCCATTACAACCAAATGAAAGACCTTTTGATTGATGCCTTGAACTAAATTAGTGGTAGAGATTACATTAATAAGCAAGTTTATGGTAGTTTACCTTCAATTTTGGTTTTGAGCGATCATTCTTTGCAACTTGAGAGAAACACTTAGTTGAGTGTGTGGTCTATCATGTTAACTTTGATTGGAGATAACTAATTCCTTAGAAAAGGAAACTTGTGCATACATTTGAAATGTTTTTGCTAAGGTTTCTGCTTTATAAGTACTTAGATTGCTTGATGATTGTTAAGTTCTTATTTTATGCCATAGTTATTGCTTGAGGATAAGCAAATTTCTAAGTGTGGGGTAATTGTTTTGTCATAGTTTTATCTTATTTTTTGTTCTTTTAATTGTTAATTATAGTTTATTTTATGACACTTTAATGTGTTTGTTAAGCTATTTTTAGTTGCATTAATAATTGAAGAAATAGAAGAGACTTGGGCAAAATCAGAAAATTTGGTGGAACTTTGCACGTTGGATAGCTTGTCATAACACAAAAGTAAGCTAGCAATCCCAGCGCCATATAGCAGACTCCCGGTGCCTACAGCAGCTCATTGCCTATAGCCAACAGAGCCCCAGCGCCACACAGCAAGCCCCAACGCCATGCAGTAACTTGCTTCCTGTAGCCCACTGGTCTCTAGCAACCGTAGCAGCTCTTCAGCATGCTGCAGCAGGAAATCACTTACTGCTTGCCTTTCCCAACACCTAGCTGCAAGATCCCAATGCCCATTGCATCACCTCTGAGCAGATATTGAAGATTATTTGAGATTTTGAAGGATTTTTAACTCTAAATTATTTTAGGAAAGTAGAAACAAAAGAAGAAGTTTTGTTGTTTTAAATAGGGCCTTCTAGAGGAAGAGAATTATCTGAATTTTGGATAGTATCTTCTCTTCCAATTTTCTATTCTTTTAATTTATTTTATTTTTTAGATTTCAACACTTAGATTAGAATTTTGTTCTTGGGGGAATTCGTTTGTGAAGATTCAAGAGATTGAATTAGATAAAATGGATTCATCAACGCGGTTAAATTCTTATTTCTTTATTATAATTCTTTTTGGGATTATGGAATTGATAGAATTGATTCAATGGATTCTTTTGGTTATAACAAAATTATGATGAATTCTTTATTTCCCATGAGCTAATTTCATCATTTCTAGGGTTTGTACGATATGTTCATGATATGGCATTGAATATAATCCCTTTTGATTATTTTTATTATTCCTAATTGAATTGATTGATTATTATTGAAAAATTGCTTAGCTACCAATTATTTGACTTTGGTTTTGAATGAAGGAACGAGAGTTGAAGTTCGATTCTAGAATTCATTCCTTTAGGATCTTAAAAAGAATTAGAAATATGAGTTTTAAGATTATGCTTTAGTTTTGATATATGATTTGATAGAATGATTTTTATGAATGCGATTGCTAATAGATTGATTTTCATTCTCTGAGTTGTTAGAAACTAAGGTTTTAAGCATAATCAAATGGGTATATTCGTGAACATATATGATTGATAAACTAAATATAAACCCTAGGCATCCTTCATTCATACCTATTGCATTTTAATACACATTTATTTTTTATTTTCTACTTTGCAATTATTTCTTTTAAAAATCAAATCATTCAAATTCTTTTCATTTAATTAGATTTAAATTGAGACAAATATTTCCATTTGCAATTCCTTGAGAGATATGACCTTGGGTGCTTCAGATATACTACAATTGCCCCATATACTTGCAAGTCAATTTTGGATAGTATATTTTGAGGCAAACATATACATGAATGATAAATGATTAAATTATGTGTTGATTGAAGGAACAACTCTAGACAAGTCTAGAGACAATAAGGTATACCTAGGGTTTCCTAACCCTATTTCTATGATGTGGTTAACATGTTTATATGATTAAGTGATATAGGAAATAAGTTTTATGATGGGTTAATAATGTGTCAATGATCTTAAATGGATGATGACATTGATTGTATGAATTGGTCATAAGAGATAAGCATGATACTTGAAAGTTTACTTGTTAAGTTAATATATATGGAAGGTGTTAAGTGCGCTAAGTTGAATATTAAGATCATGATATATTGTGTTTGACTTTAGAAAAGTCATAATATGGGTTATAATGTGATCTCATATAGGCCTATAAAGAAAAAGTATGCAAGACTTTGAAAGTCAACATGTTATGTGCAAGTGATGAGTGCACTTTTAAGTGCAACTCCAAGTGTATGTGAATGTTATATATGCATGAGGTAGTTACGGGATAGGATAGCATGATGATTAAGTAAGTGCTAAGTATTGAATTATAATATTATGTTAGACTTAAGGAGTATTAGAGGTTCCAGGGCTACAAGTACTAAGGGCAAAAGAATTATAAGGTGAGTAAACATTATGTTTCAAGTTACAAGTACAAGTTATCATGTTTTGTGAACCGTTGATATCTTGAAACCCAAGTTCTTTTCTATTCTTTATTATGACTAAATGATTTCTTTGTAAGCTTCGGTTGCCAAAGGACAATTAGTCCAAAACCACTTTTGGTTATTCAATTATAATATAGAACCTTTGTGAATTGTTGCCTTACCTGATTTTCTTTATAAAACCACAATGTTATTATCTTTTGCTCAATAAGTTAAACTGCTATTGCTATTATCATGTGATTGCATTATTAAATGCTATTGTTATAAGTGTTTGCCATTAGCTCTTGTTATGGTATCTATGAACCCTTTATGCAGAAATCCTCACCGATGCAAGTAATCATCAGTACCTGTGCACATGGTCTTAACCCGATGGATAAGGGTAATGTATCCACCTCAGCTAGAAAAGCCAGTTCTAGTAGTGTAACCTGATCAGTTTCATGACTCTTCACAAGTTACAAGTTAAGAGTTGAAATTTGGTATAATGCCACCTCTCCCTTGAGTGAATGAGTTAATAGTCATCACTCTTTACAAGTTTACAAGTTACAAGTTGATTTCTGTGAACCTTGCTCATTTGCAAACCATGATTTATGAATCTTAAACCCTTATAAAGGGATATATGTTATTTACAAGTTTGTTGTTTACTCATTAAGATAATCTATCTCGCCCCTTTTCCTTGTGTGGCTTTAAGTGAGCATCAAAGGAGGCAAGGTGATCGCTCAAGCAATCTATTTGCTTAGAAAATTCCCTTGTCAAAGTTTATTACTATGATATGTTACGATGCATCTCTAGACGCTCCAGGAGTTCTTGTTTTAGGAGTCTTATTTTGGAACTATATGTTTGATGATTTATTTTGGGGTCTTAAAAATGTTCATTTATTTTGGGATTATGTTTAAAGTATATTTAACTATTCTTCCACAACTTAAGGTTTTCCTTTATAAAAGGTTTTATTAAGTAAATGCATGAGGTTCAGTATGATCCTAGGCTATGTTATTATACACATGAGTGGGTTCTATAGGTGTGGTTGACCTTATGTCTCCCTATGTTCTAAGACCATCATATCTCTGAAAATAGGATGTGACACACTATATCTAAAAGGAGGAGTTACACCTAATTCTTACTTAATAAGATCAATGATAGGACCTTCTTCATCATATACATCATTCAACTAGTCAAGATCTTCTCCATCAAGAATAGGAGTTTTTGATTCTTCTAACCATGGAGCTAAAGAATCATGCTCCTCAAAAATATAATCCAAGTATATTGGATTATAACTTTCATCCAACTTTTGCTAAGACTTTCACATTGTGTTTCTTAGTTTCAACCTCATATTATAATGTACATAGGCTAAATAATTCAAATTTTTATACTTTAATCTATTTCTAGTCTTTATATGAAATAAGCTAAAGGTGCTCCAATTTCTTTCACAATTTATTGCTGATGTTGTGTAATACCCAAAGATTTTATAGCTCATTCTAATTACTAATAATACTAAAGGATTACATATTAAGACATATATGAAATGAGCTAAAAGAAAGTATTATTGAAATTATGGCTTACATGCTACCTCATAGGATAGAACAAGAGAGACAAAGATCTCAAGAAGTTAAGAGTATCGCTCTGGATGCAGTAGCTAATGTTGCATCCATATAGGATGATAATAGAGAGTCATCCCAATCAAGACAATGCACAATAGATACAAGAGAACGAGGACTACCAAGAGACATGGATGCATTGATGCAAGAGAACTAAGAGCTAAGGTGACAATTTGAGGAATTGAGATGAAGGCAAGAAATGCCACTACTGTGTCATGACCCATCTTTGAGCCGCGACTGTCCTAGGGCATAAGGAGACGTAAGGTCACCTAAACCTGTAGAACAACCTATAATTCATAAGCTATTACCATTACGTTATCCTTAACCCAAGATTGTAGCCATAATTCCCATGTAATAGTCATTCAACATCTAAATTCATTTTCATACTTATCGCTTTTGAACTCCATTTTCTAGTATTCTAATTGCGACTCAAGTGAATATTAATTAAGTATCTGAACTATATTAAGATAATACCCAATCACACATACTAATAATACTCTAAATTTTATCATTATTACAGACTTTTAAAAAAAACATGGAGCTCTAGAGTGAAACCTCCAAAATTATAACAAAATATGTACATGATGATACCCAAAATCAGCAACGCAATTTCCAAGCGGAGATGTAGAACTTGGAATTTACCTTGCCAAACCGTCAACTGATCCTAAAAATAAATAACAATTACAGGGTGAGACAAAGCTCAGTGAGTACATAATAAAACTATATAAAATAAGCAAGTGATAGGTGGTTTAGTGATAATTTCTTATAGCAATGAAGTGAAACGGATCAAGAATCATTCTTATGGAATAGTTTTCCATATACAGTAATTATTGCATTTTTAATAGAATATTTCCTTTATTGGAAATGGTGTGTTTCCCACATTATCATTCGAGTGGCAGCTTACGCCTTGCTCACTCCCATTTCAGTCACACGTACAACTGATCGGGTCGCACGTACTGGGGGCCATAAACCCTTCCCAGCTAGGGTTCGGATACTCTTTACCCTATCCGTGGGTTCATTACCATTGTGCACAAGGCTGATGTATTACCCCACATCAGAGGGGTATTCTACTTATCACAGTATTATAAAAACATTTTTCCTTTCCATCCATGAAATAATTCAATGGATAATATATCAATAAATAATCAAAATTCCCATCATTGATCATATTAGGAAATGAAGCAATAAGGCACATGTGGCCAAGTGCCATAAGGGATATTTAATTCAATAATTGGTAAAGCACATCATGCATGCCAAAGAATTGCAATGCATTTTAATTAGGAAAGTGATCCAACATTTGGGCTTATATTTAAAGCACAAGAAATATAATATTATTAGGTACTCACCTTTTGCTCCTTAGTTCCTATACCGATAGTTCTAGTGCAGATTATAACGAGGCTCCTCGGTATCCCGAGCAATGCCTTTGCCTTTCGATTCTACAAATACACCTAAATAATCGTACATTAATTCCTACTCCTTTAACTTGCTAATCTCATTCTAACTCAACTTAACATTAACTTCCTACTACTAATCACCAAAACATATTCCAATACATTAAACAATACATATATAAACACATTAATTATTTAATCACTTTATTCCAAAATCCCATATTGTCCAAGTCCTTTCATTAAAACAATTAGGTTCCTTTTCCTTTCTAATTCCTTAATTAAATTCCATGTTTATCAAGCTAATATTCAAACAATCAACATTCATTCACCAATTGAAATTGATCTCTTTCAATTCCCATAAACCCTAATTTTACCAAATTGGGATGATTTGGGTAAAACCCAAAATTTCTCAATCAAATCTCAAATTGATCTTGCCAAGATGAAATTAGTGCCATGCAAAGCCTACCACAACAATCAAACATCAAACTACACTTCACATTACATACTTTCCTTATATCATGCATTATGCCTTCAAGAATTTCAATTTTTAAATAAAATCTCTAAATTCAAATTTTACATTTTTAAACCACTTTTTAACATCCCAAATAACCTTAGATATTGTTAAAAAAAAATTTGGACACTTCCCCTAAAAACCCTAGTTTGGCCGAACCTTATGTAACTTCCTCTTCATTGGTTTTACATGCTTCCTTTGTTATTATTCACCTATTAAACCCCAAATCCTTAACCCCAATTCTCATATTTCATCACCTAACATGCCAAACTAACTCTTCTTCAAATCATTCCACCAAAATCCAATTATAGAAATCAAAAGAAAAGGAATAATTACTAACAATTTATCATACTTAGGCTAAGGAAAGAAAGGAATCACTTAAGCAATAAATCTTACCTTGAAATGCTCCAAATTTAGCTCTAAGTTGAAGAACAAGTTGGGAGGTTTTGAGTCTTTGGTGAGGGTGAATTTTTTGGTGTAGGTTACAAATGAAATGGTTTAACACATTTTCATTTTATATACAAATAAAATCAATGGTGGTGATTTAATCATACAAGATCAATGGTCACATTTTTGCTTGAAATGGAGGGCTAAGATTGATCAAGATGGATGATTGAGATGGCCCTTAGGTGTATGGTGACTAAGCATGAAAATAATTAATACCATCATCACCAAAGTGAACATAATCATGGTGATGGAAAAGTAGGAGGCTTAGGTGTAAAGTTGGCATAAATCAACAAATATGGCTAACCTAATTCCTTTCTCATCCTAACCCCTAATTAACTTGTTCTAACCATTATTTAGTCAAACTCCACCAACATTTGAGGCCTTAGGGCTGGCCACTCCATGGGCTTGGGCTTTGAGTCCAAAAGCCCATTAACAAGCCCACCCGAAAACGTTTCCCGAACTTAAAATTTTTTTGTAACTTTTTCCTTTCCCTTTCACTTGGCATTTTAAATCTTACCTTCCCATATCATAATAAGCTTAAACTAAGCCATATTGCTTAAAATTAATTCGATAAAACATACAATAAATATTCCTATCTCATAAAAATATACACTCAAGCACTTAGCACCAACAAGAGTTTTTGTCATCCTGTCACTATGTCATTGATACTATACCCATAAAATTTATATTCTATGGTATTATTATAACTCTAATGAGCTATAGAGACCTTGGGTATTACATACTGCCTCCACCACTTATGGTACCACCTGTTCCTAGAGTTGAAAATATTCCCCCTCTTTGCCAAGGGCACCACATCATGTATGAAGAAGAATGCTACTAGAGGAAGGAGTTATAGTGAATGACTTTAAAAAGATGAAACCCCTTAAGTTTAAAAGAGAAGAAGGTGAGGATCCTTAAGATTTTTTAAAAGAATTGGATAAGATAACTCATAGACTATCATGCTATGACGAAAAGCTAATTGAACTAGTGGGGCTACAACTCAATAAAGATGCATAGGAATGGCTCGAGAGGGAGATTGAGAACCAGCTGTATCACATGGGTTGAATTTAAGAAAAGAATAATGGATGAGTTCTTAACTAAAGGAGAAAAGCAAAACCGTGCCTTTCAATTCAAACAATTGAAGTAAAAGCCTGAAATGACTATATCAGAGTATGCTCGGGAATTTAAACTTTCGAGCAAATATGCCTCTCATATAGTACCTCCAGAAGCAAGTAAGGTTGATCAATTCTGATGAAGGTTGATCGCTCCACTTTATAATGTCTTTATAGCCACTAATTTCCCCATTATGGCTAAAGTCATTGATAAAGCTAAGCTTATTGAGGCATGGCACAAGGCTAAATGAGCTAAATGAGCAAAAAGGGAGCAAAAACACAAAGGAAAAAGTAAAGGACAAAGTAACCAGCAACGGGGAGGCCTTACCCAAAGTAAGGTCTTGAACGAGCTTCCATAATATCCACTCCATAATAGCCAAGAATGGGAGGACAAAGTCAAGTTCGAGCTAGAAGTGTTTCAACAACCTTAGCCCCAGGTAATATTAACACATATAGAATAAGACATCAAGGTGAGCCCATACCTACTTGCACTAAGTATGGACGACAGTATTGAGGAGCTTGTCGGAGAGCCATAGGAGTATGCCTACACTATGTGACAAATGGGACATTTTATTAAGGATTATCTCAAAGGACAGTTATGGAGGCTTCGCAACCCACTATACAAACAAATTGAGTGGAAAATCATGGACCAAAAGGATAAGGCCATGGTACCAGATAATCCTTAAGCAATGTGCAAGCTATGGAAGGTAAAGGTAGAGGTAGAGGTAGAGGAAAAGTCTATACACTTAATCAACAAGAAACTTATACATCCCATAATGTTGTTACAGGTACCATCTCCATTCAGTCTATTAGTGCTTGATGTTTGTTTGATTCTAGTGCAACACATTCATTTATTTCACTATGTTTCACTAAGAAATTAAATAAGAATAAGGAGGTGATGAATAAACCTTTGATTATAACCACACCCTTGGGAGAAGCTGTAGGGTAGAATAAGTGTATAAGAATTGCATGGTAGAAATTGAAAATAAGAGGTATCCTACAAATTTGATTGAACTAAAGGTCTTGGAATTTGATGTCATACAAGGAATGGATTGGTTATCTATGCATAATGCTCATATAGATTGTAAAGAAAAAAGGATTTATTTCTAAGAGGAAAATGGATTCGAATTCACTTTTTAAGGTGATCAGAGTAGCTTTACTATGAATTTTATTTCAGCTATTGGAGCAAAAAGATTATTAAGGAATAGTTGTCAAGCCTATTTGGCACATGTAGTAGATATCGAGAAAGTAGATAAATCTTTTAAGAGGTTACCTATAGTAAATGAGTTTCTTATTGTGTTTCCTAAAGATCTAGTAGGACTACCATCAGACAGGAGATTGAGTTCACAATTGAGGTCTTACCTGAAACTTAGCCAATATCAATACCACCTTATTGGATGGCACCTTTAGAGTTAAAAGAATTGAAAGTTCAATTATAGGACCTACTTGATAAGGGTTTTATTAGGCTAAGTAGTTCCCCTTGGGGTACTTCGGTTCTGTTTGTAAAGAAGAAAGATGGGTCCTTAAGGTTGTGTATTGATTATAGACAATTGAATAAAGTGACTGTGAAGAATAAGTATCCTCTACCTAGGATTGATGATTAATTTGATCAATTACAAGAACCCAGTGAAGAAATATTAGGTGAAAATTAAGCGAAAGCAACATGGTAGGTGAAATTTCAAACAATTTAAAATTTCACTTACACCTAAATGGGTCCAATAAACATTCATCCAATCATCTAATTAATGTGTAAAACACATAAGAAAGAAAGAAGATCAAGTGGTAATCATATTACCTCTTGAAGCATATGAACTCCAATTCTTCTTTCCTCTCTAAAAGCTCCCTAAATGTTGAGCCTCTAGATTGTCTACACCAAGCTCCACCTTTAAGGCTCAATTTGATTTATTTAGATATTCTTGATTCTCTCTCTTGGTAGACCAATTGAATACGAGATTTTCTAAGACAAATCCTTGGTGATTTGATTTCTTCTAATTGCTATGGATATATCTTTTCAACAAATGAAACCTTTTTTCTTTCACAAAGAACAAAGAACAAGAAATGAAGAACAAGAAAATTGAAGAACTCTTCTTCTCTTTCTCTTCTCTCAAAACTTAGTTACTTAGGCTTCTCAAAAGAAAAGATGTTCATAAAAGCATTCGTTTATTAACAACATCCTTTGCATTTTAAATAGCCAACTACTATGTTGTTAATTAGGAAACAAATAAGATATTTATTATGCTTTTTATTTTAAGCTTAAATGGAAAAGACCAACTTACCCTTTATAGTTTATGATAATTTTTATTAAGCCTTAAGTAGTTGAAAGACTATTTTGACCTTGGTACACTTTCTCTAACCCCTAAATCCATCATATGGGCTTTAGGGTTGGAGAAAATCTCTAACCGGTAAATTAGCTCTCTCCATTTCACAAATGGGCTTGGGCCATTTAGGATTTAGTCCAAAGTTCAAATTAATTCTTTTAACCCATCAATAGTTTTAATTAATTAAATCCTTCTCATTTATATCATATACAAATTAGGATTTAATTAATAAGAAATCATTTTGGATTTAAATTTCAAGACATACTAGGGTCTTTATAAATTTAATTACAAGTTCAATCATTTTACCACTAATTAATTAATTAAACACTTTAATTAATTAATATGGTAAACCTTTTATCCTTGGAAGGTGAACACTTTTGAGTCTGTGACTTTCTAGGTTCATATCTAATTAGCAATAGGATTGAGAAAATAATTTCTCTGCTAATATGAAAACCTTATATCACCCTTAGTCCCATAAGTCATGAGTGACGCCTAGCATAGCATATCATGACTACCTAATTAGAATGAATATGAGTGTTTAATTACTTATTCATCTAATGGACCATTGATCATAATTAACGTACACTAAAATCCCTTCATTATGAAATCCCAATCTTAGCTAGGGTCATGGATTTGTCAAACCCTAATATGCTTTAATCATATGTCTATATCTCAATTCTAATTCTTTATAAAATTGATTCCTACTAGAAACCTTTTCTGGTGAATCTTTACTACCTTAGCCAAGGATTTTATTATCAAGAATAATCAGATCGCATAGGATTTCTTCCTTATTTATTCAAGTTAATGAATTCTCTCTTGGCAATCACTTACCTCCATTCACAACTAGTTAAAACTATCACATACCGTATACCAATACTTGAATAGCATTAGTATGTAAGTAGTAATAAATTCCAACTACTAATAAATAAGATACAGTGTCCCTCAAGTCAAAGGACTATATGTACAATTATGACTTAGATGATGATTTATTGACTAACAATAAAACTCCATGTCATCATCATCTAACGTCATAGTTCGATCATTCATCACATGAATATCCATATATTTATATCGATAATATTTGTCAAATAGTATGATGCTTACTATCTCTATAATCATAAGTATGACATACTGATTATAGATTATAAACAAAGGTGATGGCCTTTCGAAATTAATGATGCCCAGTCATCAATCCTATGGCCATGAACATTTTAAAGTATTTGTTTAAGAGCGATCTACCATCCATATTCTCAACACTTAAGAATAGATCATCTTTTAAAAAATACTTATGGACTTCAAATATATATTTAATATAATAGAACAATTTCATTTATAAACATATATTTTATTGCCATTTAGGGATAATGTTTTACATTTACATAACTTATGCATTGCTCTAGGGCATACCCTATACTAGCTAGTTATTTCTCTAAGATAGACTTGCAATCTGGTTATCATCAACTTAAAATTCAAACAAAAGGATGTTTGTAAAATTGCTTTTAGAACGAGACATAGACATTATGAATTTACAATATTACCATTTGGTTTGATGAATGCACCAACGAATTTTATAGATTTGATGAATTAAGTGTTTAAGCCGTTTCTAGACAAATTTGTGATTGTATTTATTAATGATATTCTTATATATTTAAGGAGTAAGGAAGAATATGAGGAACACTTGAGAATAGTATTGCAAACTTTGAGAGAGCATAAGCTTTATGATAAATTGTCTAAATGTGACTTTTGGATGGAACAAGTTTTTTTTTTCCTTGGACATATAGTTAGCAAAGAAGGAATCAAGGTAGATCCTAAGAAAGTAGAAGAGGTAGCGAATTGGACTCGACCCATAACTGTTACTGAAGTGAGGAGTTTCCTAGGTATGGTGGGTTACTATCACCATTTTATAAAGGATTTCTCAAAAATAGCAGTGCCGCTAACAAGACTTACAAGAAAGTAAGTTAAGTTTAAATGGGATGAGACATGTGAGAAGAGTTTTCAAACACTTAATGATTGTTTAATCACATCTCCTATATTGGCATTACCTTATGGGAATGAAGGTTTTGCCATATATTGTGATGCCTCTAGAATTGGTTTAGGATGCGTGTTAATGTAAAATGAAAAAGTTATTACTTACACATCTAGGCAACTGAAGCAACTTAAGATAAACTATCCCATGCATGATTTAGGAATGGCAGCAGTTGTCTTTGCTTTAAAGATATGGAGACACTATATGTATGGGGAGAAATGTGAGGTTTGTACAGATCATAAAAGTCTTCAATATATCTTAAAGTAAAGAGATTTAAATTCAAGGCAAAGAACATCGATGGAGTTGTTAAAGGATTATGATTGTAAATACTTTACCATCCTGGTAAAGCCAATACCGTACCAAATGCATTAAGTAGGAAGTCAATGGGTAGTCTCTTGCATATTGCTATGCAAAAGAGGCCAATAATAAGGGAGTTAAAGGAGATGTTTAATGAAGGTTTACAATTGGAAGTAGATGAATTACAAGTACTATTTGCTTGCTTCCAAATAAGGTCCAAACTCCCTGATGAGATAAAGATGTCGCAAAATCAAGACCCCTAGCTAATAAAAATCTTCGAGGATGTGGAAGAGGGATAAGCCCTAGAGTTTCAAATAGAAAAGGTGTTTTAAATTGTGGAGATTGATTATGTATGCCTAACATAAGAGAATTGAGAGAAAGAATTTTGAAAAAAGCACATCAAACCTCGTATAGCGTACATCCAGGTGCTACGAAAATGTACCATGATATAAAGAGTACTTATTAGTGGCCTGGAATGAAGAAAGATGTGGCAAACTTTGTAGCTTTATGTCTCACTTGTCAGCAAGTGAAATTTGAACACCAAAGACCATCTAGATTTCTTCAAGAGATAAGATTACCAGAGTGGAAGTGGGAATGGATCACTATAGATTTCATAATGGGTCTACCCAAGATTACAAAAGGGTATAACTCAATGTGGGTTATAGTGGATCAACTAACAAAATCTACACACTTCATTGAGGTAAAGACTACATATTCGATAGCCCAATATGCCCAAATATATGTCAATGAAATTATCATATTGCATTGGGTTCCACTTTCCATTATCTTAAATAGAGGGACTCAATTCATATCAAGGTTCTAGCAAAATTAGAAGAGGCATTAGGTACACAACTCGACTTCAGCATAACCTTTCACCCACAAATAGATGGACAATTTGAGAGAACAATACAAATGTTAGAAGATATGCTCCATATGTGCACTATAGATTTCAGAGGAAGCTAGGACAAACATCTCCAACTTATTGAATTTGTGTATAACAATAGTTACCATTCCTCTATAGGAATGGCACTATACTAGGCACTATATGGTAGGAAATGCCGATCTCTAATTTATTAGACCGAAATGGGTGAAAAGTATCTTGAAGCTCCAAATATGATTAAAGAAGCCATTGAGAAAGTGAAGATTTTTCAAAAAAGACTGAAAACGGCCTTTAGCCGCCAGAAGAGTTATGCCAATCCCAAGAGAAAGGATGTCCATTTCATGGTAGGTAACCATGTCTTTTTGAAAGTCTCCCCCATGAAAGGAGTGATGAGATTTGGCAAAAAGGGAATATTATCCCTATACTTCATTAGACCTTTTGAGATTCTCGATAAGGCTGGAGAAGTTTCATACCGATTAGCATTGCCTCTAGCATTGGAATATGTGCATCCAATTTTTCATGTGTCGATGTTAAGGAAGTACATCCCTAACCCCTCACACATGTTGCAACCATAATTTATTGAGATCAACCAAGACCTTTCCTATGAAGAGGTTCCGATCGAAATTCTGGATCAACAAATGAAGAAACTTCAAAACAAAAATATACCAATGGTCAAAGTTCAATGGCATAACCATAATATGGAAGAATGTACATGGGAAAATAAAGATGACATGCTTTCAAAAGTACCCATAACTGTTTAATCAGTAACAGGTAAGCTCCTTTAAAAATTAGAGGATGAATTTTTTTTTAAGGGGGATGGAATTTAATACCCAAGGATTTTATAGCTCATTCTAATTACTAATAATACTAGAAGATTAGATTTTTGAATGTCAGTATAGTATAGAAATGATAACAAATCGAGTAGGAATCATGTGACTTAATATGCAATGTTTGCCTAGTTTATAATTTTATCATGACTAATTGTTCTCTAATGAATTAAATAGAGTTCATATGATAACTAGTGATGTATATAAAGAAGTTAGAGAACATAAATTTGAAAGTTATAGTGAAAGGAATGATAGGAAGTTAAAAGAAAATTTTCAAAGTACATTAATAGGCTTATGGGCTTGTTAATGAGCCTTGGAACATCAAAGGTCCAAGCCCAATTAGAGGCGGCCAGCCCATGGGCCCAAGAGTGACTAAACATCAAAATTGTGAGCTAAAATATTTGGCCTAAGATAATAGAAAATGATGTTGTAAAGAGGGTCACAAAAATTGACCAAGCTAGCCACAAAAATTGACCAAGTCAAAATGTTAAATAAGTTGAACTCTCATCTTCCCTACACATGAGTCTAGGTGCATTTTTAGCATTCCCATACCATCATTATGAACATCACAATTGTAGAGAAAATCCTTGCCATCCAAGTTGATCAAATCATAGCCATCCATTATGATTAAATCTTGATCATTGAATTGAGATTGATCAAATCGTCACCATCTAACCCATTACATATATAAGCAAATTTATATTATGAATATCATTTTGCCTATCTCTACAGCAAAGTCTCACAATAAGAAAAGAAATTCTTTCTACACTAATTGTAACAAGAACTTGCTAAAACAAAATCTCCCAAGGTGAAAAATTATGTTCATCTTTTCTTTTATATGTTTTAAGTATAATTTTAGTATTTAAGTTACATAGATTTCTTCTACACCATATATATGAAATTTGGCTATATAGGAGTATTTATACAAGATATAGTTTTTATATTCTTAGTTGAAATAAAAATTTTTGGTTAGAAAATTAAAGGATTTATGTAAAGATAGATAAAGGAAACATGAAAAATACCTAAGTATCACTAAAGGGAATTCGGCCAACATTCGAAAATGATAAAAGAAGTATTCTAAATTCTAATTGAATATATCTATGGTTATTTTAGATGAAGAAAATGATCTAGAAGGTTAAAATGAATTTTGGGAACTTGATTCAAAATTTGGAAATCTTTGTGGCATAAACTTAGTTAAAAGAGGAACTTGGTGTTCTAATACTAGATTTTGATAATTGAATGATCATATATGTTTTATGTCATGTTAATTTCATATTTCTACAACTAATTTAAAGATTTGATAAGGAATTATAAGTTTTCTCCAAATTTGACCTAAGTGGGACAAGTTGGGGTTCATATGAATAAGAGTGAAATAACTCAAAATAATTGGTATGAATTTATTTCCTAGGGTTAATTTGATGAATCTATGGTTAATTTGAGGTTTGAAAGGGAAATTGATAGTTTTTCCCAATTTCTAGGGTTTATGGAACAATTTGGGAATTTTGAGATTTAAACTTGAATTCATGAAATTGAATAAGGAATACAGCTTGGAAATAATTAGAAATAAGAATAAGTATGAATATGACACTATTGATACACCCCTATTGTAAGTTGAAATAATAAAATAAATGTAAGATAGATAAGTTATAATTAGTAACATCATTAGTTACTAATTGATATATAATTAAAATGATATAGGTGTAGAACATCAAAGCAAGGGCAAGAAAATTGCTCAAGATCGTGAAGGACACTAAGTTAACTAAGAGTGAACATTAATAGGAGAAAAAGAGCTCAATGTGAGTACTTAATAATATGATGTAACTATGCTTTATTACTTGCAACCATTGCTTGGATTGCCATCCTTTCACATGTACCTTTAAGTGACATTGAATATGTGATTGCCCATTGATTGTTAAGCCTTTGAAACTCCATATCTTTCTTATATGATATTTGACCATAATGAGCTTCCTATATTGATTCTATGTTATCCTCAATGATGAGAATGATTAATATGCCAAACTATGTTCCATTGAATTTCTATAATAGATCTTGGACATGTCTTTCATTATTACCCTTAATTAAGCAAAAATTCTCTCTGGTGCGAGGAAATATATTAAGCCTTATGCACTTAGTATAAGCTCATGGGTAAGGTGAGAGTACCAAACCTTTGTTAGTGGGAACGCCTAACTGCAAGGCCCGATCAGCCTCACGTAGTGTAATGCATATGAGTGAGCAAGGCTTAGGCCGCCACTCTTTAATATTCATGTGTGGAAAGTTTTCCGCTTCTAAGACATTATTATTTCTACTAAAACATGCTCTAAAGTTCAAAATGACCAATTTTGATTAACATCATTCCATTACCATCATGAACCTATCCAAGTGTTATCTTATAATGCCTTCATATTATGCTATATTATTATATATTCACTAAGCTTGTCTCATTCTATAGTTGTTTAAAATTTTTCAAGTCAAGATGATTTGTTAGCTAGATAAATTTCGAGCTATGCTTCTTCGCTTGGGACTTGCTCTACTTAAATGCTATGTTTTGTGTTTGGCTTATGTCATCCCAAGGATAATCGATCTATAACTCCATGGTATCTGAAGGCTTAGTATTAAAATGTATTGTGTTTAGAAGTATTGTAAACAAATCATAATAGTTGTTATTGTAAACCCTTAATTTTGCACTGTTATCATCCAATCACAGTTTTTGCACCTACTAAGTTTAATGTGCTACGCAAAGCCATTATGATAATCCTACTAGCCAGTTAGTCGGCTGGGGTTTGAGGCCAGTGCCCCCTGAAAGAAAATTTTTTTAACCTTCAATTACATTGCTACCAAACATCCAAATTTCCTAAACTCCATATCAACCAATATCTAAAAAGAAAAAAGAAAAAAGGGGCCACGTTTGCTACCGCTGGAGCAACCAGTGGTACTGCCGGAGCAGCCAGTGGTACTGCCAGAGCAGCCGGTGTTGCCACTGGCTGTCTGGGCATCACTGCCAGCATCTTCAACGGTGCGCTGCCCAGAACACCAGCAATGCCGCCTAAAGGCTCGGTGGCGCAGTCTCTACTACCCTTTTTACAATTCCCAAAATCTCCCCAATCTGATTTTTTAGTATTTTTCTAGCCCTACCCTTTTAGTCTTTTCACTTTCCCACTTCCCTAACTACCTTCACCCACTTTTCTTATAAATACCTCCGTCCACTTCTCATTTCTAGACATCTCTTGAGTTAGTATTGATGGTTATCTACTAATTCGCCTCTTCTTCTCCCTCCAACCACTCTTTAATTAATTAATTAATCTTTTCAATTAATTAATTATCCCACCCTAACCAAGTTAATTAATCTTTTTAATTAATTAAAACTCTTTTTTTAAATTAAAATTATTCACATTTTTCCGAAATCAAATTAATCCTTTTTCTCAATCTACCTTTCATCCAAATTAATTAATTAATCTTTTTAATTAATTAATCCATCTATCCTTTTCATCATATTAATTAGTTAATTAATCATTTTAATTAATTAATTAATTAATCTTCTAATCCATCCAATCACTCAGTCCCGATAAAATGGAACTTCATCCGGTAAAACCCTTCGCCCACCAAAAGGCAAGGTATCAGCCTTTTCCTCTCAAATCCAAATCAAATCAATCAATTGAATCAACTCTTAAATCTCTCCACTTAATTGTGGAATGAACTACATGGGTTTTGATCCCTATTTAATTGGGTACGTAGGCATGTTTGGAATCTAAATCCAAACCTCAAATCCAAATCCCAATCAATCCCCGTCTCCCTTTTTTTTTAATGTGATTTGTGGATGTTTCATTTTAATTTTCTTATTATATTCATGTCATGCTCATGCATTAATTGTCATATAACATTTGTTATCTATGAAATTAATTTTTCAAAGTCAAATTAAACCTAAGAGCCAAATTTAAATTATTTAAAACTAAAAACATAGTCCCCAAACTCAACCTGGTTCAAAGACTAGTGATTTTTATCCTTAGGCAAATTAATTAAAAATTAATGAATTGGAGTCAATTTAGGTTTGTTCCTTAATGTTTTCCTAACTAAATAAAATTAAGGTGGTGACTCCTAAAATCATTTTCAAAATCAACCAATCCGACCCTAAAGATTCGATTGTGAGTCTAAATCCGAATGAGCAACCCAATTCCCTATAGTAGACTAAGCGAAAATATGTAAATTCCTATCATTTGTAACCTAACATCAAAATCACACCCTCACCGAAAGCTAAAATCTCTTAACCTGTTCTTCATCCAAATTCAAAGCATTTTAGGATAAGATTTCATGTTTAAGTGTTTCTCTCCTTGTTCCTAACCTAAGAATGATAAGTTATTAGCAAGTATATACTTTTCTTTTGATTTCTATGGTTGATTTTGATGGAGGGATTTAAGGGAGGACTTAGTTTGCATGTTAGATGAGGGAATATAAAAATGGGTGAAATTTGGGGTTTAATAAGTAAGAGATAACAAAGAAAGCATCAGAAGATCAAAGGCAGTTGGGCAGACACGAGTGGCCCCACCACTAGGGTTCCAGCAGTGTAATAAGGGAAGTTTAGAAATTCATCTAGAAGCCTCCCACGGGTGGAGGCGCGACTGAGATTTCACCCGTGGGCAGTTATGTTTTTGGCCATATTGAAATGGTTTGTCCTAGTGTTCATGACTTATTACTAGATTATTCCATTAACATTTTTATAAATTTCTTCATTCATGATCCTATAATAAAAGTATTGAGAATGCAATTAGATGTTGATGTTGCATATGTTTCCTTAATTATGTTACGGGGGATATTTGAAGGATATTAAGTTGGCTCATGACATTTGTAAGCAAGGGGTAGATGATATGTTTATATGAAATAGATAGAGTTTGGTTAGAAAGTTAAAGGAATAGAAATTGATGTACATTGTTTAGATGTATTTGTAGAATCGAAAGGCAAGGGTATTGCTCAGGATACCGAGGAGACTCGCTATAATTTGCGTTAAGTTGTCAATATAGGAGCTAAGGAATAGGAGGTGAGTACTTAATAATATTTTTCAACTTGAGCTTTAAATATAAGCATAAATGTTAATTCATTTCCAATTTAGAATGTATTGCAATTCTTTGGCAAGCATTATTTACTCTCTTGATTATTGAGCCAAAGTGAATCAAACATTCCTTATGGCATTTGGCCAAATGAGCCTATATTGTTTTGATCTTATAATGTGATCAATGATGAGAACCTAATCGTTATTGATATATTATCCATTAAATCATTTCATGGATAGAAAAGAAAAAATGTTATAATGATATCATGATAAGCAAAATACCCCTCTGATGTCGTTTATAGCTTAAATAAAAGATATCTCATTTAATGATGATCAAATCTTGCAAAATACAAACCTATCAAAAAGGATAGCCCTTTCAATGTCATCTATAGCTTATCCAATTTCTTGTAGTCCTGTCAACCTATAATTATTTCAAAAAAAAAAAAAATATCATGCCTGAAGTCATGGTCTAGTGTAACAACCCACATCCACCCTAGGAATTTTCATGACAATTTGCTTGATTTAGAACTATTAAGATTAAGTGTATGCTTTTATAGGAATTTGTGTTATGTGATTAATGAGTATGTGGCATATTAAATTAATTTTAATATGCATAATATGAGTTATTATTCTAAAATAAATGATTTATATAAAGTTCATTAGCATAAAATAATTTATTTTTCATAAAATAAATTTTCATGCAAAAAGGTGATTTTTATGCATAAAATAATTTTTATCAGTATTTTAAAATAATTTTTAAATAAATTGTAATACCCAAGATTTCCATAGCTCATTAGAGTTATAATAATACCATAAAGTATAAATTTCTATGAACATTGTACTAATGATATAGTGATGGGATAAAGAAACCCTTCTTGATGCTAAGTGTATGATTGCGTATCTTTATGAAATGTGAATGTTCATGTGCATTTTATTGAGTTAATTTAAGGTAATATGGCTTAGTTTGAGTTTGTTATGATATGGGAAGGTAGGATTTGAAATTCCAAGTGAAAGGGAAAGAAAAAGCTACGGAAAATTTTTAGGTTTGGTAAATGTGTTCGGACGAGCTTGTTAATGGGCCTTAGACTGAAGGCCTAAGCCCATGGATTAGCTAGCCCACCAAGGTCCAAATATGGTGGGACTTAACTCAACTAAAGTTAGAATAAGTTAACTAAGGGTCAGGGTGAGATTAGGTTAGGTTAGTTACCATTTGGATGATAGCCATCTTTGTTGACTTTTGTCAACTTTGACACCTAAGCTAATTCACTTTCCCATCCCCTTGTCCACATGCATTTTAGTGATTATGAAAATCATCATTATGGTGCCAAGTCACCATCCACCTAAGGGAAATCTTAACCATCCATCTTAATCAATCTCAACCATCCATCTTAGGTAAAAATGTGACCATTGATCTTTTGAGATTAAATCACCACCATTAATTTCATTTACATATAAAGTGAAAATGTGTAAATTCCTCTCATTTGTAACCTAACATCAAAATCACACCCTCACCAAAAGCTAAAATCTCTTAACCTGTTCTTCATCCAAATTCAAAGCATTTCAAGATAAGATTTCATGTTTAAGTGTTTCTCTCCTTGTTCCTAACCTAAGAATGATAAGTTATTAGCAAGTATATACTTTTCTTTTGATTTCTATGATTGATTTTGATGGAGGGATTTAAGGGAGGACTTAGTTTGCATGTTAGATGAGGGAATATGAAAATGGGTGAAATTTGGGGTTAATAAGTAAGAGGTAACAAAGAAAGCATGAAAAGATCAAAGGGAGTTGGGCAGACACGAGTGGCCCCACCACTGGGGTTCCAGCCGTGTGATAAGGGAAGTTTAGAAATTCATCCAGAAGCCTCCCACGGGTGGAGGCACGGCTGAGGTTTCACCCGTGGGCAATTATGTTTTTAGCTATATTGAAATGGTTTGTCCTAGTGTTCATGACTTATTACTAGATTATTCCACTAACATTTTTATAAATTTCTTCATTCATGATCCTATAATAAAAGTATTGAGAATGCAATTAGATGTTGATGTTGCATGTGTTTCCTTAATTGTGTTATGGGGGATATTTGAAGGATATTGAGTTGGCTCATGACATTTATGAGCAAGGGGTAGATGATATGTTTATATGAAATAGATAGAGTTTGGTTAGAAAGTTAAAGGAATAGAAATTGATATACATTGTTTGGATGTATTTGTAGAATCAAAAGGCAAGGGTATTGCTTAGGATAGTGAGGAGGCTCGCTATAATTTGCGTTAAGTTGTCAATATAGGATCTAAGGAGTAGGAGGTGAGTACTTAATAATATTTTTCAACTTGAGCTTTAAATATAAGCATTAATGTTAATTCATTTCCAATTTGGAATGTATTGCAATTCTTTGGCAAGCATTATTTACTCTCTTAATTATTGAGCCAAAGTGAATCAAACATTCTTTATGGCATTTGGCCAAATGAGCCTATATTGTTTTGATCTTATAATGTGATCAATGATGAGAACCTAATTGTTATTGATATATTATCCATTAAATCATTTCATGGATAGAAAAAAAAATGTTATAATGATATCATGATAAGCAAAATACCCCTCTGATATGGGGCAATACATCAGACATTGTGCACAATGGTAATGGACCCATGGATAGGGTAAAGAATATCCGAACCCTAGCTGGGAAGGATTTAATGTCCCTAGTTTGTATGGCCTGATCAGTTGTACATGTGACGAGGTATATGGAAGTGAGCAAGGTGTATGCTGCCACTCGATTGATTATGAGGGAAACACACCGTTTCCAAGAAAGGAATTGTTCTGCAAAAGATATAACTTTTGATACATACATATGGGAAAATTGTTTCATAAGAATAATTTCTAATCTACTTTACTTCATTGCTATAATGAATTACCTTTGAGCATACACCAATGTTTAACCTTTGATATTATTCTGTACTCACTGAGCTTTGTCTCACCCTATAGTTGTTGTTTATTTTCAGGACTAGCTGATAGATCGGCAAGGTAAATTCCAAGTTCTGCATCTCCACTTGGAAATTGCACTACTATTTTGGTGTTATGTTGTATATACTATGTTATATTTTGAAAGTTTCACTTTAGATCTCTATGGATTGTTAAGGTCTATACTAATGATGTAATTTAGGATATTCATAGTATGTGTATGGGTTGGTATTATTTTACTTTAGTCTAAGTACTAAGTAATGTATGAATAAGTTGTAAATTAAAATAACAGTAAATGTTATCTTATGGATGAATGATATGGTAATCAATGATAAGGAATGGTTGTCTTGGTTCCGATCTTGGGGTAAAGGTAGCATGGTTTTTTCTTCAAAAGTTAATAATTTATAAGAGGGTTCTACGGGCTTAGGTGACCTTAAGTCTCCCTATGCCCTAGGACAGTCATGGCTCAAAGATGGGTCATGACATAAATATTTTAGAGAAAATTTTAATGAAAATAGTAAGACAAATATTTTATTTTTAATTACCTATAATCAGCCCCAAAATTAATTAAAAAGCCTAAGTACCCAAAAGTCCACTACACCAAAATACTCATTAAGTATAATCTTGGAAATTGCACAAAATCCTATATATAAAATGAGAATTTCAGCTAGCCCTTGATTTCCAATAGTCACCATTTTGTTTTTTAGTATTTTGAGAAAAAAATTCTCCCAAAATAATTCTCTCTACTGAAATTCTCAAAAACACTTTCAATTTTGTGATTTCTTGACCGTAATCGTAAGTTTTTCTTCTCTTTCGATTTCCTATCTGATTTCTATGAAATATGAGAAAATTATTTTAAATTGAGTATTTACTAATTTCTATAGATTTAATTCAGTTTGAGTGAATTCTTGAAAGATAAATTAATTTCTCTAGTGAAAACACTAACCTTCCTATGCAATTTCTCTAAAGGTGAATCTTATAACTAAAAATTTAAATTTTCATTCATAAACTCAATAAAGGGGGGGAAATTTCTACATCATTGAATTCTAAACTGATTTTTGATGTGTGTAGATGAAAAATATTGGATTAAATCATATTTCTACATATTACTATAATGACCAAAAAGTTTCAGAAAACAAGGAAATTCAAGGTTTTCGTCCTAGAATTTGAAAGTTGGAAAATTCTATAATTATATATGTATGTGGTAGTTGATTTGTGTATGATGGAATTCTAAACTAATATTTTTTTTGTTTGGATAAAAATAATGATTTAAATCAGGTGTTTACATATTTCTGTAATGAACGGAAAGCGCAAAATCCTAGAAAACTCATGATTTTCACTCTAAAACCCTAAACTTGGAATTTTCTTGTCAATGGCTGCCAATTTGTATATATTGATGTTCATAACTGATATTTGTTGTGATTGAATGAAAAATAATGATTTAAAACACCTATTTATATATTACTGTAGTGACCGGAAAGTACCGGAAACAAGAAAGATTTATGGTTTTCACTCTAACACCTATACTTGGAAATTTTTCATGCATATGGATTTATATATGTGCCAATTCCTACATGTTTATATTCTAAAATGATTTTTGTTTTGATTATATGAAAAATCTTGGTTTAAAACATATTTTTGCATATTACTGTAATAGACGAAAATTGCGAAAAGTAAGAAATTCAGGTTTTTCTCTTGATAGTGCATTAGGCCATTGTTGGGATTTTTATCCCAATGTCTATAGTTTTTATGGGATTTATTTTGTTGATTATTGACATGTATGTATGAATGATAAATGGTTACATTGCTTGTTAGTTGAAGGAATGACTCCAGACAAGGCTAGAGACAATTTGGTATACTTAAGGTATCTTAACCTTAGGTTATGATTAATATGTGAATGTGATTAGATAATATGGAAGTAGGTTGTATGATGACTTGATAATGAATTAATGACCTTGAATTGATGAAGAGATTGATTGAATGAATTGGTTATAAGAGATAAGCATGACACTTGAAAGGTTATTTGTGAAGTTCACATATATGGAAGTGTTCAGTATACTAAGATGATTGTTAAAGTAAATTGATATTAAGATAATGATATTGTGTTGACCTTAGAAAGGTATTGACATGAATTATAATGTGTTTTCATATAGGCCTATAAAGGCTAAGTGCACAAGACTTTTAAAGTCTACATGTTATGTGCAAGTGATGAGTGCACTTCTCTGTGCAACTCTAAGTGTATGTGAATGTTATATGTGCATGGGGTAGTTATGGGATAGGATAGCATGATGATTAAATAAATACTACATATTGAATTAGATATTATGTTAGAGCTTGAGAAGCTTTAGAGGTTCAAAAGGGCTACGTGCACTAGGAGCAAAGGAACCATAGGGTGAGTAAACACTATGTTCATACTACAAGTGTGAGTAAACATTATGTTCAAGTTACAAGTACAAGTTATCTTGTTATGTGAACCTTTGATATCTTCAAACCCAAGTTCTTCCCTACTTTTAATTATGACTAAATGATTTCTTTGTAAGCTTGGGTTGCTAAAGGACATTTGGTCCAAAACCATTTATGATTACTCAACTATAATAAAGAACCTTTGTGATTATTGCCTTAACTTATATTCTTTCTAGAACTACATTGTTATTTTTCTTTTGTATGTTAAGTTAAACATCTATTGTTATTATGCCACATGTGATTGCATTTCTTCAATGCTATTTTATAAGTGTTTACCATTAGCTCTAGCTATGGTACCATAACCCTTTTTATGCAGAAATCCTTATACTGATGAGAGTAATCATCAGCTATGTGTTCGAGTGGTAATGGCAATAGCCTTCACTCTATGTGTTCAAGTGATAATGGCAATAGCCTTCACTTTATGTGTTTAAGTGATTATGGCAATATCCTTCACTCTATGTGTTTGAGTGATTATAGCAGTAGCCTTCACTCTATATGTTAAGTGTTATAAGTGTGATTTCTATGAACCTTTCTAAATTACAAACTATGAATCATGAACTATAAGTTATGAGCTATGAGCCCTTTCTAAGGGATATGTGTTATTGTCTAAGCCCCATTGTTTACTCATTGAAATCATTTATCTCACCCTATTTTTTTGTGTGGTTCTAGGTGAGCAACATGAAGAGGCAAAGTGATGGCTCAAGCATTCTACTTCACTTGGGGATTCCTTGTCAATATGTTATGAAGAGATATTCATAGACGCTTCGGGAGTTTATTTTGGGATATTAATATTTTGGGATATTAATTATTGATGATTTGTCTTAAAACTTTAAATGTTATTTTTCTTATGAGATGTTTCCCAAGTGTTTTACTAAACTATTCTTCTGTATATTGAGGTTTCTAATATTATTAGATATTTTTAAGTTAATGCATTGGATTTGGTATGATCCTAAGCATGAATTGTATATGTATAAGTGGGTTCTATGGGTATGGGTGACCTTATATCTCTCTATCTTCTAGGACCGTCATGTCTCCAAAATTGGGATGTGACATCTAGCCATTCCTCCTCTACCTTTTGAGTGAAAATCTCTCATGTCCTCATTAGAGTCAAAGTCTATCACAATCTCTTTTTTTTTTTAGTCACTACTGTAACTTGTGGTGCCACACTTCCAGTAGATCCCCGAATCTCCTTCAAAGAATGAGTCACCCCCTTTGTTTGGATTGCAGTCCTCTTGCTACCAATGGCTCCTCATATAGTCTCTCTTTCCTTAGCTACTTCATCCTCTATTCCTCTCAGTAGGGTAGCCTAGTACTCTTTCTCAATTGGCCAA
Organism: Reutealis trisperma; assembly: GCA_947687605.1. Taxonomy (NCBI): domain Eukaryota; kingdom Viridiplantae; phylum Streptophyta; class Magnoliopsida; order Malpighiales; family Euphorbiaceae; genus Reutealis; species Reutealis trisperma. The sequence goes on from CANTUT010000302.1 coordinate 587,373, forward strand.
ACCACTTTTGTCAACTACTTGGCATACCTCTCTGTGGTCCCAAGTGAAATCCCAAAATAAAAAGCATGATAACTCCTCAGCCAGCCATCACTTGAGAGCTTTGGCAATGGGAGCTATAATTTGCACAAACTCCAAGAAGAAAAAAAAACTAAGGCACCTCTTAAGTCTGCCTCATCTGCCTTAAGACCCTTATCACCTAGTGGAAAGTTATTAAAACCAAGCCCAACAGGCAAAACCACTTGATATCCATAGCCCCCAGTCAAAAGGGATCTAATCCTTTACCATTGGCAGTGCTAAAAATATGTCCTCTGAAGGCAAGCTACAAGCAACCATCCTATCCTATCTCTAACCAAGTCTCAATAAAGCATGTGCAGACTGAAAAGCAAGGGCTACCACCCAAAAATGATCCATCAGCCACACTTAACCCAAAACCTAAAACTAGACACCCACAAAGCACCCAAAGCCGAAAGGGTAAGAGTAGACACATTTTTGTCACCTGAGAATAACTGGCAACACAGTTCATCTCTCTAAATCCCTAACAAAATAGTAAAGGCTCATTAATGTCTTTGCCAGCACGGCTCTAACCACAAAATGTCTTTGTTCTATTTGCCACTCTGGCATCACTCCTATTAACAAACCCGTATCTGACACTCAAACAAAAAATCAAGGCCCCTATGTTGAGTCTCTGCCCCCCATTATATCTCCCTAGTCGCCAAAATCATGAAACTTCTCAATCACAGCAGTCAAATTCACTTTACCATCACCGACCATCATTTGGCTTGCAACATCTTGAGACAAGTCCAAAAGACTCTTGAAAAATCTAAGAGATGCCAAACTCTAAGCTCTGGCACCACTAGAGCTATCTCCGGATTATAGTCAAGCCATAACATCGAACTTCCCAAAGGTAGGACACAACTCCTTTTTAGCAGTACCAAAACAGAAAACATGGGCCACCAGATTTCAAAACCTAAAACAAGCCCTCAAAAAAATCTCAATCTCCTCGTAACGCCACCATGGCAACTATTCCACACCAACTCAAGTTGAGTTCCTCAACCTTGTCAAGTTTTTTTTAGTCCACAAATGCATGGCTCCATGGACACAAAAGTCATATAAAAAAATTGCATTCATAAAGTAAATGTGTGAATCCACCCTCATGCATCTATGCAATCATTCATTATAAGCATCACCACAAATCATATATGGCATAGAAGTCAGGCAAAAGGTCCATGAATTATGAAACATGCATGCATCATCTGTGCACCAGCACCTATGCAATCATCTATAATCATATATCATCATGCATAAGCTGAGCCAATAGCCTCACTAACATCTCCTTAAGCTGACCAGTACTTCCTCAAAGCTAACCGATACCTCTTAAAGTTGACCTATGCCTCTTTGAAGCAAAATGATACCTTTCCATAACTAATCAATACAGTGTGACTTCCAGAGTCCCTTTACTCCTAGCAAAATTCTATTGAGCCTTCTGAAAAGCCCAACCCCTCATATTCAGAAGCCCAAGTTTCTTTAGCACAACCAAAATCTTGTTAGAATTTATTGAGTCGACTCGCCATGGGCTGAGGCTCTCCTATCAAAATCTTTTCAAAATCTCTCTAGCGGACTCACCATAGGTCGAGGCTCTCCTTTCACTAAATTATCAACTCCACCTATAAATGTCTAAAAATAGTCACCTAGACATCCATATAGTTCTTTTTTCCATCTCTTTTGTCCAAATCCATTAATTTCACTGATAAATGTCTAGAAACGGTCAACTAGACATCTATATGGTTTCACTTTCCATATCTTTTACCCAAATCTATTAGTTTCACTCATTAATGTCTAGAAACAATCACCTAGGCATCTATATGGTTCCGCTTTCCACCTTTTTTACCTAAAACATTTTTACCTCTAGCATTAAGGTCAAATAGATAGCCTTTATTGAGTTTACCCAAATCTTCTTTACCTCCAACATTTAATGTCTAGAAACAATCACCTAGGCATCTATATGGTTCCGCTTTCCACCTTTTTTACCTAAAACATTTTTACCTCTAGCATTAAGGTCAAATAGATAGCCTTTATTGAGTTTACCCAAATCTTCTTTACCTCCAACATTTAATGTCTAGAAACAATCACCTAGGCATCTATATGGTTCCGCTTTCCACCTTTTTTACCTAAAACATTTTTACCTCTAGCATTAAGGTCAAATAGATAGCCTTTATTGAGTTTACCCAAATCTTTTTTACCTCCAACATTAAGGCTAGACGGATAGCCTTAATTGAGATTTACCCCAGATCATCTTTATCTCCAACATTAAGACTAAACAAATAGCCTTGATTGAAATTTACCCTAGATCATCTTTACCTCCAACATTAAGACTGGACAGATAGTCTTGATTCTTCTTTACCTCCAACATTAAGGCTGGACAGATAGCCTAGATTGAGATTTACCCTAAATCATCTTTATCTCTAACATTAAGGCTGGACAAATGGCCTTGATTGAAATTCACCAAACCTTCTTTGTCCTCTAACATTAAGGCCAGACAAATAGCCTTGATTGAAATTCACCAAACCTTCTTTATCTCTAACATTAAGGCCGGATAGATAGCCTTGATTGAAATTCACCAAACCTTCTTTGTCCTAGGGCCAAATAGATAGCCTTAATTGAAATTTACCAAGAACATTCTCACATCCAATGTCAAGGTCGAACCGATAGCCATTAATAAAACCTCATTTATCCTAGAGGGCCTCTTCCCAAAGGATCTGATAAGAACACACAAGCCCAAAGTCTAACATAGCACCTCTTTCCAACATTCACTATCATCAAAATCACCTTTTGTTCAAAGCCAGTTCTGATGAGGGGGCAACTGTGAACCCTCAATTTTGCACCCTCATATCCAATTGCAGTTTTTACACCTGTTAAGTTTAATGTGCTATGCAGAGCCATTACAGTGGTCCTACTAGTCGGTTAGCGGGCTGGGGTTTGGGGGCAGTGCCCCTCAAAAGAAAATTTTTTAGCCTTCAATTACATTGCTATCGGACATCCAAATTTCCTAAACTCTATACCAACCAATCTCTAAAAAAAAAAAAAAAAAAAAAAAAGGCCCACATCAACTGCCACCAGTGGCCCCACTAGCATCTCCGATGGCATGTAGCCCAGAGGCCTAGTGGTGCCGCCAGCCCCTCTGATGGCGCGGTCCCTACTACCCTTTTTGTAGTTTCCAAAATGCCCTCAATCTGATTTTTCAGTATTTTTCTAGCCCTACCCTTTTAGTCTTTTCATTTTTCCACTTCCAAACTACCCTCACCTACTTTTTCTATAAATACCTCTCTTCACTTCTCATTTCTAAACATCTCTTGAGTTAGTATTAATGGTTATCTACTAATTCCTCTCTTCTTCTCCCTCTAATCACTCTCTAATTAATTAATTAATCTTTTTAATTAATTAATTATTTCACCCTAACCAAGTTAATTAATTTTTTAATTAACTAAAACTCTTTTGTTAAATTAAAATTAATCACTTGATTAATTAATTAATCAATCTTTTTAATTAATTAATTAATCACATTTTTCCAAAATCAAATTAATCCTTTTTCTCAATCCACCTTTCATCCAAATTAATTAATTAATCTTTTTAATTAATTAATCCATCTATCCTTTTCATCATATCAATTAGTTAATTAATCATTTTAATTAATTAATTAATCTTTCAATCCATCTAATCACCCGATCCTAATAAAATGGAACTTTGGTCCAGTAAAACCCTCTGCCTACCAAAAGTCAAGGTATCAGCCTTTTCCTCTCAAACCCAAATCAAATAAATCAATCCAATCAACCCTTAAATCCCTCCACTTAATCATGAAATGAACTACGTGGGTTTTGATCCCTATTCAATGAGGTACGTATCAATCCATCCAATCACCCAATCCTAATAAAATGGAACTTTAGTCCAGTAAAACCCTCTGCCTACCAAAAGTCAAGGTATCAGCCTTTTCCTCTCAAACCCAAATCAAATAAATCAATCCAATCAACCCTTAAATCCCTCCACTTAATCATGGAACAAACTACGTGGGTTTTGATCCCTATTCAATGAGGTACATAGGCATGTTTGGAATCTAAATCCAAATCCCAATCAATCTCGTTCTCCCTTTTTTTAATGTGATTTGTGGATGTTTCATTTTAATTTTCTTATTGTATTCATGTAATGCTCATGCATTAATTGTAATATAACATTTGTCATCTGTAAAATTAATTTTTCAAAGTCAAATTAAACCTAAGAGCCAAATTTAGATTATTTAAAACCAAAAACCTAGTCCCCGAACTCAACCTGGTTCAAAGACTAGTGATTTTTATCCTTGGGCAAATTAATTAAAAATTAATGAATTGGCGTCAATTTGGGTTTTTTCCTTAATGTTTTCCCAACTAAAAAAATTAAGGTGGCGACTCCCAAAATCATTTTTAAAATCAACAAATCCGAACCAGAGGATTCCATCGTGAGTCTAAACCCGAATGAGCAACTCGTTTCCCTCTAGCGGACCGGGCTGGTGCTCGAGCGATGCCTCATAGTTATATATACATATTTATGATAAGAATGTATGGATAGTACTTATTCATACTTATGAATGATATACTAATCAATGGTTATGAAATGGTATTAAAGTACATTGACTATAAATGAATGGTTAAAGGAACAACAGAAATGGTAAAGAGTGAATGAGGTTTCGATCATGGGATAAGATATAAAATGGAATGCACTATATGATAATAAGTTCAATAGGGTTCTACAGGTTTAGGTGGCTTTATGTCTCCCTAAATTTTAGGACTATCACAACCTAGAAATTGGGTTGTGACGTGTTGTTTGACTCAAAACTCACACGGCAATCTTTTGAAGTTCTGATGTAGACACTCCAAAATTAATACACCACTTACCTATATTGCAAAATAAATGTAACAACCCACACCTACTCTAGGAGTTTTCATGACCAATTTGCTTGACATAGAATTATCAAGGCTAATTGTGTGCTTTCATAGGAATTTATGTGCTATGTGATTGATGAGTATGTGGCATGTTAAATTAATTTTAAAATGTGTAATATGTGTTATTATTGTAAAATAAATAATTTATATGAAATGCATTAGCATAAAATAATTTATTCTATATAAAATGAGTTTTCATCCAAAAAGGCAATTTTTAAGCATAAAATAATTTTATAAATATTTTTAAAATAATTTTTTTATAAATGTTTTGGGGAAATTTTTAATGAAAATAATAAGAAAAATATTTATATTTTAATTACCTACAATCAGCCCCAAAATTAATTAAAAAGCCTAAATACCCAAAAGCGCACTACACCAAAACACTCCTAACCTAGCTTATTAAGGGTAAACTTGGAAATTGCACCCCAAACCCTAATATTTAATGTAAAATTCAGCTGCCATTAGTTTAGATAGCCTCCACTCTATTATTCTTCAGAATTTTTGTAGAAAAATTCTGCCAAAAATAATCTCTCAATCAAAATTCACAAAATACCTTCAAACTTTGCGATTTCGCGACCGTTTCGTAAGTTTTTCCTTTCCTTTTAATTTGCTATTTGATTTTTATGAAACCAATCATGGGAAAATTATCTTGAATTGAATAATTATGGACTTTTATTCATTAAATTTGGCTTAGGTGAATTCTTAAGAGAGAAATCAATTTTTCTACCGAAAACACTAACCTCTCTATGCGATTTCTCCAAAGGTGAATCCTACAACTCAAAATTGAAATTTTCAATGCATAAATGTCACATCCCAGCTTTTGAGACATGACGGTCCTAGAATATAAGGAGACATAAGGTCACCCATGCTTATAGAATCCACTCATACATATGCAAAAATTGTCTAGGAACTTACCGAACCTCATACATTAACTTAATAAAACCTTTTATAAAGGAAAAACCTTAAGTTGCGAAAGCTAAAAATATATTTTATTACAATTGATAAGAAAACAATAGTAAGACTCCAAGTAAATTTTCTAACATAATATCTCAAAGTAAAGTTCCCATAACAACTCCTGGAGCATCTAAGGACTCATCATAACATGGTATTATTAAAACTTTTACAAGGGAATTTCCCAAGCGGAGTAGGCAACTTGAGTGATCACCTTGCCTTCTCATAATGCTACCTAGAACCACACAAGGAAAAAGAAGTGAGATAGATGATCTCAATGAGTAAACAAATACAACTTATATAATAACATATATCCCTTAGAAGATTTCATAGCTCATCATTCAAAATTTATGATTCATAGTTCATGGCTTGCAATTTAACAGGGTTTATAAAAATCAACTTATAACTCATAACACATATAGAGCAGAGGCTGCTACCTTGTCTGCTTGTAATATAATATAGAGTAAAAGTTGTTGTCTTGTCCACTCATAACATAATATAGAGTGAAGGCTATTGCCTTGTCCACTCATAACATAATATAGAGTGAAGCCAGCTGCCTTGTCCACATATAACTCATAACATATAAAGTGAGCATTGCTGCCAAGTTCACACATAACTCATAACATAATTTATAACATATGAAGGTAACAATAGCACTGAAGGATACAATCAAATGTAACATAATAATAATAGGAATTTAGCTTTTTTTACAAAAGATGAACAATAGTGTAGTTCTAGAAAAAATATAAGTTGGGGCAATAATCGCAAATGTATTATAACTGGATAATCAAAAATGGTTTTAGACCAATTGTACTTTGGCAACCCAAGCATATAAAGAAATCATTAAAATAGAAAAGAACTTGGGTTTCACGATATCAAAGGGTCACAAAACATTATAGCTTGCACTTACAACTTGAAACATAATGGTTACTCATACTTGTAACATGAACACAGTGTTTACTCACCTTGTAGTTCCTTTGCTCCTAGTACACGTAGCCCTTTTGAACCTCTAAAACTCCTCAAGCTCTAACATAATATTTAATTCAATACTTAGTATTTATTTAATCATGATGCTATCCTATCCCATAACTACCCTATGCACATATAACATTCACATACACTTAGAGTTGCACATAGAAGTGCACTCATCACTTACACATCACATGTTGACTTTAAAAGTCTTGCACACTTAGCCCTTATAGGCCTAAATGAAAACACATTAAAATTATGTCAATACCTTTCTAAGGTCATCATAATATCATTATCTTAATATCAATTCATTTTAACAATATCTTAGTACACTTAATACTTCCATACATGTCAACTTAACAAATAACTTTTCAAGCATCATGCTTATCTCATATGACCAATTCCTTCAATCAATCTCCTCATAAATTCAAGATCATTAATTTATTATTAACTCATCATACAACCTACTTCCATATTATCTAATCACATTCACATATTAATCCTAACATAAGGTTAAGATACCTTAAGTATACCAAATTGCCTCTAGGCTAATCCATAGTTATTCCTTCAACTACCATGCAATTTTATCATTTATTATACATATATATATGTCAATAATCATTAAAATACATCATATAACATTTATATACATTGGAATAAAAATCCCATAGTAGGCCGAATGCATCATCAAAAGAAAAACTGAATTTTTCTTACTTTTCGCACTTTCCGTCTATTACAATAATACGTAGAAACATAGTTCAAACTAAGATTTTTCATATAAACATGAAAAAAATCATTTTAGAATATTAATCTACATGAATCGACAGTAATAGGTGTGTTATGTACATGAAAATTTTCAATTTTAGGTTTTAAGATGCAAAACCATGAGTTTTCTTATTTTTGGTATTTTTCAGTCATTATAGTAATATGTAAATAGGTGATTTAAACCATTATTATTCATCTAATCATAGAAAATATCAGTTTAGAACATCCACATGTATGAATCAGCAGCCATTTATCATAATTATGCATGAAAATTCCAAGTTTCAAGGTTTAGGGTGAAAATCATGAGTTTTCGCGCTTTCTGTTTATTACAGTAATATTTAAACACATGATTTAAATCATTATTTTCCATCCAAACAGAACAAATAATAGTTTAGAATATTAAACATCACAATATGGCAGCCATAGTTTTATCAACCCATAGAATTTTCCAATTTTCATGTTCTAGAGCGAAAATCTTGAATTCCTTTGTTTTCTGAAACTTTTCAGTCATTACAGAAATATGCAAAAATATAGTTTAATCTAATATTTTTCATCAAAACACATCAAAAATCAGTTTAGAATGCAATGGTATATAAATTGCCCCCCTTTAGTGATGTTTATGCATAAAAATTGTAATTTTAGGTTACAAGATTCACCTTTGGAGAAATCGCGCGGAAAGATTTATGTTTTCAGTAAAGAATTAAATTTTTCTTTCAAAAAATCACCCAAACAGAATTAAATCTATAAAAATAAGTAAACAAAAAGTTCAAAATAATTTTCTCATAATTTTTTTTACAGAAATCATATAGGAAATTGAAAGAGAAGAAAAACTTACGAATACGAGCGAGAAATTGCAAAATTGAAATTTGTTTTCTTAATTTCGGTAGAGAGAAATATTTTGGGAGAATTTTTCTGTCAAGAAATAGAAAAATGGAGTGATGGCTGCTGGAATGAAACACAAATATTCCCATAAAAGCATGCACTTAGTCTTAATAGTTCTATGTCAAGCAAATTGGTCCTGAAAACTCAGGTTGGTGTGGGTTATTACAATAAACAGAACAAGCGGGGAAATTTTTATTTGGTTGCATTTTAAATGGATTTTTGTTGTGTTTAGATGAAAAATATTGTTTTAAAATGTATTTCTATATATTACTTTAATGACCGAAAAGTTTTGGAAAATAAGAAAATTCATGGTTTTCACACTAGAACTTAAAGTTGGAAATTTTCATGTGTATGAACCCTAGGGGAAGAATTGTGTGTTTATGAATTATAAATTGATATTTGTTATGTTTGGATGGGAAATAATGACTTAAATCATGTGTTCACATACTACTATAATGAACGGGAAGTTCGGAAAGCAAGAAAACTCATGATTTTCACTCTAAACTCTAAACTTGGAATTTTCACACATAAGAAATATCTATGGTTGTTGATTTGTATGCATTTATGTTCTAAACTAATATTTTTTGTGATTGAATGAAAAATAATGGTTTAAAACCCATGTTTACCAGAAACAAGAAAGGTTTATGGTTTTCACCCTAACACATAAAGTTGGAAAATTTTCATGCATATGGATTTATATATGTGCTAATTCCCACATATTCATGTTCTAAAATGATTTTTGTTTTGATTACATGAAAAAGCTTGGTTCAAATCATGTTTTACATATTACTATAATAGACAGAAAGTGCAAAAAGTAAGAAAATTCATATTTTCTCTTTAATGGGATATTCAGCCATTGTTGGGATTTTTATCCTAATGTCCATATTTTTATGTGATTTATTTTGATGATTATTGACATGTATGTATGAATGATAAATGGTTAAATTGCATGTTGGTTGATGGAATGACTCTAGACAAGGCTAGAGGTAATTTGGTATACTTAAGGTATCTTAACCTTATGTTGTGATTAAAATGTAAATGTGATTGGATAATATGGAAGTAAGTTGTATGATAATTTAATAATGAATTAATGATCTTGAATTATTGAAGGGATTGATTGTATGAATTGATCATAAGAGATAGGCATGACACTTGAAGTGCTATTGTTAAGTTGATATATATAGAAGTGTTAAGTATATTGATTTTGAGATCATGGCATATTTGTTTGACTTTAGAAATGTTATAGTATGAGTTATAATGTGTTTTCATATGAGCCCATAAAGGCTAAGTGTGTAAGACTTTTAAAGTCAATATGTTATATGCAAGTGATGAGTGCACTTCTATGTGCAACTCTAAGTGTATATGAATGTTATATGTGCATGGGGTACTTATGGGATAGAAAAGCATCATGATTAAATAAATACTAAGTATTAAATTAAATATTATGTTAGAGTTTGAGGAGTTTTAGAGGTTCAAAAAGGCTATGTGTACTAGGAGAGAAGGAACCACAAGGTGAGTAAACATTATGATAATGTTACAAATATGAACTATCATGATATGTGTACCTTTGACATTCTTGAAACCCAAGTTCTTTCTATTCTAAAAATGAAACTCTATGATTTCTTTGTTAAGCTTGGGTTGGCAAAAAATAATTGGTCCAAAAACCATTTTTGTTTATCCAATGATAATTCTTTTATGATTATTGCCCTAACTTATATTCTTTCTAGAACTACACTATTCTTGTATCTTTTGTTCTAAAAGTTAAACTGCTATTGCTATTATGATACATGTTATTGTTACCTTAAATGTTATTGTTATATGTGATTGCCATTAGCTCTATCTATGGTACCTTTAACCCTTTATACAGAAGTCCTTGTACCAATGTGAGTAATCGTCGGCTATGTGATCCTCATACTGATGCGAGTAATCATCGGCTATGTGTTCAAGTGATTATGGTAATAGCCTTCACTCTATGTGTTTGAGTGATTATGGCACTAGCCTTCATTCTATGTGTTCGAGTGATTATGGCAGCAGCCTTCACTCTATGTGTTATGTGTTATAAGTGTGATTTCTGTGAACCTTTCTAAATTGCAAACTATGAATCATGAACTATAAGTTATGAGCTATAAGCCCTTTCTAAGGGATATATGTTATTGTATAAGCCCTATTGTTTACTCATTGAGATCATCTATCTCACCCCTTCTTCCTTGTGTGGTTCCAAGTGAGCATTATTAGGCAAGGTAATCGCTCAAGTTACCTACTTCGCTTAGGAAATTCCCTTGTCAAAGTTATAATAATACTATACTATAATGAGTCCTTAGACGCTCTGGGAGTTATTACGGAAACTTTATTTTGGAATATTATGTTGGTGACTTTATTTAGAGTCTTATTATTATTTTCCTATGGATTTGTATTAAAGTATATTTTTAGCGTCCGCAACTTAAGGTTTTTCCTTTATAAAAGTTTTTTTGAAGTTAATGCATAAGGTTTAGTATGATCCTAGGCAGTATGCATATATGTATAAGTGGATTCTACAGGCATGGTTGACCTTATGTCTCCCCATGTTTTAGGACTGTCATGTCTCCAAAAATGGATGTGACAATAAATATATATTTAAAACACAATAGATTGGAAAAATATCTTACAAGGACAAAGAACACATAAAATGCCCTCTTTAATACCTAGAGTTGATTATTTGATTGCCCTTTGTGCAATTGATGACCCAAAAGATTCTCCTTGCTCTTAAAATATAAATATCTATTTGTTGACAAAGCAACAATGTTAATCCCCTAATTTAATATCATTATTTTTAATTCATGATATGTTATTGAATAACTTGCAAAAGAGCTTTAACTTGCGCATCTTCATTGGGTTCTAATTTTCTTATAACTTTTCTTACTCGTTGCATTACTGAAGTATTATCATTGATGTTATAAGTTGCACCATATTAAAACAGGGGATTAAATTAGTAACCTAAAAAAGATTTATTAAATATTTAGTAGTAATATTGCTTTAAGCCTTTAATTAATTTTATAAAGGTTTAAAAAATAACATACCAGGAAAATGCAAATCCTTATGCAATTGAAAGCTACATCTTGTATCAATAATGGGCAAATAATTTTTGAAATATTGAGATTTTTTTTTTATAGTCATTTTTGCACTTTTCATTAGATCGTATAGAAATCCCATTGTTGGTTTTATCATCCCCATCAACTAGTCTTCAAACTTTTAAAAGAAGATCTTAAACTTTCAATATATCACTTGCATTTTGCCAAAATAGCCTCCATTCTCTAATTATATCCAAAATTGTTTTCCTTACCTCAATAGCTTGAGGATCTTTCATTTGACTATATTTATAATTGACCCATGTTTTTTATTCAAATATATTCTTCAAATTTTGATGATTATGAACAATGCTCTCTAATGTAATAAAATTTGTTGCAAATCTAGTAATGCCAGTTTGGAGCAACTCTTTCCCTTTTGTGAAATTTTTCATATAATTTGTCACCCAATTGAAATTGTAAAAAATCAAATGATTTTCTTTGCCATTTCAATACATCTTCTTTCTAAGGATATTTTTCCAATATCTTCTAAAATGAGGTCAAATGCAGTGGGCACTACAAGCTGTCCAATAAATGTGAGGAAAATTATTCATAATCATTTTACCTTCAAACTTCATCGCAGTGCCATTATTTGTGACAATTTGTATGACCTTCTCAACTCCAACTTCTTTAACAACTTTTGCATTAGATGAAAATAATAATTTCCATCTTTTTTTCTCTATGTCTGATACATTTATTAACTTGTGAAAAATAGTGCCTTGATTTTAATAAATGAGAAAATTAATAATGCTCATCTTGGTAGGCCTTGTCCATGCTTCACATAAGATAGAAACACACATTTCCTTCCAAATCCTTACAAAAGAAGCAATGTACTCTTTCATTAAATTATATTCCTTAGGTAACCATACCTCAACAAGTTTATAAATTGTTGGGGATGGAATTTTTAGACCAGCTTCTGTAGTAACTCTAAGCATAGGTCAAGTCCATGGTGACTCAACAACAGCAAATGGGAATCTATTATGAACCATAAGGCGCCCAACAACATTCTTCAACTTCTCCTTACATTTTTTCAACCATGTGGGTTTAATTTTGGGGAAAGGTACTACAAAACCCCTCACTTTTATCAAATGGGCGTGTTAAGCCCTTTTAAAATTTTTGGGCCCTTATAAGACCCTAACTTCTTTTTTAAGCCCAAAAAAGCCCTAACGTAATAGAATCCAATAAGCTGACTAACAGCAAAACTCACTCACATGCCTCCCATTTATCACAAGTGGGAAAACAACTACCCATCCCTCACTATCTCTCTCTAATATTAAAATTCTGAAATTAAAAGAATGAACCCTAAATTAGCAAACTAAAATCCAATAATGATGTCATCTCTTTCTTCATATTCGACTTCTCAAAGTCAAGCTCATACAAGGCATGGAGGTTTTCAATGGAATAATGAAATCGATTACGTCCCACAAGCTCCAAGATTAAATGCTCTAAATTTGCAAAATGTATGGACTGCACAGAAGGAAACGAACCCAGGACACCGGTTCTATGGGTGTCACAAATATAATGTAAGTATTTTCATGTATTTGTGTTCTTAATTAATTTGAAAGTAATGGGGAGAATGATATATTGTAGGCTGGATGTTATGATTTCTTTGCATGGATGGACAATGAAATGTGTGAAAGGGCTAAGAGTGTTATCAATGAACTCAACCAAGAAAGAAAGATGCTTAAGAGGGAGAATAGCTTGATGGCAAGGAATCAAAGTTATGAGCACATAAATGCTACGTCTGCTGATCCATTCATGTATGCTAAAATTGAAGAATTGTTTGAGTTAAAGATTGGGTTACAATAAGAATTGGAAGCAATGAAGAGAAAGAACATTATTTATAAGATTTGTTTAGGACTAATGTTGTTTGTTTGGATTATGTTATTGTTGGTGAAGTGAGGTTTAGGGGGTTTTGTCTTGTCTGTGTAGTTAAACATGGTCATTGCTAGAGTCAGCAACTTGTAGGTTTTATTTGTTTTGTTTAGGATTGAACTTGGTTTAAGGAATGCAATGGCCAATATGCCTTTGTGAATCAATTAAATGACGTCAATCTTTTATTGTTACTTATATATGAATATGCCTTTTTTTAAAAAAAAAATTAAGTGTAAATATTAACAGACAAGAGGCTCCCAATTTAAATAGAATACCTTGAAATTGTTATGTAATCTATGACCCTATAATGAAATGGCCTTCCAAAAATAATCCAGGCACCATGTAATGAAATGGCATACCAAGCATGATTCCAGCAATTTGTACTAACATGGCATAACCCAAGCATCCAATGTCTAAAATAAACAAAATAAATGTATAGAACAAAAACCAAAATCACATTCAATTAAATTTAAAAGTTATGAATTAATAGATATATAGTAATTTCAAAAGTAATCCAAAAGGCAAATGTCATAGTAGTCTCAATGCATACAAAACTTGATTTCAAAGTTTGAAATGAGGTACACTAGCTACCTATAATGCTACTTAATACATAACCAAAAATTTTCACACTTAAGTAGCAAAAAAAAAAAAAAAAGAGAAGATGTCTTAAAATCTCTAATTCCAGCAATGCTTGAGCTATCATTATTGCTTCTTTGGTTGAATTTGAGAACTGGTGCTTGATCTATATTTTTTCCCCTTTCTTTGTTTCTGTGAACCAATTAGTAGCTGCCTTTATTCTTCCAATTGCCTTGTAGTAATAGCTGCTTGCCCACCCCACTTCAAATATGAAGGTGGCTTAAATGGCAAATTTGGCTCTTGCCCTTTTGTTGCAAATTTGATCTTCCTTGCACTAAAGTTGGTTAAAGAAGGCCTCCTGATTTCATGCTTTGATTTTTCTGACAGGGAGTACCTAAAAGTCTAAGAATGGTTCTCATCCTGTGACATGCTTGATGCTTTTGACCTATGATCAATGATATTGATGATCCAATAGTGCCCTAGTTAAAAAATTTAGCATATATTAACTTAAGAGTTAGAGCCTATAAAGTTAAAAATCATTACCAGAAACTACACATACGTAATATAAACATACACTTACATTGAATGTGGTTTTTCCTGAATTTTCATCAATATATACACCCATGCCTACAATGGGGGCATGGAGTTAAACTTGGTGACAAATGGGGTTTTGTTGTTGGACTTGACAGTATGTCTAGTTTGTCTTACTCTGGCAGATACATTTGGTGCCTATATATTCCAAAATCAATATAGTATATATTTAATAGAATTTAAAAAATTGAAAATTGAAAATGGTAAATTGATTAGGATAAATGTAAAATACCTGTTTCTTTTGTTTTTTCCTAGTTTGATTGCTATTACTTGGACCAGATCTCTTTTTAGTCACTTTTTCAGTAGGCACATGTTCATTAGGCACATGCTTAGCATCAGCTTCTTTAGCAGGTACAAGTTCATTTGTACTCATCTATAATCAAATTCAATTATAAATCATTAAAGTTCACATTTGTATTAGCAGTAAATTGGTTAAATGAATAACATAATTGAAAAATTATAAAATTTCAAACCTATGATGATACAAATATGAACTTGGGATCCAGTGGTGTAGTTGATAAATCAATTTCAAATTGACTTTCCATCCGAGTTTGAGTAACATCCTCAAGCATTTTGTCAATAGGAGCTTGCTTATCAAATTTACAATTTTTTTGTTATGTCCATCTTTTCCACATTTACTAGAAGTCATCTAAATACCTTGCCTTGTTATCTTGCCATATCTACCTATTTGTCTTGTCTCCTATATTTCTCTCACTCTTTTAACCTTTGGCCTACCAGCTTGTGGCTTTAGTTTTGGAGGTTCCATTGGAGCAAATTCTTTTAATCTCTAGACCTGCAATCCTCTAACTGATTGCAATGGAACTTCATAAGACTTCAAGTATGTAGACTTGTGATACCAGTTGGAGATGAAATTCATTGGATTCTTCTTGTCATGTAGCAATACACATATTACATATGGGTAGGGAATGCCTGTGATGTCCCATGATCTACATGTAGAAGATCATCAATCAAGTGCGACACAATGCCGGTCATTTCCATGACTCGCTTCAAACCCATCATCTCCATTGAACAAAACATCACATTCCATGCTAAGATTGTAGTTTGTATCATAAAAACTCATATAATCAGGTGACCAGTCATTTCTCCATTTTTTCGTAAGTTTTTTGCATTGAACTATTCTTACCATAACCTCCCTCTTAATTTCTTCCAACAAACTAATGATTGGCTTATCCCTCCCTTCATTAATCTATGAATTGAATGACTCACTTATATTATTCTCAATCATATCACTACTACATCTGCTACTCACATACAGCCTATACCACTTTTTTAGAATGTACTTCACAAGATCATCCACAACTTGTTGAGAGTGTTCTTCAGCTGGCACCTTCAAGTTGTCAATAAATTCTTCCTCATGTGTGCTCCATGCACATATCTAAAAGATCCTTCTTAATTCATCACCACTCCATTTTTTACACCAATTTGCATAGATGTGTCTTGCACATTATCTATGCTCAGCTTTTGGGAGTCCCTCTTTAACAGCTTTCATAAGACCCTGATATAATTGGATGAAATCAGTTAACTTTCAAATAAATAAAAATAGACCACTATAATGTACTTGAAAAAAAATATGAGAAAAGAACTAAAAAAAAAAAAAAAGAATACCTTTTGTAAATTTGAGACTACTGTGATACCACTTCCATCTTTAATTCCCAAAGATAACTTAAGAGAATCAATAAACCACTTCCAGTTGACTTTGTTCTCAATATCTACAATTGCCCATGCTATTGAAAACATTTGATTATTTCCATCCTTGGCTGCTACAGTTAGTACCTGACCCTTGCAAACTCCTCTTAAAAAACACCCATTCATGCCTATAATGGGCCTACATCCACCTAACCAACTCTTCTTGCATGCATCAAAGCATACAAAAATTCTCCAAAAAATTATCTTTACTTCCCTCAATTATTCAGGGTCTAGTTCTATATCACATGCAGTTCTTGAGTTAGACCTTATTATCTCTACAGCATATGCTGACAGCCTCTAGAATTCTAGCTTATAGTTTGCTAACAGCTCATTCTTAATTATCCTTTTTGCTCTTTTTCATTTGGACAAGGAAACATGGACCCTAAGATTATCCTTGGCCATTTTCTTCATTTCTTTTATGTTTGTCTTAGGCTTGTTAGTAATTGTCTTCTTAAAATGGCTTACCAACCATTTAATAGATCCTCCAGGATTCTTATAAATCCAACCATAATTATGGTGAGGAAAATAAGTTTTGACCAATAGGCTGTCACAAACAACTAAAATGGGCATCCTTTTTCACATTTCACCTTTAGCCTATTAGGCTCATTTTTTACCCATTTCACTGCCTTTCCCCTTGCCACTTAATAGTTAGTAATAGTTTCTCTAACTTCTTTTGCATTGGAGAAAGACTGCCCAAGCCAAAAGAAAGGACATGGTGCATCTGGATCAGGATTCTCAACATCCTTAGTTAATTTAGTCCCATCACTATCACTGTCTTCACTCTCTTCATTGTCATTATCTACATTACTTTCACTATCACTGTCTTCACTATATTCACTATCACTCTATTCACTAGTTTCAACTTCACTATCTTATTCTTCTTCTTCATTAAATTTTATGTCCTCAATTCCATCTACTGCAGCTTATGAATGAATTGGTTCTTGATTAGCTGCCTTCCTTTTCGAACTCTAAATTTCTTCTAAATTGTTATTTCTGAATTCATCTAACTCATCATTTTGTACTTCTCCCCTATTTATCCCTACCTTATCTACTACTAACCAACCATCCTCTGTAATTTCAAACAAATCATCAGATGAAGCTTCATGTCCAGCACCTTTTTTCACAGCATGTTTATTAGCTACAGCTATAAGTCCAGCATCAACATCTACAACTTCTTTATAAGCTGGAGCTTCAAGACCAGCATCTACCTCTGCATCAATCTTAGGCTCTTGCACATCATTGGAACCATATATATGTAAGCCCCTCACCTCTCCTAGGCACTTAGTAAAGTGCACTATATCAGTATCTTTCTTTACTAACAGCAAACCTTCATCTAAAGACTGACTAGGCTTCAGAAGATAAATCTTAGTTCCCTCAACACAACCTAAATCTTCTTTGTATTTTTTCTTGATATGAGTTATAGATAAAAAGTCAATGTCAAAGTTTTCTAGCAGCTCAGCTTCACCATTTATATACTGTCGACCTGGTGGTACAGTCCATGAAACACCAAAATGCAAATACAAGTCAATAGTGGTAGACATCCTACATAAAGAACAAAATAATATATAAATTAATAAGTTTAAAAGCATGATTTTGGAATCTAATCTCCACTTTTCCAAGCCACATATTATTATAAAAATACAAAAATAATCCATGTCTCAATTTTTTTTATATGTTAAGCTTATTTTATATTCATTCTCATAAACCACAAAGATCAATTGCCATTATTTTATAATCAATATCACAAATCCCATAACTTGTATCCTAATTTTTTAATCAAATCCCAAATCAATATTACTTAAGTTTATTATTTTAAAACCAAATCCCAAATCCAGTTATAACTTCACCATTATAATATTGTTATGTAAACCCCCAAATGTTAAAACTGATAGCAGTATGTGCCCTAGGAGCAATATAATAGTTATGTAATAGTAGATATTAATTCCCAATGGCATGATAATATATTCATAATGTGAAAAGGGTTTCATATTATTGAATATAGTCCTTAAGTATTTGTAAGTAGATCTATTATCAAGTGTTGAGAATATGGGAGATAGATTGCTCTTGTACAAATATTTTAAATATGTTCATGGTCATAGGATTAATGACTGGACATCATTAATTCTAAAAGACCATCACCTCTGTTTGTTTTCTATAATCAATATGTGATACAGATGATTATAGAGGAAGTGAGTCTCATACTACTTGACATGTGATGTCGATACAAACATGTGGATATTCATAAGATGAATAGTCAAACTGTGACATTAGATGATAATAATATAGGGTTTTACTACTTGTCAATTATTTATCATCTAGGTCATAATAGTGCATATAATCCTTTGACTTGAGCGATACTATATCTCATATATAAGAAGTTAGGATTTATTACTACTTAGATAGATGTACTATTCATATACAGCTATATGGCATGTGATAGTTCTAATTTGTTATTTATGGAGGTAAGTGATCGCCAGGATAGAATTCATTACCTTAAGTATATGAGGTTAAGATCCTATGCTATCTAGTTATTCTTAATACTTAAGTTTCTGGCTAGAGCAATAAGATTCACTAGAAAGAGTTTCTAGTAGGAATCTAATCTCATCAAGAATTAGAACCGAGATAAGGACATAGAATCAAAGCACATTAGGGTTTGACATAAACCATTACCCTAGCCGAGATTAGGATCTTTAATGAAGGGATTCTAGTGCATGATGATTTATGATCGATGGTCCATGGGATGGTTAAAGTTATCAACTATAAACATTCATTTCTAATTAGGTCGTTATGACATGGAATGCTAGCCATCCCTCATGACTTATGGGACTAAGTGTGAAGTGAGGATTTCACATTAGTAGAGAAAAGTGTTGTCTCACTCCCATTGCTAATTAGACATGAAACTAGAAAGTCACACACCCAATACTAATCACCTTCCAAGTGTAAAAGATTTATCATAATAATTAATTAAAGTGTTTAATTAATTGATTAGTGGTAAAATGATTAAACATATAATTAAATTTACAAGGACCCTAGCATGTCTTGATGTTTAATCTACGAAGGTTTCTATTCAATTAAATCTTATTTTGTATATGATGCAAATGAGAAAGATTAAATTGAAAATTGATTTAGACTAAATCAAAGACTTAATTTTAAGCTTAGTCAAAACCCTTAACACATGAGATGTCCTAAGCCCATATGTGATATGGTTAAAAGACAATTTAGGGGTTAGAGAAAATTCTCCATTTATAAGCCCATATGATGGTTTTAGGGGTTAGAGAATTTTTTATTAAGGTTAAAATTATAATTACATCTTTTGGCTAATAGAAATGTCCATTTTACCCCTAAAGGGTAAAATGGTCATTTCACCATTTGAAGATGCAAAGTCAATTTTGCCCCTTTACCAAATGGTAAGCTAGAAGAATGTAAAGACTTAAGTGTTAAGTCTTGGAAAGATATAAAAGCCTTAGCTTTTATGTTGCAAAAAAAGCAAAAAAGAAACAGAACATCATTTTCTCATTTGAAGCATTTCTAGAGAGAGAAGTTGAGAGAGAAAGAAAAATGAAGAAAGTATTTTTTCAATTTTTCTTTTGATCTTCAATTCTCTTCTTTATTCTTTGTGAAAGAACAATTGCTTGCAAATTGAAAATATGTTTAGTCTAAAACAAACCAAAGAGAAACCTTAAACTTCCTAAAGATTTTTGACGAAAATCTTGAATCAAATTGGGCATCCAAGAGGGGATTCAAGAATACCAAAGAAATCAAGAGGAAACTTAGAGGTGAGCTAGGTGTAGTTGATGTAGAGGCTTCACACTTGGGAAGCTCTTTTGATAAAGGAAGAAGGAACCTATAGGAGGTAATATGATTTCTCTTCCTTCTTCTTTATATGCATATGTGTTTTACACACAAATTAATTTATTACTTGAATGAGTTTTGGACCAAAATTAGGTGAAGTAAAACTTTAAATTGTTTGAAATTTCACCTCACCACCTTCCTTCTGCTGCATTTAACTTCACCATTCCTTCAATTGGTATCAGAGCCACTTAATTTCTATGTAAAACCTTTGTATATGTTGTTTTGGAGGTTTTTGATTTGGTTGAAAATGAGTTGGTGCACAAATGTTGTGTCCTTAGACACAGTGTTCTCGCCCGTGAATCAGAAATCACAATCGTGTTTGGGAAATCACATTCACAAATTTGATGTCACACCCGCAAATGAATGGATCAGAATAAATGTTGTTTAGATCAGTTTATAGAATTGCGACTGTGACTAGTATTTCATGCCCGCGAAACACGATTATGATTTGCTCTGTGTCTCCACCCAACTTCAATTTTTTCTAAAATTATTTTCGATCAATTTTTCAATCAAATAAATTTCTATGACTTAAGATATTATTTTTAGCTATAGAAACATTGAATATGTGATATTTAAAATGGATATTTTGGAGATGTTCCAAAATTTGGAAGTGTTACAGTGATGAACAATATATCTATAATTACAATTGTTGTATATATATGTTTTGTTGTTGTTTAAGAAGCATGAATGGTTTATCATAGATTTAGAAACCATAATGTATGATTTCCAATGTGGACACATAATAATTTATTTTATTATTTGATAGGATGTAATTAAATGTTAATTATTCATTTAGGTTATAAATCAATTCCATTGAGCCTATAAGCTCTTTTGTTTTGTAATCTCACTTTGGAATGCCAAGGTTACTAATGTACATATAGAGATATGGAGATGTGCAAGAACAAGAAGAGGTTCAACGTATGAAGATGCCTAGTAGGAGCATGAAGATACAAGTGTTGTAATTTCATGTTTATAATTCGTATAACCTAAATCCCATATTGATTCCTTGTGGCTAGGAAGTGGATCCATGTAACAACCCATAACCATCCTAGAAGTTTTCATGACCAATTTGCTTGAAGTTAGAACTATTAGAGCTAAGTATGTGTTTTCTTGGAAATTAATGCCTTATGTGATTGATAAGTATGTGGCATGTTAAATTAATTTTATTATGCATAATATGAGTTATTATTGTGAAATAAATGATTTTTACAAAGTGAATTAACATAAAATAATTTATTTTTCATAAAATGAATTTTCATGCAAAAAGATGATTTTCAAGTATAAAATAATTTTATGAGTATTTTAAAATAATTTTTAAATAAATATTTTGAGGAAAATTTTACAAAAAAATAATAAGAAAAATATTTTATTTTTAATTACCAATAATCGGCCCTTAAATTAATTAAAAAGCCTAAATACTCAAAAGTTCACTACAATAAAACACTCCTAACATAGCTCATTAGGGGTAATCTTGGAAATTGCCCAAAACCCTACAAATAAATATCAAAAATTCAGCCATCGCTCATTCCAGCAGCCACCATTCTGTTATTTTATTATTTTGGCAGAAAAATTCTCTTAAAATTATTCTCTCTACTAAAATTCATAAAATACTTTCAAACTTTGCGATTTCGCGATCGTTTCGTAAGTTTTTCCTTTCCTTTCAATTTGCTATTTGATTTTTATGAAATTAATCATTGAAAAATTATTTTAAACTAAATATTTACTAATTTTTACTGATAAAATTTGGGTTAGGTGACTTCTTGTGAGAAAAATTAATTTTTCTATCGAAAGCACCAACCTCTCTAGGGATTTCTCTAAAGGTGATTCCTACAACTCAAAATTTAAAATTTCATGCATAAACACTACCAAGGGGGGAAATTTCTATATAATTGTTTTTTAAATGGATTTTTGATCTATTTAGATGAAAGACATTGAATTAAAACATATTTCTGCGTATTACTGTAATGACCAAAAAGTTTCAAAAAATAAGGAAATTCAAGGTTTTCATGCTAGAACTTAAAAGTTAGAAAATTCTATGATTTCATGTGTATATGGCCGCCAAATTGTGTATGATGGAGTTCTAAACTAATTTTTTTTTTTTTTGTTTTGATAAAAAATAAAGATTTAAATCATGTGTTTACATATCACTATAATAAACAGAAAGCACGTAAAGCTTGAAAACTCATGATTTTCTATCTAAACCCTACACTTGGAATTTTTATGCATAAGCTTGGTCTATGGTTGCTGATTTGTATATATTCATATTCTAAAATAATTTTTGTTATGATTGAATGAAGAATAATGGTTTACACCACATGTTTACATATTGTTGTAATGACCAAAAAGTACCAGAGATAAGAAAATTCATAATTTTTCATCCTAAAATCTAAAGTTGAAAATTTTCATGCATATGGAATTTATATATGGGCCAAATCCTACATGTCTACATTCTAAAATGATTTTTGTTATGTGTACATGAAAAATCTTAGTTCAAACCATGTTTCTACATATTACTGTAATAGACAAAAAGAGCAAAAAGTAAGAAAATTCATATTTTCTCTTTAATGGGGTATTCAGCCATTGTTGGGATTCTTATCTCAATGTCTATAATTTTTATGTGGTGTATTTTAATGATTATTGATATTTATGAATGAATGATAAATGATTAAATTGTATGTTGGTTGAAGGAATGACTCTAGACAAGGCTAAAGGCAATTTAGTATACTTAACGTATCTTAACCTTATGTTGTGATTAGAATGTGAATGTGATTGGGTAATATGAAAATAGAATTCATGATGAGTTAATAATGAATTAATGACCTCGAATTGATAAAGAGATTGATTGAATGAATTGGGCATAAGAGATAGGCATGACACTTGAAAGGCTATTGATAAGTTGACAAGTGTTAAGAGTACTAAGATGATTGTTAAAGTGAATTGATATTAAGATTATGACATTCTGTTTGACTTGAGAAAAGTTTTGGTATGAATTATAATGTGTTTTTATGTGAGCCTATGATGGCTAAATGGGCAATACTTTTAAAGTCAACATGTTATGTACAAGTGATGAGTACATTTCCAAGTGCAACTCTAAGTGTATATGAATGTTATGTGTGCATGGGGTAGTTATGGAATAGGATAGCATGATGATTAAATAAATACTAAGTATTGAATTAAATATTATTTTAGAGCTTGATGACTAATAGAAGTCAAGGGCTATAAGTACTAAGAGCAAAGGAACCACAAGATGAGTAAACATTATATTCATGTTATAAGTACAAGTGATTTTGTAATGGGAATCTTTGAGACTCTTGAAACCCAAGTCTTTTTCTACTTCCAATTATAATTATGTGATTTCTTTGTTAAGCTTGGGTTGCCAATGGAAAATTGGTCTAAAGCCATTATTATTTGTTCAATGATATGAAAGATCCTTTGTAATTGCTGCCTTACCTTATTTTCTTTCTGGAACCACATATTATTTTATCCTTTGATCAATAAATACAACTGTTATTGCTATCATGCTACATGTTATTGTTTCTTAAGTGCTATTACTATAAGTGATTACCATTAGCTCTAGCTATGCTACCTCTAACTCTTTATGCAGGAATTCTCGTGTCGATACGGGTAATCATCAGAACCTGTGCACATAGTCTTAACCCGATAGATAGGGGTTTTGTATCCACCTCAGCTAGAAGGGGTGGTTCTAGCAGTGGAGCCTTATCAGTTTCACGACTTTATAAGTATTGGGTTGAGAGTTGGAATTTGGTATGAGGTCACCTCTCTTTTGAGTTAATGAGCTAGTATAGTCATTTACTCTTATTGGGTAATAAGTGTTATAAGTGTGATTTCTACAAACCTGCTAAAGTGATAGTCTTGCTAAATTGAAAACTATGAAAGCATGATTTGTAAATCATAAACTATGTGTTATAAACAATGGGCTTTCCTTAAAAATGGGATATAAGATATCATTCATGCTATATTGTTTATTCATTAAGATCATCTATCTCACCCTGTTTTCTTATGTGGTTCCAGGTGAGCAATATGAGGAGGCAAGGTGATGGCTCAAGCATTCTACTTCATTTAGGGATTCCTTGTCAAAGTCTTTAATAATACTATATTATGAAGAGATATTCATAGACACTCTGGGAGTTTATTTTAGGATATTAATTATTGATCATTTGTCTTAAAACTTTAAATGTTATTTTTCTTATGAGATGTCTCCCAAGTGTTTTACTAAACTATTCTTCCATATATTGAGGTTTCTTATATTAATGGATATTTAAGTTAATGCATTAAGTTTGGTATAATCTTAGGCATGAATTGTATATGTACAAGTGGGTTCTATGGGCATGGGTGACCTTATGTCTCCCCATGTTCTAGGACCATCATATCTCTAAAGTTGGAATGTGACAATCCATAGAATCTATGATCATACCTATGTGTATGTTGTCCATTTTATGAAATATATATATGATATATATGAATGCATATGATATATGTTTAAAATCGATAATGTGCAAAGTGAGACTTATAATTAAAGCCCAAAAATCTTCCAAAGAAAATATCGAGTCATGGTTCTCCATTGGAACAATAGTTCAAGAGAAATTCAAGCACTTATGTCATTGGTTATGGATACATAGGGATGCATATTTGGTTTGAATGTTTTCTTGAAGTTATTGTAAAGCATATGAAGTTACGAGTATAAGATACATTGTATGTCAATAACGACGATGAGTATCTAAGACATATAATGTTCAAATCAGTATACTTGTTGGTCCAATGGGTTCGACTTGACTAGTGTGAAAGGCCAATAACGACAATGTGTATCTGAGGTTAGAAACACTAGGAGCTGGACTGATTGAGACTCACAAAGAGTTGTGATGAACAAGTGTTATTCACTTGTTAGATATCAAAATTCCAATAATGACAATGTGTATCTGAGGAATTTGTGATAATCTAATAAGAATTCAATCACCTACTAGAAATGCACCCCAACGGGATTTCTGTTTCCTATTTAAAAGTATAGGATTCGCCAAATTAGTAGGATAACTATTTTGATTAAAGACCAAATCATTATGGTAGCTACTTAATTACATAAGGTATTAACTTGTTATTTTATGCATTTTGATAATACGAAATTGACAAACCCACTTGCGAATATATTTGATTTTTTTAGGCTCACAGGGCCTAAATCTATGGTCCTTGCATTTGAGTACATAGTGTATGTATTTAATTTGATTTGTTCTTGGTCTTTTAGAGAAAAGACTACTCCAAAGGATCATATCACTCTAAGTGCAATGGAAACTAAATATTGGATGAGTTTGATGCTATATGATTGTTTTATAAGTCAAGGATTGCAAAAACATCATATGAACATAACAAGACTCCAACGTATAAGCATAACTTCAAGGAATTGTGATGAACATAAATACACTGATTAGTATGCGATATTAAGGTAGTTATTTTGTTTGAATATGAAGAAAATTATAAAGAAAGGAAAGGAAAAGAAAAGAAAGAAAAAGTAAAGGAAAAGAAATTATAAAGGAAGAAAAGAAGAAAGTGTTTCTTTTTTATCTTCATAACTTTATTTTTCTTTGTCTTCTCCATATTTTTCATTTTTGTTCTTATTCTTACTATTCAACTAGAGTAAGAAATTAGAGAAAAGAAATCAAAGAAGAAAATGTTTCATTTTTAATTTCTTATTCTTCTATTTTTCTATCTAGTATTCTTTATAAAAGAATTTGAATTGTGAGAAACCCATTTTATTTCTTATTAATTTTAATTAAACTAAATTTGGAATTATTTTGATATGATGATTAAATTCATCAAACAACTATAGAGTCTAGATGTTTTGATGAATAAAAATTTTCAAATAATTTAATTCTTTAAATTCACTCTAAATTTCCATCAGATGGAAAATGCACTTTAATAATAGAAAAAGTTTCTATTATAAATCCTAAAAGGGAAATTACAAAGGACAAGTCTATAGATAATGCTATAGTTGACAAAAGAAAATGTTTCTATTGTCAATGTTATGAATATTGGAAAAGTAATTGTTTTAAGTATTGTGAATACTAAAGGAGAAAGAGAAGGATAAACCTTATGAAGGAAAATCTATCTCTTATTTCTATATTCTAATGATTCATATAGTTCATCTGTTGTTACGATTCATGATATAGGTGCTTCTATTGCTATGATTCATGATATAGGTGCTTCTATGCCATATGCATGATTAGAGTGAGCAACGGAAGCATGGAGTTAAATGAAATGATTTTGAAAAATCTAAGGGGCAAAGTGTTTGATTCCAAAGAGCTTTTAGAATACTTCATGATGATTTTAGAAATCATATTTTTTTATGTCTTGTATGAACTTGATGATGATTTGAGGAAATCATGTTTTGTAAATTATGTATATATTTCATACTTAAGCTACATTATTTTTTAACTTCAAGGAATTGTGAATTCTGTTACAAAAAAAATGTTTGCATGGTTTATTATGGTAATAAACTTAAGAGTATGAATTATATGGTTAATGTATTATTATTAAGTTAATAATAACAAAACAACTCCAAGTGTTTTTATGATAATGCCATAAAGAACCCCGATCTAAAATCACCATGATTTATAAGATTAGTTTGTTTAGCTGAAGATAAGATAACTTAGTTAGATAACATTTGTCACTACCCATTAAGGTGTGAACTTGTTTCAACTTAGAAGTCTAGTATCTAATGCAAAAATAAATAAATCACCTTTTGTTAGACAAAAGGATAGAAATCGAAGAAGTTTTAAAATTTATGCATATAAATGCATCAATACCATTTGTAAATGGTTAGTGGGAGTTTTTCCTAATTCATTGTGTTTACCTAAATATATGATATTGACCCGTTCGAAAAGGTGAAAAAATGAATTGTTCATTTGAATTTTTGAAATGTTCAAGAAATTCAAGATGAAAAGGAAAATAAATATTAAAGATATTTCATACAAAAAGGGAAAGAGTATCATAACCCTTTGATTTGATCGAAGTGGGGAGAACTCAATTAAAAATTTTTAAGGAATTCCCTGAATATAAAATTGGCATATAATCATAATTCTTTTTGGGAAAATCATACGTGATGGTATACTCAAAAGAATAAATTACAACATATATGATATGATGCAATAGATGATGAACTATAAAAGTTTTTGTTTATCTCGTTATGGAAATTTACAAATAATAGCTATATATTCTTAAATAGAATTTTCTCCAAAGTTTATCTAATCTTAATTCATATATGATATGATATGTGATACGAACCAAATGACATGTTTTGAGATCCAATACCTTTACGCTTGGAAGCGACTCCCTCGAAAAGTCAAATCAAGTTTGCAAGGAAAAACCTCAACTCAATGACGAAACTCTATCAAGGAACCTTGGTACGTTGTGAACAAAACAAAGTGATGAACTTGGATGTTTAGATTGTTGGTTGAAGCAAGAACCGATATTGAGAATTTTCTCACAAAGCACAAGGCTGTATTTTCGAATTATCTAAAAGTCATCCTATTCTTAGCTTAGCTAAGTATTTATATCATCTTAGTTAGGTTACAAACCCTAAAATTCTTACTAACAAAATTCGAGCTTAAGCTTAATTTAAACAAATTAAAAAGCCCAAAAACTAATTAAAATACTTAAAACAGAAAAATGATAGATATGGGCTTAATTAAGAAAATCAACCCAATGACAATATTATAATAAAGACAAATAATTAAATTTGAAAATAAAAAGCATAAGTAGCCTAGCCTATTATGTGTAACTCGCTTAACGCCTCAGCCTAGCTAGCCCAACGCCTCAGCCTAGCTCACCCGACGCCTCATCTTCTTGAAGAGACTACTTGAATTCCTTTTTAGGCATATCTTTTTATACTTCTTGCAAGGCTATTGGATTCCCATCAATATGGATAGATATCAAAATAAGATTTGAAATATCTAGCTCATTTGATAAGCTAAAGTTAGACAATTGGAAGATAATTCTAATTAAGATAAGGTTTGTTAGATATCCTAAAGGTAGTTTAGGATAGTATTTCTATCTTTTGCATAACAAAGAGTTGTTAGCAAAGATATTGTTTCTTGACAAAATGTTTAAGAAAGTAACATGTTGAAAAAGATAGAATAATTGGGTGAATGTCATCCAATAATATCCAACAAAATGATCAAAGTAAAATTTTGATCAACCATGTGAAAAGTCTAAAACTAACTAAATGTCTTATCCTTATAAACTGCTAAAGATTTAGTAGAATATCTAATTTTTCTGTAAGATATGATTTCTTTATATGGATACACAATAGTTGTATATTCATGATAAAGTGAATCATGAGATAGTAAAATATCTAATCTTAAGAAAAATATAATTTACTTTATATGAATGCACAAAAATTGTACATTCATGATAAAACAAATTATGAGATGGTTCTATTATAGCTATATACGATATAGCAATGCATAATGATTATGAGTTTGACATATAGATGTCAATACTAATTTTCTTTCTCTAGTAAAGAAAACATAATCATGGAATAAATCTAAAGGCTTAGAGTCTTAAAAAAATTCCAAAGTATGCAAAACTTTAATGAGTTGTATCATTGCAAGATGAATTCTTAATGTACAAAAGGATAGCGGGAGTATCCTCACTTTCAAGTTTTGTACATGGATAACACATTAGTTTGTAAAAGTATTAATATATTTACATTTGTAAAATAGTTTTACCATTACTTTCTTCATTTAGAGTTGAGATAAATATTTTACATTCTTATTAATTCATATCTATAGAGATAGATTGAAGAGAATGTTAAATATGTCTAAGTCAATATTTGGAAAGGATGTTGAAAAGTTCAACATGCTAATTCCAAAAGTTTTATTTCGTACAATTTCGATATCCACTTTTTGAGAGTTGATTCCCTAGATACCCAAAGAAAGTATGGCATGGATTCCTTATAGTATGGCTATAGGAAATATAAATTATACAAGAGTTGTATAATGAGTCAGACATCGAGAATGTTGTTAGTATGACTAACAAATTCTAATCCTATCTAGGATTATATTATTGAAATATAATCAAAATTATTCTAAAATACTTGGGAAGTATTTAAAATTTAATTTTGAGGAATGAAGAATGTTACTACATAAATGATAGAGAGTCTATCATTGGGATTGTTATTATCTATAATGAAGAAATAATTTCATAGAAAAGTTCTAAGCAAATTGTTATTACAAACTTCATTATGCAAACCAATTTTGCTACATAAGATGTTGCAAAATAGGAAATTATTTTGGATTCAACAATTATGAACTATTTTAAGAGTTTCTCCAGTACATCATGAGTATCTCTCTACTATGATAATAATGGAGCCTTAGCTTATGGCAAGGGAACTCGAGTCTCACACTAAAATCCAAAATGTTTCGAAAGGCAATAATATATTATCAAATCAATTGTTGGAATAGGGTATTCTAGCCTTGTAGAAAATAGCATTAACCATTAATTTGGTTAATCCATTGACTAAAGTCAAAAGTTAGTGACAATTAAACTTCATCTTGAGAAGATGAGTTTATGATACTAAGCAGAATGGCTCAAGTGCAAGTGGGAGATTGATAGCAGTATATACCCTAGGAGCTATATAATAGTTATGTAATAGTAGATATTAATTTGCAATGGCATGATAATATATTCATAATGTGAAAAGGGTTTCATATTATTGAATATAGTCCTTAAGTATTTGTAAAAGAATCTATTCTCAAGTGTTAAGAATATGGGAGACAGATTGTTGTTGTACAAATATTTTAAATATGTTCATGGTCATAGGATTAATGACTGGGCATCATTAATTCCAGAAGACCATCACCTCTGTTTGTTTTCTATAATCAGTATATGATATAGATGATTATATAGGCATTGAGTTTCATACTGCTTGACATGTGATGTCGATACAATCATATGGATATTCATAGGATAAATAGTCAAACTGTGATGTTAAATGATAATAATATGGGGTTTTACTACTTGTCAATTATTTATCATCTAGGTCATAATAGTGCATATAATCCTTTGACTTGAGCAATACTATATCTCATATATAAGAAGTTAGGGTTTATTACTGCTTAGATAGACATACTATTCATGCACGACTATATGGCATGTGATAGTTCTAATTTGTTATGTATGGAGGTAAGTGATCGCCAGGATAGAATTCATTACCTCAAGTAAATGAGGTTAAGATCCTATGCTATCTAGTCATTCTTAATACTTAAGTTTCTGGCCAGAATAATAAGATTCACTAGAAAGAGTTTCTAGTAGGAATCTAATCTCATCAAGAATTAGAACCGAGATAAGGATATAGAATCGAGGCACATTAGGGTTTGATATAAACCATTACCCTAGCCGAGATTAGGATCTTTAATGAAGAGATTCTAGTGCATGATGATTTATGATCGATGGTCCATGTGATGTTTAAAGTTATTAACTATAAACATTCATTTCTAATTAGCTAGTTATGACATGAAATGCTAGCTATCCCTCACGACTTATGGGACTAAGTGTGAAGTGGGGATTTTACATTAGTAGAGAAAAGTGTTTTCTCATTCCCATTGCTAATTAGATATGAACCTAGAAAGTCACACACCCAATACTGATCACCTTCTAAGTGTAAAAGATTTATCATAATAATTAATTAAAGTGTTTAATTAATTAATTAGTGATAAAATAATTAAACATGTAATTAAATTTACAAGGACTCTAGCATGTCCTGATGTTTAATTTATGAAAGTGTCTATTCAATTAAATCTTATTTTGTATATGATGCAAATGAGAAAGATTAAATTAAAAATTGATTTAGACTAAATCAAAGACTTAATTTTGAGCTTAGTGAAAACCCTTAACACATGAGATGTAGCCTAAACCCATATATGATATGGTTAAGAGAAAATTTTGAGGTTAGAGACAATTCACTATTTATAAGCCCATATGATAGGTTTCAGTGTTAGAGAATTTTCTACTAAAGTTAAAATTGTATTACATCTTTTGGCTAATGGAAATGTCCATTTTACCCCTAAAGGATAAAATAGTCATTTCACCAATTGAAGAAGCAAAGTCAACTTTGTCCCTTCATCAAATGGTGAGCTAGAAGAATGTAAAAGGATATTTAAGTCTTTATGAAGACTTAAGTGTTAAGTCTTGAAAAGATATAAAAGTCTTAGCTTTTATGTTGCAAAAAAAAAGGAAAGAGAACATCATTTTCTCATTTGAAGCATTTCTAGAGAGAGAAGTTGAGAGAGAAAGAAAAATGAAGAAAGTGTTTCTTCAATTTTTCTTTTGATCTTCAATTCTCTTCTTTGTTCTTTGTGAAAGAACAATTGCTTGCAAATTGAAAATATGTTTAGTCCAAAAAAAACCAAAGAGAAACCTTAAACTTCCTAAAGATTTTTTAGAGAAATTTTGAATCAAATTGGGCATCCAAGAGAGGATTCAAGAACATCAAAGAAATCAAAAGGAAACTTGCAGGTGAGCTTAGTGTGGATGATCAAGAGGCTTCACACTTTGGAAGCTCTTTGATAAAGGAAGAAGGAACCTACAAGAGGTAATATGATTGCTCTTCCTTCTTCTTTATATGCATATGTGTTTTACACACAAATTAATTGATTGCTTGAATGAGTTTTGGACCAAAATTCGATGAAGTAAAATTTTAAATTATTTGAAATTTCACCTCACCACCTTCCTTCCACTGCGTTTGGCTCTACCATTCCTTCAAAAACCCAATACTTTAATTCTATCCTTTCTTTATTCATAGACATAAAAATTAGAGCACATGCATCAACACTCAATCAAACAGGTGAGAATTACACACCTGGTAGAAGCCCCACTTGCATTATCCCTTTTGATAATGGTAGAAGCTCCGTTTCCTTAATATTCTTTCACTTTAATCAGACAATAAAGCCCAACTTACACTGTCCTTTATCAAAAACATGTTGTCTCTTTCACAAGTTGAGTTAATATTAACTCAAAATGTTGTTTCTGACTTAGTTAATTCACTTTCTCTTTCTGTTTGTTTTTCTCTAATCAACAGGAACCTTAAGCGGTTTTTTTCTGCTGGAGTAAATTGGTGAGGGTGGGTAAAGTGCTTGTTATAGACTTAACAGTTGGTTCATAAATGGGAGGCACATTAGTGAGTTTTGCTATTAGCTGGCTTAACGGATTTGTAATATCCCAACCCGATATAGGATATATGCACAGTATACGAGTGAAGATACCATTTAGCATCGTAATACGTGGCCAAATTGAAAATGAATATTTTCAATATTCAAATAATTTGAATATAAACGTTTTAAAATAATAATTTTATATGAAAATATTTTCTTTTATTGTTATATTTATATTAATATTCAAAATTATTGAAATTTATAAACTTCCATTTGAATATTGATATGATATTGATATTTTTATTATTATTATATTAATATTAATGAGCTAAACTTATATTGATATTTGATATATGATTTATAAATATTGTTATATGGGTATTCAAAATAGTAGAAAATTATTCCAAATTTAAAATTGATATTTGAAAGGGTATTGATTTATTATATTATTATGTTAATATTTTTAAGAGAATATTTTATTAAACGAAATATTGATTTATTATTTACTAAATTGATAAAATTTTAAATTAACTAAATTGAAATTTTATTATAAAATATAGAAAATTTTATAATTAATATTTGAAGTTATATATTATAATTTTTATATTATAGTTAATGGATAATATGATGAAATTGATGAAATTAATATTTTGGTTAAAATTATTATTTTAGAATTTATATGATAAATATTATTATTATTATTGTTATTATTATTAAAGTTAGTATATTTAAAAAAAAAAAAAAGAAACCAAAGTCGGCAGCCCAAAAGTGGGCAGTAGAAAAATAGAACAAGGGATAGAAATAGAAACAGAGGGAAACAAGGAACGGACAGAGGGCAGAGAGAGAGAGAGAGAGAGAGAGAGAGAGAGAGCGCGCAAGGAACTACACACCGGACCGCCGCCCTCCGGCCACCGCCGATCGACACGCGCCGCACCAGGAGGAAGGACGCCCGCCGCCCCGTCGACCGTAGAGGCCCGTCGCCTACAGCCACCGAACGGCGGCGCACGCTCCCTCCAAAGTTTCGCCGGCCGAAACTTCTAGGCCATTTTCCGATGACTTTTCGATCTCCATTTTTAACAAAATTGGTATGGTTGAATCCCTTGTGATTCCAGCTTTGATTTGGTATATTGTTTACTAATTTTGGATAATCTTTTTATTGATCAAAATTCGGCGACATCAACAGTTACCGACGCCGTTTCTACCTATTTTCCAGTGGACTACGGTAAACGAAAGTTATATTCGGACTCCTCACATCACAAGCTAACTGATGATATCCTCGGATCGTGATTTGGTCGTCGTTGGAATTTTTCGGTGACCAGATTCCGGCGACCTCTGAAATCGACAAATTCGGACAGAAGCTCCAGCTCATTAAACCGAGCCATATGGTATAAATCTCGATTTCCAATTATGTATAGATAGTAAATTATGATTTTATTTGTAAGAATTTAGGTAAATAGTTTAATGGAATTAAGTGATTAAATGAGATAATTAAATGGAATTAATTGTAATTTATATGATTATGGAGTATTGTTGGTGATTAAATTGGTAGATTGAAGTGAAATGTTGATATTAGAATTGATTTAATTGAATTGAATTATTTGGAAGAATGAAGTCAGATGTAGATATTGGTATTGATTAGATTAAATTAGTGGTTATTAGCTTGATAATGAGGAATGAAGTGGGCAGATGGGATTAGTGTATTGAAGGTCCGGGTTGGACCATTTGATTGTGATAATGTGGATAATTTGAATTTATAGAAATTGCTTAATCGATTTTACTTGAATAGTATGAAGATTGAAATGTGAAATTGAAAGAAAGGAGAATCATTCTTTTAAGTGAGTTATTGGAAAATAATTAGAGAAATGTTAAGTTTAGTAGTAAGTATAAGTTTAGAATATCTTAATTTTAGAATGCTAAGTTGTGAATAAGATAGAAATGTTAATGACTTATGCTAAGTTAAGTAATGTGATAATGAGGAAGTGATTAATATATGATTGAAATGCATGTGTAGAGTCTAATAACAAGGACAAGGATATTGGGTAAAGTGCGAGAAGCACTAATCGTATCAGAGTCAAATGTACATAAGAGCAAAGGAGTCCACGGTGAGTACTTAATAATATAATATGTTTCCTATTATTTGCTTGAAAACCTTATTGCTAAAAGTATGCCAACTCCTTGATAAGTTGAATTGCTCATTGATATTGAACCATATGTTACAATGCGCCTTGATTAATAGCTAAGCTTGAATTGTATATTGAACATTCTTGATTTCTTGATAAGCTTAAATTGCTTATTGAATATTGAACCTTTGATATGATACTTTCTTGATTATTAGGCCCAAGTGAGTCAAACATTCCTTTATGGCACTTGGCCAAATGAGTCTATATTGTTTGATCTTATAATATGATTAATAATGAGAACCCAATTGATATTATATATTATCCATTGTAATATTACATTTCTTGTGCTTTAAGTATAAGCCTAAATGTTGGATCACTTTCCTAATTGAAATGCATTGCAATTCTTTGGCATGCATGATCTACTTTACCAATTATTGAATTAAATATCCCTTATGGCACTTGGCCAAATGAGCCTTATTGCTTCATTTCCTAATATGATCAATGATGGGAATTTTGATTATTTATTGATATATTATCCATTTAATTATTTCATGGATGAAAATGAAAAATGTTTTAATGATACTGTGGTAAGTAGAATACCCCTCTGATGTGGGGCAATACATCAGACATTGTGCACAATGGTAATGAACCTGCGGATAGGGTAAAGAGTATCCGAACCCTAGCTGGGAAGTGTTTATGGCCCCCAGTACGTGCGACCCGATCAGTTGTACGTGTAACTGATATGGGAGTGAGCAAGGCGTAAGCCGCCACTCAAGTGATAATGATAATGTGGGAAACATACCGTTTCCATAAAGGAAATATTCTGCTAAAAATGTAATATTTACTGTATATGGAAAACAATTTTTATAAGAGTAACTTGTGACCCGTTTTACTTCTTTGCTATAAAAATATTATCATTAAAGCACCTACCATTTGTTTATTTTATATAGTATTATTTTGTACTCACTGAACTCTGTCTCATATTTTAGTGGTTTAAACTTTTCAGGTACAGTCAATGAGTTAGCAAAGTAAAAGTCCCAAGCCCATCCTTCGCTTGGAAACTGTTTTAATAAGTTTCGGTGTTGTAAGTAGAGCTCTATGGTTATTGAAAGTTATAAGGTCTATATGTAACATGAATGGTTATTAATGGGTTAGCATTAATATGTTAAAGGATGTTTGTATAATATGATTTGTATCATAACCGTTATTGTAAATATATATGAACTATTGAACGTTGAGTTAATGACATGAAATGAAACTTTAAAGGTTTTACAAGTTATATGTGTAAATGATATTATAAGTGGAAATGATAGCAAGTAATGGGTATTAAGGAAATGTGATTAGGCTACGGTCTTAGTATATGGTTCAATGTAATGAATGTCAATTGATTATGAGTGGAATGGGTTCTACGGGTTTTGGTGCCCTTATGGCTACCCATGCCCTAGGACCGTCGCGACTCAAAAGGTGGGTCGTGACAGAGGTGGTATCAGAGCAAAGTTTAAGTCTAGTTTAGACTTTATAAGTACTATGAGTTATAGGTTAAACCATGGAGCATAGGAACTCCTTCTTGTCATTGAAGTATATCGATAAATCTAGATCCGTGTTACTCGTAAAAGTCTAAGTTCCTCCTATGATATATGATATGTATATAATAATTGTGAAAAGGGAATGTGCATAATGATCTTGAAAACGAGAATGATAAAGTGATATATAGTATGATTGATATATGTGAATGAATTGTGTGTTCTGTGAAAATGGGATGATAGGGCAAACAATGATTGTTTATGTGAAGGTGTTTAAATGAATAAGTGTATATCTTACTAGGAATTAATTTCTATTATAAGTAACTATTGACTATTGACATGGCTTAGTTCAATTAATGATTTGAATAATATGTATATCGTATGAATAATGGTGAGGGTATACTGAATTCTTTTATGTTTATAAGATATAGCTAAATGTTATTAAGTGAAAAACTTAAATGTGATTTTATGGAATATGCATAGTGATATGTGTAAGTGGTAAGTGTAATGGCATAATGATAGTGAGGAGGTATGGGATTTATTTTAGACAAAGATTTGAGGTTTCTAATTGGAAATTGGTTTCTAAACCAATAAAGAAGTTGTAATGAGTAGGAATGTTAAATATGGTGAGTTTCAATTTGATATGTCATAGGCCTCGTAACTCATCTGTAGCTGGAAGTTATGGCTTTCTGAAGTTGGATTGTGCGCAGAACTTTTCTTCTTGACTGTGGAAATCTAGCTGCAGGGCGCTGGAATCCACTGCAGGGCATTGGAGCTTGGTTGACCGTAGGTGACTCCCAGCTGTGATACACTAGGACTTCTTGGCGCGTGCTATGGTGGCCCGCTGTTGTTGCTTGCTGCCCCATGATGGCATCCCTCCCACCGTGTAATGTTTCGTCGAAATTTTTCAAGTCAGCCAAGTATCTTCGATTTTCTTCATATAGTAAAGTGATTTAAGCAATTTAACAAGGAGGTTATGGTAATAAGGCTATTGAGAAGGTATATGGGACACTAGTATTATATGTTTCCTTGACTATAATATGAGAGATATCTAAGAAATAGGGAATTGATCTATGATGTGTATGTGCAAATGATTAAATGATAGGGTATATGGTTGGATGAAATGACTATAGGAAATTGTTAGAAGTTATGAACCATTAAAGTTATAAAATGAAGGAAAATACTCAATAGTGATTGGGTGAAATCATAAATGTTTTATATGGCTATTACATAGTAAGATTTATGTGAGATAAGCTAAAAAGATGATATTTAACAATGGTCAAACGGGACTGTAAATGATTCACATGGATATTATATATTAAGGTTTATGTAAGATAGACTAAACAAGGTATTATCGAAATTGTGGTTTAGATGCTATCCTATAAATTCAAGAAATGAGAAGGTAAAGATTTGGAGATTTGTTATGTATGAGAATATTGGGTATAGTTTAAGGAAGAGGAATGTATAAAGTTGATGATTACAAGAAATGTATGGTGATGAAATAGCCTCTAAGAAGAAACTGAAAGCAGATTTGGACTAAGAGTAAATTAGTGTAAAAATATGATTGACTTTGACAAATAATAAATGATAGTGGACCATAATAGATTTTTATAGAAGAAATATTGTTGATTAAAAAAGGTATGGAACTAGAGGATTATGTGTTAAATAGAAATATAATTCGAAATGGGTTTAAACGAAGTAATGGAGATGTGGAAAAGTAAAAATATTGAATAAAAAAAAAAGTGTATGAGGAAATATTAGGAGATATGAAGTATGAATTAAAGGGAACTAAGGGAAAATAAAAGTTATGACGTAAAAGAGTTTATGAAGTTAATTGATTAGGCAAATTTTATTTAAGAGAAGGTTTTATGAAGATATTGAATTAATACAGAGATAGAATTAAATAAGTTAAGATAAAGGATAAGTTTTGATAAGTTAAGAGTGTATTAGACTAAATAAACTACGGAGTATAAGATTCTTGGTTGCTGATGTTTTGGTTCTTTAAGTATAGACTAGAAATTTGTGCTTTGATTTGGCCTTTGTACATTTTTCGCTTGTGCGGCGATACCTCCGCATTTACGATTTGGACAAGATCGTATCGGAAGAGTTACTCTACCTCGAACGAACTCAATTATGTGCTTGATATGTTTTCTTATTTATGATTGTGTTTAAGTATATATACCTTATTTCGATAGATCAATTATATTACTCGATGTGTTTAAAGTTGATATAGCCGAAGTAAAAAAATTACATATGAACTATGGAGTACCAGTGAATGGTATTTTAGGAATGGAATGGGAAGTTGTATTAATAGATTTTTGTGATTTGATAATTTGAATATTATAATAATAAATTATTGCTAAAAAGATGCATGTGATGTTGAAAGGTAGGAGTTATTTTAGAGATAATGTGAAGATTGTATTTTGGAGTGATTACGTAAATTAATATGATAGTAGATTGAATAAGATGAATATTGGGTTGAAATTTTATGTGATTATAAGGAGTTGATTGAGAATTATGGAGTAGTGGTGAAAGTATAATTCTTTTAACGATATAATATGTAAAATAGTTGGTAATGAGGTGTTTAAGATAAGTTGAGATAAGATTGTTGTTTAAAGATGAACAGATATAAGAAGTGTAATGGATATATACTTATATAAGAGATAATGAGTAAGAAAAATTTGTTGATGATAGTATGAGAGTGGAATAAATCCCAACTATATGAAGACCATGGTTATCAAATTATAAATTGGAAGTCATTCAGAATTAGGAAATACCATAAGGGCATATGTATATTCAAAGTATGGTAATTGGTGTAATAGGAGCTATGATTCAGTTGTTAATGAGATTTAGGTATTGATAAGACTATATATGAGAAGAGGTATATTTAAGATTGCAATTAAATTGAGATGAAATCAGAAATCGAAGCGATATAAAGGTTGTGTAAATATTTCTTGGTAATTTTTGAAGTTATAGATTCAATGCTATTATGAAGGTTAATGATTAATAAAAGAGATTAGGTAGGGTAAGAAGAAAGATGTACGTAAAGATATGGTTGAATACGAGAAGAACTAAAGATCGATTATGGGGCTTAGAGGAACAAGGTATATAATTGCAAGAAAATGTATGGAAGATGAATAATAGATAATTAATGATGCATGGTGCAGTTGGTAGGCGATGAATTGAAAGTAATGAAAGTGATTAGAATTCTTTTGGCAAGAATCATAATGTAAGTGATATAGTTACTCAAGTTTGCAAAGGTGAACATTTTGTTTTTGAAAATTCGGGGGCGAATTTTCTTTAAGGGGGGTAGAAAGTAATACCCGAGGCCTATTAACAGTAGCGATGATATTACGGCGTCTATATACAGTGCTGTGTAAGGTCTTAAGAATTATAAGAGTATCAAAAGAGATAAATTCTAAATGAATGACATGACAATGAGTGAAGGATGTAATCAATTTTGATAAATTCGTGTACATGAATAGTTTCATGTACAACAATAAGGTATCTGGAGTGATAGTATCTGCTGATGTTATTGTAACTTCCTATATGAAGTGTATTGAAATTCGAGGACGAATTTCATAAAGGGGGGAAGAATGTAATATCCCAACCCGATATAGGATATATGCACAGTATACGAGTGAATATACCATTTAGCATCGTAATACGTGGCCAAATTGAAAATGAATATTTTCAATATTCAAATAATTTGAATATAAACGTTTTAAAATAATAATTTTATATGAAAATATTTTCTTTTATTGTTATATTTATATTAATATTCAAAATTATCGAAATTTATAAACTTCTATTTGAATATTGATATTGATATTGATATTTTTATTATTATTATATTGATATTAATGAGCTAAACTTATATTGATATTTGATATATGATTTATAAATATTGTTATATGGGTATTCAAAATAGTAGAAAATTATTCCAAATTTAAAATTGATATTTGAAAGGGTATTAATTTATTATATTATTATGTTAATATTTTTAAGAGAATATTTTATTAAACGAAATATTGATTTATTATTTACTAAATTGATAAAATTTTAAATTAAAGAAATTGAAATTTTATTATAAAATATAGAAAATTTTATAATTAATATTTGAAGTTATATATTATATTTTTTATATTATAGTTAATGGATAATATGATGAAATTGATGAAATTAATATTTTGGTTAAAATTATTGTTTTAGAATTTATATGATAAATATTATTATTATTATTGTTATTATTATTAAAGTTAGTATATTTAAAAAAAAAAAAAAAAAAAGAAACCAAAGTCGACAGCCCAAAAGTGGGCAGTAGAAAAATAGAACAGGGGAAAGAAATAGAAACAGAGGGAAACAAGGAATGGACAGAGGGCAGAGAGAGAGAGAGAGAGCGCGCGCAAGGGACTGCACGCCCGACCGCCGCCCTCCGGCCACCACCGATCGACACGCGCCGCACCAGGAGGAAGGACGCCCACCACCCCGTCGACCGGTAGAGGCCCGTCGCCTGTAGTCACCGGACGGCGGCGCACGCTCCCTCCAAAGTTTCGCCGGCCGAAACTTCTAGGCCATTTTCCGACGACTTTTCGATCTCCGTTTTTAACGAAATTGGTATGGTTGAATTCCTTGTGATTCCAGCTTCGATTTGGTATATTGTTTACTAATTTTAGATAATCTTTTTATTGATCGAAATCCGGCGATATCAACGGTTACCGATGCCATTTCTATCTGTTTTCCAGCGGACTACGGTAAACGAAAGTTATATTCTGACTCCTCACATCACAAGCTAACTGATGATATCCTCGGATCTTGATTTGGTCGTCGTTGGAATTTTCCGGCGACCTCTGAAATCGACAAATTCGGACAGAAGCTCCAGCTCATTAAACCGAGCCATATGGTATAAATCTCGATTTCCAATTATGTATAGATAGTGAATTATGATTTTATTTGTAAGAATTTAGGTAAATAGTTTAATGGAATTAAGTGATTAAATGAGATAATTGAATGGAATTAATTGTTATTTATATGATTATGGAGTATTGTTGGTGATTAAATTGGTAGATTGAAGTGAAATGTTGATATTAGAATTGATTTAATTGAATTGAATTATTTGGAAGAATGAAGTCAGATGTAGATATTGGTATTGATTAGATTAAATTAGTGGTTATTAGCTTGATAATGAGGAATGAAGTGGGCGGATGGGGTTAGTGTATTGAAGGTCCGGGTTGGACCATTTGATTGTGATATTGTGAATAATTTGAATTTATGGAAATTGCTTAATCGATTTTACTTGAATAGTATGAAGATTGAAATGTGAAATTGAAAGAAAGGAGAATCATTCTTTTAAGTGAGTTATTGGAAAATAATTAGAGAAATGTTAAGTTTAGTAGTAAGTATAAGTTTAGAATATCTTAATTTTAGAATGCTAAGTTGTGAATAAGATAGAAATGTTAATGACTTATGCTAAGTTAAGTAATGTGATAATGAGGAAGTGATTAATATATGATTGAAATGCATGTGTAGAGTCTAATAATAAGGACAAGGATATTGGATAAAGTGCGAGAAGCACTAATCATATCAGAGTCAAATGTACATAGGAGCAAAGGAGTCCACGGTGAGTACTTAATAATATAATATGTTTCCTATTATTTGCTTGAAAACCTTATTGCTAAAAGTATGCCAACTCCTTGATAAGTTGAATTGCTCATTGATATTGAACCATATGTTACAATGCTCCTTGATTAATAGCTAAGCTTGGATTGTATATTGAACATTCTTGATTTCTTGATAAGCTTAAATTGCTTATTGAATATTGAACCTTTGATATGATACTTTCTTGATTATTAAGCCCAAGTGAGTCAAACATTCCTTTATGGCACTTGGCCAAATGAGTCTATATTGTTTGATCTTATAATATGATTAATAATGAGAACCCAATTGATATTATATATTATCCATTGTAATATTACATTTCTTGTGCTTTAAGTATAAGCCTAAATGTTGGATCACTTTCCTAATTGAAATGCATTGCAATTCTTTGGCATGCATGATCTACTTTACCAATTATTGAATTAAATATCCCTTATGGCACTTGGCCAAATGAGCCTTATTGCTTCATTTCCTAATATGATCAATGATGGGAATTTTGATTATTTATTGATATATTATCCATTGAATTATTTCATGGATGAAAAGGAAAAATGTTTTAATGATACTGTGGTAAGCAGAATACCCCTCTGATGTGGGGCAATACATCAGACATTGTGCACAATGGTAATGAACCTGCGGATAGGATAAAGAGTATCCGAACCCTAGCTAGGAAGGGTTTATGGCCCCAGTACGTGTGACCCGATCAGTTGTACGTGTAACTGATATGGGAGTGAGCAAGGCGTAAGCCGCCACTCAAGTGATAATGATAATGTGGGAAACAT
Organism: Reutealis trisperma; assembly: GCA_947687605.1. Classification (NCBI taxonomy): domain Eukaryota; kingdom Viridiplantae; phylum Streptophyta; class Magnoliopsida; order Malpighiales; family Euphorbiaceae; genus Reutealis; species Reutealis trisperma. Next base: position 629,853 of record CANTUT010000302.1, read on the forward strand.
ACTGTTTCCATAAAGGAAATATTCTGCTAAAAATGTAATATTTACTGTATATGGAAAACTATTTTTATAAGAGTAACTTGTGACCCATTTTACTTCTTTGCTATAAAAATATTATCATTAAAGCAACTACCATTTGTTTATTTTATATAGTATTATTTTGTACTCACTGAGCTCAGTCTCATATTTTAGTGGTTTAAACTTTTCAGGTATAGTCAATGAGTTAGCAAAGTAAAAGTCTCAAGCCCATCCTTCGCTTGGAAACTGTTTTGATAAGTTTCGGTGTTGTAAGTAGAGCTCCATAGTTATTGAAAGTTATAAGGTCTATATGTAACATGAATGGTTATTAATGGGTTAGCATTAATATGTTAAAGGATGTTTGTATAATATGATTTGTATCATAACCGTTATTGTAAATATATATGAACTATTGAACGTTGAGTTAATGACATGAAATGAAACTTTAAAGGTTTTACAAGTTATATGTGTAAATGATATTATAAGTGGAAATGATAGCAAGTAATGGGTATTAAGGAAATATGATTAGGCTACGGTCTTAGGATATGGTTCAATGTAATGAATGTCAATTGATTATGAGTGGAATGGGTTCTACGGGTTTTGGTGCCCTTATGGCTACCCATGCCCTAGGACCGTCGCGGCTCAAAAGGTGGGTCGTGACAGGATTCTATTATATTAGGGCTTTTTTGGGCTAAAAAAAAAAAGTTAAGGTATTATAAGAGCCCAAAAATTTTAAAGGCTTAACAGGTCTATTTGATAAAAGTGAGGGGTTTTTAGTACCTTTTCCCTTTAATTTTTATTTGTTTTTTCCTATCCTTCTCTATTTCCATGTCTACTTCAACTTGTTTCAATCTTTCAGCAAATGGTTAGTTAGGAGCAAACCTAGATTAACTGCAAGTTCCCTTACTTTGTTTGTCCCTTATATTTCTAGCACTGAAAGAATGCCCTATAGTTGGGTTAGTACGTTGACTACCACTAGAACCACCAATATCATAATTATGCCCTTTGCTTCTTCTATATGAGTCAATTTCGACTTGCCTAAGGTTTTCTTGTCTTGCGTATTGCAAATCTTCATTCTTGTCCTCATTAGTATCATCTTCTCCACTAATATGCATATGGACAATATCATCTTCAAGTTGCCTTTTACTAGCCTCCTTCTTTTTGTTTTTTTTATTTTTTTGTCTTTGTAGATCGTGTTTCTATAATAAATTTTTTCATATTTTTTCTCACTTGTCTTGGGACTTTTGGACTTGTAGATATATCACCTTCAATTATTACTAAATATTTTTTGAAACGTGTAATTCCACTAGTGACCAATCCCCCACAAAAATTACAATTTATTTTTAATCTATTATTACTATTAAGTGATGTAGTAAATCTCCATCTAATATCATCACTAAGTCTACCATCATTATCAAGTCATTGTGATACTAAAAATTATATGCCAATATTTAAAAATAATATTATTATGAGTTTCAATTTTATAAAAATAAATTCGAAATTGATCATATGACATTGGAAAATAATTGTTATTGGACAATAATTGCGAGAATCTTTCATATAGATGCGGACCTCCAGTCTGTTGATTGCAAGACTGATGGCAGATCCAATCCAATATTTTAGCTTTCTTTCACTTAAAAAGAAAAAACGGTGTGAATCTCCAGACTTTTCCCACCCCAGGCCAAGGAAGCTGGGGAAGGGTGCCTACACATATGGCCCGAGAAGGGTCAAATCTAGTTTTCCATTAAACTTTGATAAACTCAAAATAAGTCATGATTTTGCTGGAAAACATTTGGCACACTTCATCACTATACTTTCTGTATGATGTGATGACTATGCCAATCCAACTATCAGGTCTGTTATCATTTTTCTTTCTCCCACCAATATCGATTCTTAAGGCTTCAAATAAAAGATAATTTACTGTGCACATCAAAATTGCTAAGTAAAGACTGTAGATGAAACTGACAATGAAAGAAAAATTCACTTCATCCAATGACGGAAAAATTCACTTCATCCAACGATACAACATTGAGATAACGTGCTTTCAAGCAGCATATCTCACAGCTCAAGCGACAAAGCTTAAGTGACATATGGCCCCGAGAGGGGTCAAATCTAGTTTCCCATTAAACTTCGATAAACTCAAAATAAGTCATGCTTTTGCTGGAAAACATTTGGCACACCCATCACCATACTTTTTGTATGTTGTGATGACAATGCCAATCCAACTATCAGGTCTGTTATTATTTTTCTCTTTCCCACCAATATCCATTCTTCAGGCTTCAAATAATCCATTCTTCAGGCTTCAAATAAAAGATAATTTACTGTACATCAAAATTGCGGGAGTAAAGACAGTAGATGGAACTGACAATGAAAGAAAAATTCATTTCATCCAATGATACAACATTAAGAAAACGTGCTTTCAAGCAGCATATCTCAGCTCAAGTGACATAAATCTGAAGCCCAATACAACTCTAGCTTAAGTGATACAGAACAGTAAGAACTAAGTATAGCAACAGGTATGTGCTGGCTCCTACCACAACTTTTGCATCAGCACTATTATTCTGCAATACCTGAATCCATTGTCTGAACTGGAGGAGCTGTGACAACTGGCAGCTTAAGATCGGCAGGGTCAAAGTCACCACTCCTTTCACAAATCTCCCTGTACTCTTGGCAATTAGCACATAAATGGCAGAAAAAGTGGGTAATGAAATCCCCACATGGCGCTTCCTGCACAAGCAATCAACAAAAACATGTTGAAGCATTGAAATCCTTTTTACAATATTCACTCATATTAGTGGAAATTTTAGCTCATATGGGTAGGTGTATGATTAATCTTTCTAGCATATAGGATTCAACATAAAAAATCTAAACAATAGATCTTTGTTAGAACATTAAGCAATGGAACTTTATCTGGAATGACGTGAACACCTAAAATTTCTCTCCTTTCAGTGCCTCTCTTTTCTTATCCTCTGTTATATTTTCCCCTTGCTTAGTTGCATTTATTTTCTTCTTTTCACCAAATGCTAACTTATAGACCCTGAAATGAGAACGCAAATAAAACTCCGAAATCATCCTAGTACCAACTTTTTTCAATTTAATTAATGACCACATCTTCATATCACTATATTGAACTTGATTTCAATATACATTGTGTAGAAAATCCTAAATTTATGATATCTACAATATTTCCTACGCATCGACAGCTTAAAGTAGGGATAAGGGCAGGATATTATCCAGCTGACAGCCTGACACAGACAACATACACAGCAGCAAGAAGAATAATAAAACTTTTCAGCTTCAAATGATTGCATACGAAATATAGCCATACCTGCAAATTATACTTCTCACGCAGCGCCCTACGGTAACCACAAGCATAACATGCGACAAAACATCCAGGTAATCCTAACAGAATGCCATCAGTCATGCAACAGCATACAGTATTGACAAGAGCCCACAAAATAAAATGGGTGATGCATGACCCAATCAAAGTTCCAGAGCCCAAAAATTCTGCATTCTTTCCAAACAAATAGCAAGGACAAAAGAGACCAACACAACCTGTCAAAGTAAAACAGCAGGAATAATAACCTTTAGTTTAGGCAATAATAGATTCACACTTTTGTCAGATGTCCCATTGAAAATAATAGTAGAATAATAGAACTATATATCATCAAACATATAAAAGACAAATATAGTGAAGACTTAGATCTTGATATTCACATGACAAACAAGAAAGTTGAGAAAAGCCAGGCTTTAATATTAAGAAACTTAAAAAATGCAGTCTATATTCTATAGTTCGTTTGAGCAACACTGAGTATGTCATATAGTCCTGCATAACTGTTTGTAATTGTTAGCTTTGCTAGAATGGGTTGTCTGAAATTTCTTTAGTCGTTGGTATAGGAAATATTAATCTTGTTAGTTTCAGTGAGTCCAAAAAATTGTATGGGAAACATTAATCTTCTAGCACTTGTTGCAGATCTAAATTGTGTGATGCAATTCAAGGTGTAATGCCAGTGGAATTCTTGTTTTAGAATCTTATCACATATATCCAATTTCTTCAAAATTCACAAAATATTGTTCACAATATCTGAATATCAGTATTAAATGAAAAAGCACCAAAAGTCGTCTTGTCTTCTACTCTTTTGCTTTCTAGTTTCTAGTTACTAATAATCTTCACAGCTATCAAAATCATTCACATCATCTCATTACAATCTTGCATGTCCTACAAACGTCTTTCATTGAATTAACCACATAAGCAATATTGAAGAGAACATCTCTTATCATCTCATAAAGTGGCCATCAGAATCTCAGAATTCAACGTCTTCCGTCGAATTAACCACATATGCAATATTAAAGCGAACATCTCCAATCTTCTCATAAAGCGGCTATCAGAATCTCAGAATTCACAACCATGCTCTACTTAAATAAATAAACTGATATTCTTCCTGCTTGAATAAACAATTTTTTGTGTTTTTGCTAATTTTTATTAAACCTAAACAGAGAGCAATACAAAGAAGAGAACACACCAATTTGTATATATAATGCAGGTTTCCATCAACCATAAGCCATAATTCATGAGTTAAAGCTAAAATCAATGCATTAAAGCTGATATACTTAGAAAATCCCCAAAAACTTCTAGGATTTGCTCAACTTATTAGGCACCTTCATAGTAATTTTCTTCTGAATCTGATAAATGAAGAAGGTGACAAGACAGAAAGTAGCATTACAGCTCTGCATATCATCGCAACAGGCGCAGATTCCAGATGACCATTCAGAAGGAAGTTGAGCTTCTATATCATTACGAGGAACAATATCTGCTTCTGCTTCTGCTTCTAAATCTGATTGTCCCAATGGAACATAAGGTGGCGGCACATAACTGTTTGGCTTTTTCATCTTTCTGAATAACAACCTGCAAATCAATATTTACTATCACCGCACAAATTATTAACACACTTGTTCATTCATATACAAATCATAAAACCAAATACTTACTTTTAGAGACCTAAGAGTGATCGAAAAAGATCGAGATTGGCTTCAGCCATCGGACGATCACCAAAGTCAAACCACTGCGAGAGAGTGAAAATCGCGACAAGGAAGAACCAAAAGAGTAAAGTAAAATTATCTAAGGGTTAGGGTTTTTAGTCTTCTGTTTTTTTAGCGAGAGAAAGAGAGAGAAAGAAAGAGGTGAAAGTTCAGATTTTTAACCACCCATATGGTGTAAAATTTATTTTATTAGTCTCTATATAAAAATGGCTGTTCATTTTTATCTCATATATATTAAAAAAATATTATTAATTATTTAACAATTTATAAATTTTATTATATTTTTTCACTTATATTTTTATATATATTCATTTATTACTATTTTTATTATTAATTTTGAAAATACATATCTTTCAATTAATAAGAATATAATAGACAAATCATACAATTATTTTTAGAATAAGCAAGTATTTTAGAACATTTAAAAAAATAATGGATAATATTTTAAAGATAGAGTGAATATTATTTTTTGTTTTGGAGGGACAGACTATAAATTATATCATGGATTAGGGATTACCGTGTATTATGGTTACAAGGTATATATTAATTATAATATATGTAGTAAAAAAATTTAAAACCTATTTGGCAAAGATGGTTACCATTCAAATTTTAAAATCTCTTAAAATTGCCTAATTCGAATCTTAGGCATGAACATTATTTTTTTTAGTTAATCTTTTTTTGCCTTTTTAGTTAATTTTTATTTTTTTTCTTTTTCAATTTATTTGTTTTCTTTTTCAGTTGTCTTTTTTCTTTTTTAGTTATTTTTTGTTTCTTTTCTTTTTTTTTTTTGTTTTTCATTTGTTTGTAATATTTATAATTAAAATTATATTTATTTTATTTCTCTAAGAAAAATTATATTAATGTTTGAGTTTTTTTATTTGTTTAATTATTCTAATTAAATTTATATTAACTTTTCTAAGAAAAAGGTTATACTAATTGTTGGATTTTTTTTTTTATTCTTATAATGATAATTAATTTTAATATCATTATTTATAAATTTTAACATTTTTATAGATAATTTTTTACATGGTTTTTAAAGATAATTTAATAAAAAGATAAATATCATATTTATCTTTTTTATAACAATAAATTTTCAAAAATCAAATCTTTTTTTAAATAATAACAAATTCATTGAAAATTCACCGTCAAATATAATTTATATAATAATTTATTATAAACAATAAGTTCATTAAGTATTACTTATAAATTTATCAAATATATAGAGTATATTCATCATTTGTAAACTATATACTCATATTAAATTTTAAATTATTAAATTTATTATATTTAAAATTTAGATTCATCACATATAACTATCAAATTCATTAAATATGACGTTCATATTCATTATATATCACATGCAGATTCATTATTTTTTACTGTCAGATTCATTATTTAATTATTCTATAATTTAATTTTATTTATTTCTCATATTTATAATTTTCATTTTTTAATACTTCACATGTAATTATGAGATTTATTAGATTTGAAGTTTAAGTTTATCATATAAAACTATCAAATTCATTAGATATAACGTTTAAATTCATCATATATCATATGCATATTTATTATATTTTACTATTAGATTCATTATTATAAATCAATACTAAATTATCTATTTTTTTATTAATCAACAACAAACTCTATTATTTCAATCGAATAGAATTCAAAATAATATAAGTAATATGTTCATTAAGTATTACTTATAAATTTATCAAATATATAGTATAGGTTAATTATTTATAAACTATAAATTTATTAGTTATATTAGTAAGAAAATAAAATATATTGTTTAAAAGTGATGAATTTATGTTTTATATCTTATGTATCTTATGAATCTATATTTTATAACTAATTAACTTATCTTTTATGATTTATGAACTTTGATAAATTAGTTTCTAATCATAAAAAATTTTAGATATTATTTTAATAATATAAATATTACAACAAAATTTCAATATCATAAAAATAAAAATATTATTTTATAATTCAATTAAACAAATAATATATATATATATATATATATATATATATATATATATATATATATATATATATTAATTTTACATAAATTTATAGATAGTGAATTTTATTTGATGCATTAATAATTTACCTAAATAAATATAAAATAATATTTAATAACTCTATTAGTTTTTTCAAATTCAACATAAATAAAAAATCAAATTGATAATTTCATAGAAATAAATAAATAAATATTTATAAAAAATTCAACCATTAATATAATTTTTTCTTATAAAAATAAATATAAATTTAATTAGAATAATTAAACAAATAAAAAATTTAACTATTAATATAATTTTAATTACAAATATTACAAACAAAAAAGAAAAAAAAACTAAAAAAGGGAAAAAAAGCATAACGAAAAAAAAAACAAAAACAGCTTCTGCTAAGATTTGAACCCACAATCTCAAAAAAAGGGAGTAAAATTAATACATTAACCAACTACATCAGCCAATGTTTTAAATTCAAATCCATGATATAAAGTGGATCTGAATCCATGATATAAAAACTTGTAGAAGTCGGGGTTCACTAAAATAATTAATTAAGAAAAAGCCAAGCATTAACTAAATTTTAAAAATACCTAGCTTACCATAGAGAAAGAAAAAAAATATTAATATAAAACAAAAAAGCAGAATAAAAAATAAAATTAAAAAAATTCGACAAAAAAGTTAAATTTTGAATATGACTAACCTAACAAAGGATTTGGGGGGAAAAACTAACAAAGGAAAAGAATAAATAATAAAAAAGTAAATTGAAAAAAAAAATGAACAAATGTTGAGGGCTAAAAAAAACGAAGCTAAACTTTGAATATGACTAGTTTAGCAAAGAAAAAGAATGAATATGACTAGTTTAATTAAATAATCTAATTAAAAAATTAATTTTGTATTTTGAATGATTTATTAATTTTGAATTGAAAGTCTAATCGATTTTATAATTTAAGATTAATAATTATTAAATTAATGAATTATAGAGTTCAATTAATAAAAATTTAACAATAATAGTTAAATTTTTTCAAGTTATATTTGTGAGATCTTGCCTGAACATTGGTTGGATCCGCTAAGAGAGGATCGAAAATTCTCATTCAAATTCGGACTCATGTTAGAGCCCTCAAGTTTGAATATGTTGATTTTGAAAATGATTTGAGAGTCGCCACCTTTGATGAGCATAATTTAATATATATTAATAGCTTTTAAATTTATTTTTTGTTATTTATTTATTAAATAAATATTTTTATTTAATATTATTTTTGTGAATTAGGAAATAAAATGGTGAAATCTTAAAAATTGAGTGAAATTATAGTCTTTTACTTACATGTATATTAATAATAATAATAATTATAAATATTGTGAAAGAAATAATTTTTCAACAAAACAAACTAAGTTTTTTTTATTTTTTTTTTATTTTTGACAAAGGATATTATCTTCAAGTGAGCAATGGAGATTAAAGAACTTATCAACCATTAATGTGCAAGTTAACTAAGAAAAGCAAATGAATCAAAATTCAAAGTCATAAATTTGATGCTAAAGAAGAGAAATTTTGCAAAAATTCAAGTCATCACCAAACATCCATATGCAATCCGACTAACGAAAACTAAAAATTCAAAGTTTAAAGTCACATTTCATATGAAGGAAGAAAAATCATTTCAAAATTGGATTCATAATCAATTTTCCATCTAGCCATTTATGCTTATAAATAGAATGGAAATAGTTTAGCAAATGAGAGCTTGTGAGAGGAAGAATTAAGAAAATAAAGAAGAAGTTGAGATTTCAAGATGAAGGATCTAAATTGTTAAAATGGGTTCTTTTGTTTATTTTGTTGTTTTAATTATGTCTTTTTAAGTTTTAATTTTATTAAAGTGGATGATGAAACTATGTTAAATTATTGATTTCGATTTTGTATTGATTCTAAATATTTTACAATTTAATGTTTATAATTTTGGCTTCATTTGATAATATTCTTTCGTCAATTCTATCATGTATGTTTTATTGTTAGGAAAATTATCTATACTTGGTTTTTATTGAAAGAAAAGTAGTTTTCTTTGATTATGTATTTTCCATTAAATTATATACATATAATGCTTAAAAATTACACTTTTGAAGTGAAGGGAAATCTATTTGAAAATTTAATAAAATTTAGCTTAATGATAAAATCAATAAAAGATAGAAAGATTGATTTCTAAATTATCATCCGAAAATTAAAATCAAATATTATAAAAATTATTAATTAAACATTGGTGAATTTGAAATCTTGGTAATATTTTATCTGAATTTTATTTCACAAATTCAACCACTTTTAATTGTGTTATTTTGATGTTTCTATTTTATATTTCTTTATCATTATCTGAAAAATTATTTGGAACTATGTTAGACTTAAATTAAAATGATTTAATTATGTTTTTTTATAATTTTTTTCATAACTTTTTTCGTGAGAACAATCTCGTTATTACTTATTAATAAAATTAATGATTCGTACGCTTGCGAGTATAAATACAATTCACAACAAGTTTTTGGCACTGTTACTGGAGAGACAATGAAAAGAAAGAAGAAAGTTCATTAAATTTAGGTTGGTTCAATTCTTCTACTAGTTAAATTTTACTTATTTTGAATTTTTATTTTATTTTATTTTTCATTTTTTTTGATTTTTTTATCTGTTTAGTCATAAAATAATATTAGTTTTTGTTGTAACAATTTTCTTATTAATTTTTGCATATTTGAATTTTTTTTTTTCAATTTCAATAGAACTGAGTTGAGTTGAGTTGAAATAGTGTCAGAAATTTTAATCGGGTTACTGTAGCAACTCGGTTGCTATTCACGTATTTTGCATGGTTTCATATTTTTTTTGCTTGGTTAGTTAGTTACTATGCATAATTATTATTTTTTTTTTTGGTAAAAAGTTGTTTTAATTTTCAATTTTTTTCTAGCTTATATATATATATATATATATATATATATATTCTTTTTAATTTTTTTTAAAAAAATATTTTAGCATCTTTATTGTTTAAAAACAAAAAAATTTAGCATTAATTCGTTGAATCATTTTTTTTTTTTGAAGTTGATTCACATTGTTTATTTTATTCTTCTTTCTCTTTTGGTTTATAAGTGTAATTAAATGCACAACTTAATAAGCTCTATCAAAAAGACCAATTACTCATCTGGCTAAGGAAAATAGGATTTAAGTAGTCCATTGTGACTCTCCAAATTTTCCTATAAGCTTTATTGGTTGTACATTTTTCATTTTTATAAACTTTTCATTTTTATAAACTTTGAAAGAGAAATTTTATTTCATTTTTGCTGCATTTTCATTATTTTTCTTTTATTATTATTATTATTATTTTGTTTTATTTAACAATTAGTATTGAAATAAGTTAATTTAATTTAATTAGTTTATGTTAGCTTGGGAACATGATTCAAAGTATCATTTGGTTAAAAAAAGAATTGTCATTAAGTGACATTAAAATTAAATCATCAACAAAAATCTCTGGAAATGAAATAAATATGGAAAATTCAAGAAATAATAATGTTCCTATTGAAAAAGAAAAAACTCTTATAAAATACTTTTCTCTTGTCACTATTAATTCTCCCTCTTGCATAGTTTTATCTGAAACTAATGCAACTCATTTTGAGCTTAAACAAGCCATAATAAAATTGCTATCATCTTTTTATAGTTAGAGAGAGAAGATCCATATATGCACGTTAAAGAATTCTTGGATATTTGTTCCATATTTTGCTTTCAAATTTTTTCTGCTAATTTAGTTAGGCTTAGACTATTTCTATTTTCACTAAAAGATAAAGTAAAAGCTTGGTTAAATTCCCTTCTAGCAAGAACAATTATTAGTTAGGATCAACTAGCCAATAATTTTTTGTCAAAATTCTTTCTCATGTCCAAAACTAATAGTCTTAGGAGAGAAATTTTCGAATTCTACCATAAAGAGGGAGAAGAATTTTATGAGTGTTGGGAAAGGTTTAATGATTTGATCTTAAAGTGTCCTCATCATGGTTTTGAAATTTGGAGAGTGGTGAAATATTTTTATGATTGTTTAATTCCATTAAATCATCAAATGATTCAATCCATGCATGGTGGAAAACTTTTGTATCTGCAATGTAGTCAAGTTTGGGATTCACTTGAAATATTAGCTGTAAATTCTCAGCGATGGAATTGCTTATACCCTAGAGCCAAACCTAATCATGTAACCAAGAAATAAGGCATTTATGAAAACTACTCTAGCTAGTTTATCTACGAAATTGGAAGCCTTAGTCTTAAGTCAATCCATGAATTCTGAAACAAACACTAGGAGTAAGTTGTGTGCCTTATGTTCTAGTATATATCATACTACTCAATTTTATCTTTGAATGCCAAACTGCCAAGAAGCATTCTCTGAACAAACAAATGCACTCCATTCTTATGAAAAATCATCTGATAGCCCATATGCCCTCACATATAATCCAAATTGGCGAAATCATCCCAATTTCTCATAGAGACAGAACCAACCTCCAATGAATCAAAGTCATCAATATAATATGTCCAATAAGTACATTGATCATTCAAATCTACCATATCCTCAAAATGCTTCTCAATTCTCTATCCCATAGTAAAAAAAATTTCTTTAGAGGATACTTTACAATAGTTCATATAATTAACCCGACAAGTTTTGCAATCAAATTCTCAATCCATTCAAAAACTTGAAACATAATTAGACTAAATGAAACATAATTGGACTAACTTGCAACTACTGTAGCTGAAAGGGAAAAAGGAAAATTTTTTAGTCAACCTGTTCCAAATCCAAAAGGTCAATATAAGGTAGGTTCATCAAATTCTAATGAAGAAGTTAAATCCATAACTATAAGAATGAAAAATATGGAGAAGACAGAAAAATGAAGTTATGAAGATTAAGAAGAAACACTTTCTTCTTTTCTTCCTTTATAATTTCTTTTCCTTTCCTTTTTCTTTATTTTCTTTTCCTTTTTCTTTCTTTATAATTTTCTTCATATTCAAACAAAATAACTACCTTAATATTTCATATTAATCAGTTTGTTTATGCTCATCATACAATTTTTGTAGACAATGCATAATTACATGGAGTCTTATTATACTCATATATTGTTTTTTGCAACCCTTGATTTATAAAACAACCATATAGTATCAACCTCACCCAATATTTTGTTTCCATTGCACTTAGAGTGATATGTTCCTTTGGAGTAGTCTTTTCTCTAAAAGACCAAGAATAAATCAAGTTGAATACATAGCGTATGTATTCAAATACAAGGACTATAGATTTAGGCCTTGTGAGCCTAAAAGAATCAAATATATTCGCAGGTAGGTTTGTCAATTTCATATTATCAAAATGCAGAAAATAATAAGATCAACAACTTATGTAATAGAGTAGCTACCATAATGATTTGATCTTTAATCAAAATGGTAATCCTATTAATTTGGCGAATCCTATACTTCTAAATAGGAAACAAAAATCCTATTGGGGTGGATTTCTAGTAGGTGATTGAATTCTTATTAAATTATCACAAATTCCTCAGATACACATTGTCGTTATTGGAATTTTGATATCTAACAATGAACAACACTTGTTCATCACAACTCTTCATGAGTTTCAATCAATTTAGTTCCTAGTGTTTCCAACCTCAGATACACATTGTCGTTATTGGCTTTTCACACTAGTCAAGTCAAACCCATTGGACCAACAAGTATAATGATTTGAACATTATATGTCTCAGATACTCATTGTTGTTATTAACATACAATGTATCTTATACTCGTAACATCACATGCTTAACAATAACTTCAAGAAAATATTCAAACCAAATATGTCATCCCTATGTATCCATAACTAATGACATAAGTGCTTGAATTTCTCTTGAACTATTTTTCCAATGGAGAATTATGACCGGATATTTTCTTTGAAAGATTTTTGGGCATTATTGATTAGTCTCACTCTGCATATTATCCATTTTAAACATACATCATATGTATTCAAATATATCATATATATATATATTTCATAAAATGGACAATATACATATAGATATGATCATGGATTCTATGGATCCACTTCCTAGCCATAAGGAATGGATATGGGATTTAGGTTATACAAATTACAAACATGAAATTACAACACTTGTATCTTCATGCTCCCACTAGGCATCTTCATGGGTTGAACCTCTTCTTGTTATTGCACCTCAATATCTCCATATGTACATTAGTAACCTTGGCATTCCAAGGTGAGATTACAAAAATAAAAGAGCTTATAAGCTCAATGGAATTGATTTATAACCTAAATGAGTTATTAACATTTAATTACTCCCATCAAATAATAAAGTTTATTATTACATGTCCACATTAGAAATCATACATTATGGTTTCCTAATCCATAATCAACCATTCATGCCTCTCAAAAAACAACAAAACATATATATACATTAATTGCATTTATACATATGTTGTTCAACATTGGAACATTTCTAAAATATCCATTTTGAATATCACATATTCAAGGTTTCTATAGCCCAAAATCATATTTTAATTCATAGAAATGTATTTGATTGAAAAATTCATCCAAAACAATTTTGGAATAAATTAAAGTTGGGTTAAGACACAAAGCAAATTGTGACCACCTTCGCGGCCGCTATCGGACTTTGCGAGTGTGAAATTTTAGTCGCGGTCGTGACTTTGTAAACTAACACAAGCAAAGTTTGTTCTGATTCGCTCATTTGCGGGCATGACATCAAATTCGCGATCGTGATTTTAGATTCGAGGGCACGAATTCTGTGTTTGACAGCACAACATTTGTGCAACAACTCCTTTTCAACCAAATCAAAAACCTCCAAAATAACATATATGGTTTTACATAGAAATTAAGTGGCTTTGATATTAATTGAAGGAATAGTGGAGCCAAACACAATAGAAGGAAGGTGGTGAGGTGAAATTTCAAACATTTTAAACTTTCACTTCATCCAATTTTGGTCCAAAATTCATTCAAGCAATCAATTAATTTGTGTGTAAAACACATATGCATATAAAGAAGAAGGAAGAGTAATCATATTACCTCTTGTAGGTTCCTTCTTTCTTTTACAAAGAGCTTCCCAAGTGTGAAGCCTCTAGATCATCCACACCTAGCTCACCTCTAAGTTTCCTCTCGGTTTCTTTGGTGTTCTCAAATCACTCTTTTAGTTGCCAATTTGATTCAAGATTTTCCCTCAAAAACCTTTAACAAGTTTAAGGTTTCTCTTTGGCTTGTTTTGGACTAAACATATTTTCAATTTGCTAGCATTTGTTCTTTCCCAAAGAACAAAGAAGAGAATTGAAGAATAAAAGAAAAATTGAAGAAACACTTTCTTCATATTTTCTTTCTCTCTCTCAAATCTCTCTCAAGATGCTTCAAACTTGAAAAATGGTGTTCCACACTTTCCAACATAAAAACTTGAAGCTTTTATATTCTTTAGAAGATTTAACTCTTAAGTCTTCATAAAGACTTAAAGGCCTTTTCACATTCTTCTAGCCCACCATTTGGTGAAGGGGTAAAGTTGAACTTTGCTTCTTCAAATGGTGAAATGACCATTATATCTTTTAGGGGTAAAATGGACATTTTCTTTAGCCAAAAGTTGTAATTATAATTTTAACCTTAGTAGAAAATTCTCTAACCTCTAAGCCCATTACATGAGCTCATGAATAGTGAATTTTCTCTAACCCCTAAATTGCCTCTTAACTATATCACATATGGGCTTAGGCCACATTTCATGTGTTAAGGGTTTTTACTAAGCTTAAAATTAAGTTTTTGATTTAGTCTAAATCAATTTTCAATTTAATCTTTCTCATTTGCATCATATACAAATTAAGATTTAATTGAATAGAAATCTTTTTAGACTAAACATCAGGACATGCGAAGATCCTTGTAAATTTAATTACATGTTTAATTATTTTACCACTAATCAATTAATTAAACACTTTAATTAATTATTATGATAAACTTTTCACATTTGGAATGTGATCATTATTGGGCGTGTGACTTTCTAGGTTCATGTATAATTAGCAATGGGAATGAGAAAATATTTTTCTCTACTAATGTGAAATCCCCACTTCACACTTAGTCCCATAAGTCGTGAGGGACATCTAGCATTCTATATCATGACTACCTAATTAGAAATGAATATTTATAGCTGATAACTTAAACATCACATGGACCATCGATCATAAATCATCATACACTAGAATCCCTTCATTGAAGATCCCAATCTCAGCTAGGGTAATGGTTTATGTCAAACCCTAATGTGCCTTGATTCTATGTCCTTATGTGACGACCCACCTTTTGAGCCATGACGGTCTTAGAGTTCAAAGAGATGTAAGGTCACCTAAACCCGTATAACCTGTTTCACTCATAATCTATTATCATTCATCACATTAAATCTTGTCCTAAGACCATAACCTAATCACATTTCCTTATTACCCATAATATCATTTACACACACACAACTTGTAAAACTTCTAAATTTTGTATTTCATATCATTAACTCAATGTTCAATAGTTCATACATCATTATGATAACGGTTATGATACAAATCATATTACATATACCTCCTATAACATATTAATACTAACTCTTCGATAACCATGGAGCTTTAACGATATTCTTCAAAATCAAGAATCACAATAACAAGACTTAGCAAAGTAACTTCCAAGTAGGAGGGTGGGCTTGGAGTTTACCATGCTAACTCATTGACTATACCTGAAAAATTTAAACCACTAGAAATAAGACAATGCTTAGTGAGTACCAAATAATATAATACATAAAGTGAGTACGAAAATAAATTTTAGGAAGGGCTCTTTATAGCAATGGAATGTTTTCAATCAATTTCAACATTGTGGTTCAATTTCTCATTTAAAAGGGATACAATATTTTTAGTAGAAATAACATTCTCTCAGGAGCAAGATACTTCCAGCACATATAAATTCAATAATGACAGCCTAAGCTTTGCTCACTCACAAATACCACATTATGTAAGATTGATCTGGTCTTATGGTTAGGCGTTCCCCCCTAACAGAGGTTGGGTACTCTCGCCCTACCCGCAGGTATATACCAAGCACACAAGGTCTAATGTATTTCCCCGCATCAGAAAGGGAATTTTTGCTTATCAATAGGCATTCAATAGGGGTGTTCATATAAAGTTCATGTTAAGAAATTCAATGAACATAGTAAAAAATTCAATAATCAATGATCATTAAGAAGCATCATGTCAATGGTTCAATATTCAATGAGCAATTTAAGCTTATCAAGGAATTGAAACAATTCAACCATTATGGTTTGGAAACAATAAAGGTTCAAGTATATGATATTAAGTACTCACCTTGAATTCCTTTGCTCCTACGTACATTTGACTCTAATATGAATAGTGCTCCTCGTACTCTTACCCAATATCCTTGCCTTTGTTATTAGACTCTACACATTGCATTTCAATCACATATCAATCACTTCCTCATTATCACATTACTTAATTTTGTTTAACTTACTAGCACTTCTATCTTGTTCACAACTTATCACTTTAAGTCAAGTATATTATACATATACTTGTCACTACACTTCACATTTTTCTTAGTCGTTCTCCAATTGATCAAAGCTATTCATTTTAGAAGGGACAATTCCTTTCCTTTCAATTCTACATTTTGACTTTCATAATAGTCACTAATGCTAATTAAGCAAATTTTCCAATATTCAAAGGAGCTAATTCTATTTCCATCATCAATTCCATAAATTCAATTTATCCACAATATCATGATCAAATGATCCAACTTGGACCTTCAATACACTAATCCCATCTGCCAATTTCATTCTTCATTATCAAACTAATACCCAATCAATTCAATTAAATCAATTCTAATCTCAATGTCTCACTTTAATCTTTCAATTTAATCACCAATAATACTCAATAATCATATAAATAACAATTAAATTAACTCAATTATCCAATTTAACTAATTAATTCCAATAAACTATTTACCTAAATTCTTACAAATAAATTCATAATTCACTATCTACACACGATTAGGAGTCAAGGTTTATACCATATAGCTCGATTTAATGAGCCGAAGCTGCTGACAGAATTTGTCACTTTTAGAGGTCATCAGAATTCAGTTGCTGAAAAATTTCCACGGTGACCAAATCATGATTCGAGGATACCAACAGTTAGTGTACGATGTGAGGAGACTAAATATACCCTTCACTTTCTCTCACTTGCCGCCATTCTGCCAGAAAATGGTCAAAAAGCCCCAATCTTCTAATTCTTTGATCTCTTTCTCTGGTCATCCTCAGCTGATGAGACATGTATCAAATTGAAGCTCATGACGAGGCCTTTCCATAATGACTAGAATTGCCCTCATTCACTGCTGGAATCACTGGAAATCGACATTTGAATCTTTAGTGCTGGCGAGACTTAGTCTTGCACGTGCGCTGCTGTTCACCACCATCTCTCGTTGCCGTTGCCTCCATTTGGGTTGCTGGAGCTTGAGGAAGGCCTGGCAGTGGCAATGTAGCCCACCATTGGCTGGAGCTCAAGCAGATCCCTCTCTCCCTCTTTGTCGCCTCTCCCCTCTCATCTTTCTCTCCCCTATCTACTATCCTATTTCTTTTTTTTTTTCTATTTTCTATCTATAAACATACACATATATAATTTCTTTTTTCTCATTTTATATACATAAAATCTTAATAATTTATATAATATATGCTATTATTTTCATTATTATTATTATTATTATTATTATTATTATTATTATTACCCATAAAAAAATTATATTTTTTTTCACAATACTTTCAAAATCAAATATAATAAATTTATATGAAAATATTTTCTTAAATTATATTTTATTTTATTTTTATCATGAACATCATTATTGATAATATTCTTATTATTGTCATACTCATTTTTAAATTAACTCTATGACATTAAATAAAAAATCTTTAATACTTAATTTCTTAAAATATTTCCATTCCTTAACGTATTGAAAAATAATCATATTTCTTATTAAAATAAAAATTTATAAACTATTTGGGTTGTTACACCTTATCTCGGTTCTAATTCTTGATGATATTACATTCCTACTAGAAACTCTTTCTAGTGAATCTAACTGTCTTGGCCAAGAACTTAAGTATCAAGAATGGTTAGCATAGGATCTTAACCTTGTTTACTCAAGGTAATGAATTTTATCTTGGCGATCACTTATCTCCATACATAACAAATTAGAACCATCACATGCCATATATCCATACTTGAATAGTACATTTATGTAAGCAATAATAAATCCTAACCACCTATGTATGAGATATAACATCCCTTAAGTCAAAGGATTATATACACTATTATGATCTAGATGATAAATAATTGACAAGTAGTAAAACCCCATATTATTATCATCTAACATCATAATTCAACTATTCATCCTATGAATATCCACATGTTTATATTGACATCACATGTCAAGCAGTATGAGACTCATTGCCTCTATAATCATCTGTATCACATACTGATTATAGAAAACAAAACAGAGGTGATGGTCTTCCGGAATAAATGATGCCCAGTCATTAATCCTATGACCATGAACATATTTAAAATATTTGTACAAGAGTGATCTATCTCCTATATTCTCAACACTTGAGAATAGATCCTCTTACAAATACTTAAGGACTATATTCGAATAGATCCTCTTACAAATACTTAAGGACTATATTCAATAATATGAAACCCTTTTCACATTATGAATATATTATCATGCCATTGGGAATTAATATCTACCATTACATAACTATTAAATGGCTCCTAGGGCACATACTACTATCAATCAATTCATTAGTAGTTAAAGCAGAGACTAGGATTCGTTGACTCACTTGTGTCATTAAACCTTGTTCTATAGCTTGATCAAGAAATGATAAACCATTATAAAAACCATCAACATTAAGTAACCCCAATGGTTTTTTATGGATTTTTGTTGGGCACAAGATGCAACATTGAAAATATCTTCAAATATTTCTAGACCACTAGCTAATGCGATAAAGGCATCAACATTGTGGTGTATTTATCCCATTCATTTAAACATTCTCATAACCTGTAACTTATTACCTATAGTCCCACTAGTGGTATGCTTATTTTCAGCCAAAAGTTTTAGAATTATACCTAAGACTTTATTGCCTCCAATAGATATAGAACTTAAGATACATCCCTTTAACCCTAAGCTACCTCCCCTAAACACCAAATCAAATTTTCACTTAGCTAAAATCTAACCAAGTTTGTTGGATGCCTTTTAGTGCTCTTTGTTCTTACCATAGTTTAGACTACAGAAGACACAAATGGTTTTGAATTTGTGTGTTGAGGGTTCTGCCATTTCTACTCACTTTCTCTCCTAAAAGCTATATACTTATTAACAATAGTGATTGTTTATATAATAAAAAAAAGGAGAGTAAAAGAACAGTTCAATGGGTAAAATATCTGTTGATAGAAAAATAATAAATATTACATACACAAATATCAAAAAGAAACATGGGAAAACTAAAAAGTTATTAAAAATAGAAATGGTTTGCAAAAAGATAACTGTGGTGATGAAAATTCAAAAGGTAACTGCAAAGTATTGAAAAATGCTATAACAAAAGTCAAAAAGTTAGTGATATATCTGATCATGAACAATACTTGTGACTGTGGCTCACATCTTCCTCTAGTTTTACCTCCGGTAATAGCTTGAACGCCTTCTATGAGTCGATGATAGGCTTCCCATCTAGTTTTCTTATTAACTAGCAAACAAGGTCTTTTAATGTTAGATTTCCTAGACTGTAACGCTATTTCTCTTCAATGAATAAGTTCCATAAATCCAATAGAGTATGTTGGGCTAGTCTATAAGGATGTGTTCAAGAGTTTATATAGGATATTATCCAAAGACTCTTTACTCAGTCCATCGTTTATGACTTTGATTTTATCATCTCAATTTGTGGATGCAAATCCAATGTTTCTGCAGCATTTGTTGCAATTCCATCTTGCACACTTATAGAAAACTCCCATTCTCTTAGCCATCCTCTTCTTTGAGTAAGAACATCTCCCCATACCTAGTAGGTATTTAACAAATGATTCATCAAAATACTTTGGCTTCTATGATCCATCGGATGGGCTTAGGAAGATTTTGGCACATTAATGCCCTCATTCTTTCTAATTTGCATCTATAAATTTTTCTGAGTACATCTTAGGGAAGAGTTGAAAACCTATTTCTGAGTGTAGTAAGAGATGCTTCCATATCTAGTTGAAAAGTTTGTATTATATGCTTACAAAACAAAGAATAAATATCAAATATAAACAAAAATTAGTCACATAAAGAAGAAGAAGAAAGAAAAAAAATGACATAAATGAATTGAATTGATCCTAATAAATAAGATCACTCAAAAGTGTTTCTTCTACTGGTGTTGGTTCCAACTCTAAAAATGGTTTCAATCTTTATACATTAACTTTAAATACATCACCATTTTTTGGATTTTCAATTTCAACTGCTCTATGTGGAAATGTAGTGCAAACCAAAAATGGGCTTAACCATCGAGAATGCAACTTACCAAGAAATAGATGCAAACAAGAATTGTATAAAAGGACTTTTTGACTAGGAGTAAAAGACTTTCTCAAAATATTTTTATCATGGGAAATTTTCATTTTTTCCTTACACCATTTTGCACAATCATAAGTATCACTTCTAATTTCCTCTAACTCATTCAATTGAAGCATTCTTTGAGCACCAGCTTTATCTAAAGAGAAAATTAATTGTTTGATAGCCCAATTTGCTCTATGTTCCAATTCAATTGGTAAGTGACATGGTTTTCCATAAATAAGTCTAAAAGGGGACATTCTAATAGGGGTTTTAAATATTATACGATAAGCCCACAATGCATCATGCAATTTCAAAGACCAATTTTTTCTAGTGGAGTTAATCATTTTCTCAAGAATGCATTTGATTTTCCTACTTGAAATTTCAACCTGACCACTTGTTTGTGGGTGATAAGGAGTAGCTACTTTATGCATTAACTTGATAAAACCTTTTACAAAGGAAAACCTTAAGTTGCAGAAGAATAGTTAAATATACATCAAACATAATGCCAAAATAAATGAACATTTTTAAGACTCTAAAATAAATCATCAAACATAAAGTTCCAAAATAAGACTCCCAAAATAAGAACTACTAAAGGGTCTAGAGACTCACATAACATATCATAGTAATAAACTTTAACAAGGGAATTTTCCAAGTGAAGTATATTGCTTGAGTGATCACCTTGCCTCCTCATGATGTTCATTTGAAACCACACAAGGAAAAGAGGTGAGAAAGATGATCTTAATGAGTAAACAACAAACTTATAAAATGACATATATCCCTTTATAAGGGTTCAAGATTCATAAATTATGGTTTGCAAATGAGCATGGTTCACAAAAATCAACTTGTAACTTGTAAACTTATAAAGAGTGACAACTATTAGCTCATTCACTCAAGGGAGAGGTGGCATTATACCAAATTCCAACTCCCAACTTGTAACTTGTAAAGAGTTATGAAACTAATCAGGCTCCACAACTAAAATTTCTCCTTTTAGCTGATGTGGATACATTACCCCTATCCATCGGGTTAAGAACATGTGCATAGGTACCGATGATTACCCATATCGGCATAAGAATTTTTGCATAAAGGGTTCATAAATACCAAAGCTAGAGCTAATGAAAAACACTTATAACATTAGCATTTAAGAATGCAATCACATGTAACATCATAGTAATAACAATTTAACTTGTTTTAGTTCTTATAAATGATTATATGCAGTTTTGAAAATTTAATAGTTTTGAATATACTTGAAAGGGATTTGAGTCCTCTGATGAGAAATGTTTTAAGGTGTTAGACACAATAATGTTCAATTGAGGTTACTAGAAAATTTGGTAGTGATCTTTAGTATGGAAAGAATTTTTATTGAGATAACCTAGAATGGCATAGATTTAGAGAGATATAAGAGTTGCATAGAGATTTCATTGAATATCAATGTTATTAGAAGGTTTATTATTTTAATATGGATAAGTTAAATGATTAGGAATGTGAAGTATAGCAAGATGTAAGTGGAAAAAATCTAAAGTGAGATGATATTACTAGCTAAATGTATAAAAATTATGAGGCATTAGGTAATTAGGTCATGATAATGACATATATATTTTTAGAAAGGGAGTAAGTCTAAAATAGTAATAAGAAGTTTATTTAGGATTATAAAATTAATAGGATGCAAGTTCATTTGGGATATAATATATATAGGAATGTTTGCTAAGTTTAAATATGTTTTAATTGATAAATGATGGGAGTGTAGAAATTATAATGTTAACAAGGTATTAAATACAAAAATATTTATTGAGGTTATAATAGATGAAGTAATAATTATTAGTATGGAATGGGAATTATCAAATATCAATTGGAGTTATTAATTTGGCACTATTTGTTAGATTCTTGTATGACAAATATGATAAATAATGAATGGAAGTGGTGATTAACGTATTAGTATAGATGTTAATAATAATAGAGATATAAGGAAAAGAAATGTTGGGATTACATTTGATTGAAGATGAAATTAAAGGTTCTATTACTTTATTTTTGAGGTTAAGGGGATACAAAATTATTAAGGATTAGTTTTAAGATTTATTTGAACAAGAGATTAACATAGGTATAGTTTAAGCTAAAAGTTTATCAATGTGATTCCTTTTAAAAGATTGTGAGTATGTGCTTTATTGTGTTTGATAAGTTAATTGTAGTTAGATATTGAGTTTGAGTGGCATAGCAGAAGCATGGCAGAGAAGTTAAGTAAACTGTGTTGTACTATTAGATTTGGAAATTCAAGGATGAATTTCTTTTAGGGGGGGGGGGGGGGGGTGGGGGGTGGGGGGAGAATGTAACAACCCACATCTATCGTAGGAGTTTTAGTGATAAATTATTTAAATTTAGACTTATTGTGACAAATTGTGTGACTATATGAAAATTCATGTGTGACGTGATTTATGAGTTTGGGGCATGTTAAATTAATTTTAATATGCCTAATATGAATTATTATTATAAAATAAATGATTTGAATAAAATACATTAGTATGAAATAACTTATTTTTCGTAAAATAAATTTTCATGTAAAAAGGCGATTTTTAAGCATAAAATAATTTTATGAGTATTTTTAAAATATTTTTAAATAAATGTTTTAGGGGAAATTTTAATGAAAATAATAAGAAAAATATTGTATTTTTAATTACCCATAATCAGCCCCTAAATTAAATAAAAAGCCCAAATACCTAAAAGCCCACTACACTAAAACACTCCTAACCTAGCTCATTAAGGGCAAACTTGGAAATTGCACCTCAAACCCTAATATATAATGAAAATTTCGGCCAGCATTCTCATTCTAGCAGCCATCACTGCATTTTTCTGTATATTGACAAAAAATTCTCTCAAAATATTTCTCTCTACCGAAATTCATAAAAAAATCGTTCAAACTTGCGATTTCGCGACCGTTTCGTAAGCTTTTCTTTTCCTTTCAATTTGCTATTTGATTTTTATAAAACTAATCTTGGAAAAATTATTTTGAACTGAATATTTACTGATTTTTACTGATAAATTCAGGATAGGTTATTTCTTGAGAGAAAAATCAATTTTTCCACTGAAAGCACCAACCTTTCTACGCGATTTCTCCAAAAGTGAATCCTATAACTCAAAATTGAAATTTTTATGCATATACCATATCAAGGGAGGGCGATTCCTACATGAATGATTTATAAACTGATTTTTGATGTGTTTTGATGAAAAATATTGGATTAAATTATATTTCTGCAATGACCGAAAAGTTTCAGAAAATAAAAGAATTCAAAGTTTTTGTGCCAGAACTTAGAAGCTAGAAAATTCTATGATTTCTTGAACAGGTAGCTGCCGATTTGTGTATGGATGGATTCTAAACTGATATTTGTTTTGTTTAGATGAAAAATGATGATTTAAATCATGTGTTTATATATTATTGTAATGAACGAAAAGCGCGAAAAGCGCGAAAACTCATGATTTTTACCTAAGTCTTAAAATTTAGAATTTTTTTGTATAAACATTATCTATGGCTGCCGAATCATGTATGGACATGTTCTAAACTAATATTTGCTATGATTGAATGAAAAATAATGGTTTAAACAACTTGTTTACATATTTCTGAAATGACCGAAAAATACAAAAAATAAGAAAACTCATGGTTTTGTACCCTATAACCCAAAAGTTGAATTTTCATGTATGAGAATTACCATGTATAGTCGATTCATGTGAATTAAAATTATAAAATGATTTTTTTTGTTTAAATGAAAAATCTTGGTTCAAACCATATTTTTACATATTACTGAAATAGACGAAAAGTGCGAAAAGAAAGAGAATTTAGTTTTTCCTTTTGGTAATGCATTCGGGCTACATTAATATTTTTATCCCAATGTTTATAATTTTATGTGATATGTTTTGATGCTTATTAACATGTATGTATGTATAAATGATAAAATTGCAAGTTAGTTGAAGGTATGACCATAGATAAGCTTAAAGGCATTTTGGTATACATAAAGTATAATTAAGGTATCTTAACCTTATATTGTGATTAGAACGTAAATGTGATTGGGAAATTTGGAACTAGATGTTATGATGACTTGATGATGAACACATGGTTTTGAGTTGATGAAGTGACAATTGGATAAAAAAGATCATAAGAGTTAAGCATGACACTTGAAAGGTTAATTGTTAAGTTGACATGTATGAAAGTGTAAAGTGTTTTAAGATGATTGTTAAAGTAAATTGATATTGAGGTAATAATATTTTGATGACCTTAGAAAGGTATTGACATGATTGTAATGTGTTTACATATGAGCCTATAAGGCCTAAGTGTGTAAGACTTTCAAAGTCAACGTGTTATGTGCAAGTAATGAGTACAACTATATGTGAACTCTAAGTGTATGTGTATGCTGTATGTGCATGAAATAGCTATGGGATAGGAGCATCATGAGTAAATGAATACTAAGTATTAAATTAAATATTATGTTAGAGTTTGAGGAGCTTTATAAGTGCAAAGGGACTACAAATACTAGGAGCAAAGGAACCCCAAGGTGAGTAAACGCCATGTTCACATTATAAGTGTGAACAACATTATATTGTGTTATAAGAATGCGATATATTGTTATGTAAGCCTTTGCGATCTTTGAAACCCAAGTCCCTTTTATCCAAAAATTTAATCAAGTGATTTCTTTGTAAAACTTGGGTTACCAAAGGACATTTGGTTCAAAACTATTTTGTTTATCCAATGAGAATTTCTCATGATTATCACCCTAACTTATATTCTTTCTGGAACTACACTATTCTTATATCTTTTGTTCAAAATAATAAACTGCTATTGCTATTGGGATATATGTTATTGATGGCTTAAATGTTATTATTATATATGATTACCATTAGCTCTTGCTATGGTACCTTTAACTTTTTTTTTTATACAGAAATCCTCGTACCGATGCAAGTAATCATCGGCTATGTGCTCCTCGTACCGATGTGAGTAATCATCGACTATATGCTCCTCATACCGATGCGAGTAATCATCGGCTATGTGATCCTCATACCGATGTGAGTAATTATTGGCTATGTATTCGAGTGATTATGGCAATAGCCTTCACTCTATGTGTTTGAGTGATTATGGCAGTAGCTTTCACTCTATGTATTATAAGTGTGATTTCTGCGAACCTTTCTAAATTGCAAACTATGAATCATGAGCTATATGTTATGAGCTACAAGCCCTTTCTAAGGGATATGTGTTATTGTACAATCCCTATTGTTTACTCATTGAGATCATCTATTTCACCCTTTTTCCTTGTGTGGTTCTAGGTGAGCATTATGAGGAGGCAAGGTGATGGCTCAAGCATCTTACTTCACTTGGGGAATTCCTTGTCCAAGAAAATTAGTTTAATATGTCATAAAGAGTTATCCTTAGACGCTCAAGGAATATTCATTTTTAGATGTTTATTTTGAAATGTTATCCTTTGAGGTTTTAATTGAATTCTAAATATTATTTTCTTATGGATTATATTTAAAGTATATTTTAATTCTGCTTCCGCAACTTAAGGTTTTCAAAAAAAAAAGGGTTTATTTAAGTTAATTTAAGATGTTTTTGGTACGATCCTAGACAGTATTTGTATAAGTATAAGTGGATTCTGTGGACGTGGATGACCTTATGTTTTCCCATGTTCTAGGACCGTCATGTCTCCAAAGTTGGGATGTGACAAAAGAAATCATTTATTCAAAGTTAAAAATAGAAAAAAACTTGGGTTTCAAGATATCAAGGGTTCACAAAATATGATAACTTGTACTTATAACTTGAAACATAATGTTTACTCAGCTTGTGGTTCCTTTGCTCGTAGTACTTGTAGCTCTTGAACCTCTAATACTCCTTAAGTTCTAACATAACATTATAATTTAATACTTAGCATTTACTTAATCATTATGCTATCATTTCCCATAACTACCCCATGCATATATAACATTCACATACACTTGGAGTTGCATTTAGAAGTGTACTCATCACTTACACATAACATGTTGACTTTTAAAGTCTTGCATACTTTGCCTTTATAGGCCCATATGAGATCAAATTATAACTCATATTATGAATTTTCTAAAGTCAAACATAATATATCATGATCTTAATATCAATTCAATTTAACATTCAACTTAGTACACTTAGCACCTTCCATATATATTAGCTTAGCAAGTAACCTTTCAAGTATTATGCTTATCTCTTATGACTAATTCATATGATCAATCTCATCATCCATTTAAGATCATTAACTCATTATTAACTCATCATAAAACTTATTTCCCATATCACTTAATCACATAAACATGTTAATCACATCATAGAAATAGGGTTAGGAAATCCTAGGTATACCCTATTGTCTCTAGACTTGTCTAAAGTTATTCCTTCAATTAACATGCAATCGATTTGTCACGACCCACTTATTAGGCCATAACAATCCTAGGGCATAGGAAGACATAAAATTACCTAAACCCATAGAACCCCATTTAACTTATGATCCCTTCACCATACATCATGTAGGACCTTATCCCAATATTGTAACCTGATTACTTTCCTTATTACCTATTACCTACTTATCACTTCCTAGTTAACTTATAGTACCGTTTACAAACACAACCTGTAAAACTTCTAAAATATCATTTCATATTAATAACCAAATGTACATCATTTCATATATGATTGTAATAGTAATTATAATATAATTTACAACACATGTAAACCCAATAATGTTTTGTACTAAACCTTCCACTATCATAGAGCTCTAAAACGATAATCTTCATAGACAAGAATCGCAACACTTGAAACTAGCAGAATACCTTCCAAGCAGAAGAATGTAGCTTGGAGTTTACTTTGCTAACTCGTTGATCTTGCTTGAAAAGTTTAAATCACTAAAGAATGAGACAAAACTCAGTGAGTACATAATAATACAATATATATATATATATATTGTATTATTATGTACTCACTGAGTTTTGTCTCATTCTTATATATATATGGTGAGTACAAGGACCATTTTTAGGAAAGGCTCTTTATAGCAATGGAACGATTTCAATCAATACTGTCATTATGGTTCAATTTATCATTTAGCAGAAATAATATTTTCTTGGGAGTAGGATGCTTCCCACACATATAAATTTAAGAGTCGCGACTTAAGTCTTGTTTAGTCACATGTATCACATTACATAAGATTGATCAGGTCTTATGGTTAGGCATTCCCCCTAACAGAGGTTGGGTACTCTCGCCCTATCCGCAAGCTTATACTAAGTGCACAAGGTATGATGTATTACCCCACATTAGAGGGGGAATTTTTGCTTATCAATAGGTAGTGAATAAGAAAGTTCATATAAGGTTCATGTCAAGAACTTCAATGCTCATATTATAAATTCAATACGATAGGTGCACAATAGCCAATGATCATCAAGAAGCATCATATCAAATGGTTCAATTTTCCAATGAACAATTCAAGCTTATTGAAGAATCAAAATATTTCAATGATTAAGGTTTGAATGATAAAGGTTCGAGCATATGACACAAGGCATATTATATTATTAAATACTCACCTTAGACTCCTTTGCTCTTATTTACGTTTACTCTTATGTTAGTAGTGCTCCTCACACTCTTGCACAATATTCTTGTCATTGTCCTTAGACTCTATACATTGCATTTCAATCACATATTACTCACTTTTTTGTTATAACATTCATCTAATTTAGCTTAACTTATTAACATTTCTATCTTGTTTCTTAAAACATAACTTATCACTTTTAAAGTCAAGTTATATTATACATATACTTGTTACAAAATTTAACATTTTCCTTGGTTGTTCTCCAAATGGCTAAGGTTATTCATTTTAGGAAGGACAATTTCTTTCCTCTCAATTCCACATTTCAATTTTCATAATAGTCAACTAGAGCCAATTAAGCAATTTTCAATATTTAAGGGAGCTAATTCTACTTCCATCAACAATTCCATAATTAAACCTAATTCATTAAATTTGTAAAAAATCATTTCTATCCATTGGATTTCAAAATTTACATTATACAAATCATATGACACCATTCTCAAGCTTGATTTTCCCTTCAATTTTATAAATCCAAGTCCAATTCTCAAAATCCTAAGTTTTCCATAAACCCTAGAATTTGGGGAAAATCATCAATTCTTCATCCAATCTCTAAATTACTCATAAATTCCTCAAATTAATATAATATAAAACTTATGTGATCCTTTAATCATTATTATTTAATATTAGAATATAAAGTTTCTTTTTAATCATATTTATGCCTGTAAGGCTTTCAATTTAAAATCATGTTCTCAAAATCATTCTAACACTTCTAATTTACTTCTCTTTATCTAAAATAACCATAGGTGTACTTAATTGAAATTTAGAATTTTTTTCCTTAGTCATTCTGTACCATGGCCGATTTCTATATATAGTATACAAGAGGTATCTAAATAATCAAAACATTAAAAATTAACCTCAAGGTGTAGAAAAGAGTAGATAAATAGAATTCCTCACCTTGATTTGCTCTATTTGCTAAGCTCTTGTTGCAAGTGGGGTGAAAAGAGTCTCCTTCTTTGGTGGAGAACTTTGGTGTAAAGAAAGTGGTTAAATAAAATTCTTTAACATAATTTTAGTGGTTAAATAAAATTCTTTAACATAATTTTTCTTATATATATATTAAGTTGGATAATGAGGATTTATCAAGCTAAATCCAATGGCTTGCCTTTGATCTTGATGAATGATTAGGATTGCATCAATATGGATGTCTATGATTGCATCAAGATGGATGGCTATGATTGCCTCTACAATGGTGATGATTATCATTAGGTGATGAGGTGTCTAAAGAAGAATCTAGATTCATATGTAGGAAAAGTAAGAGTCTCACTTGGTGTAGATTTTGATTTAGTCAACTTTGGCGGCAAGCTAATCATATGCCTATAATTCATTCTCTACAACATCTTTTGTCTTTTATCTTGGCCAATCACTTTTACTCATAAGTTTTGCATATTCCATAACTCTTAGGCACATTGGCCAACTTCCCATGGGTGAAACCTCAGCTGTGTCTCCACCTGTGGAATGCTACTAAATATATTTATCTACCCTTATCATACAGGTAGAATCCCAGTCGTGTAGTCACCCATGGCCCAGAGTCTCTTCCTCTCTATCATAATATAACTTGCCTTAAGATATCTCACATCCTAAATATCATACATACTATAGTATATGCAAGGCTAATAGTTTTCTCACACATATAACTCAAATGCTTAACTTTAGGCAAACAATTCAATTGGTAGCACAACATTATTAACCAATTCCCTTTCACTATTATATTAGCATCATTAACAACAAGGGTGAGCTATAAAAACCTTGGGTATTACACAAATTATTTATCATTCATGTATACATATCAATAATCATTAAAATATATCACATAAAAATTATAGACATTGTAATTAAATTCCCAATGTAGGCCGAATACCCTAGAGTTATGAAAAACATGAACTTTCTCACTTTTCGCACTATCTGCTCATTATAGTAATATGCAAAAACATGGTTCAAACCAAGATTCTTCATGTAAACATAACAAAAATCATTTTAGAACATTAACATGTAGGAATCGGCACCTATATAGATACATATGTATGAAAATTTTTCAACTTTAAGTTTTAGGATGAAAACCATGAAACTTTCTTGCTTCTGGTACTTTCTAGTCATTACAGTAATATGTGAACACATGATTTAAACCATTATTTTTCATCCAAACATAGCAAAAAGTAGTTTAGAATATAAATATATACAAATTGGCAGCCATAGATAATCCATATGCATGAAAATTCCAATTTTAGGTTGTAGGGTCAAAATCATAAGTTCGCTTGCTTTTCAATATTTTCTGATCATTATAGTAATATATAAAAATATGATTTAAATCAATATTTTTCATCTAAATACAACAAAAATTAATTTAAAACACAAAAATGCAAGAATTGGCAGCCCCCCTTGTGTTCATACATTAAATTTTAAATTTTGAGTTTTAGGGTTCACCTTTGGCAAAATTGCATAGAGAGGGTCGTGTTTTCGGTGGAAAAATTAATTTTTCTTTCAAGAATTCACCTAAGGTGAATTTAATTAGTATAAAATCAGTAAATAAACAGTCCAAAATAATTTTCTCATGATTAGTTTCATAAAAATCAAATAGTAATTTGAAAGGGGAGAAAAACTTATGAAAATAGTCGCGAAATCGCAAGGTTTGAAAACACCTTGTGAATTTCAGTTGAAAGAATAATTTTGAGAGAATTTTTTGTTGGAAATATGATAGAAAATGGAATGGTGGCTGCTAGGACTAGGGTTGGCCAAATTTTTGATTATATATGTAAGGTTTTGGGCAAATTCCAAGTTTACCCTTAATAAGCTACGTAATGAGCGTTTTGACATAGTGGGCTTTTAGAGAATTAGACCTTTTATTTAAATTATGGATTGGTTATAGGTAATTAAAAATAAAATATTTTTCTTATTATTTTCATTAAAATTCCCTCCAAAATATTTATTTAAAATATTTTAAAAATGCTCATAAAAATTATTTTATGCTTAAAAATCGCTTTTTGCATGAAATTCATTTTATGTACAATAAATTATTTTATGCTCATGAACTTCATATAAATCACTTATTTCACCATAATAATTCATATTATACACGCTAGAACTAATCTAATATGTCACATACTCATCAATCACACCACACATGAATTTCCATAGAAGCACATATTTTGACCTAATAGCTTTAAATTCAAAAAATCAATCACAAAACTCCTAGGGTAAGTGTGGGTTGTTACAATTCACTTTTAGGCACATATCTCCCTAATAGCTTTAAATTTAAGAAATTAATCATGAAACTCCTAGGGTAGGTATGGGTTGTTACAATTCACTTTCAGGCATGTATCTCCTAATCACTTGATCTAGACAATACTTAAACAAGTATGGATCATCCCAAAAAAATTTCTTTACCTCAGCTAAAAATTTTGTTTTATCTTGGTTACTCATTAGGCTTGGCATATGACTAGTAATAAGATAATTTACAATATCAGCAAACTAAGGTAACTATGATACGGACATGAGTTGTTCATAAGGAAAAGTCTTTTTGATAGGAAAATCCTTATCGACAGATTCTACTATCAGTCTAGACAAATGATCAACCATAACATTTTCAAAATCTTTCTTGTCACAAATTTCAAGGTCAAACTCTTATATTAACAAAATCCATTGAATTAAGCGAGGTTTAGCATCTTTTTTTTTTTTTTTAACAAAAGGTATTTCAATGTAGCATAATCAGTATAGATAAGAACTTTAGATCCAACAAGATAAGATCTAAGTTTGTCTAAGGCAAACACTACAACAAGCAATTCTTTTTCAGTGGTTGAATAATTGAGTTGTGCATCAGTAAGAGTTTTACTTGTGTAACAGGTCACAAGTAGCTTATTGACTTGTTAACCTAAAACAACACTAAAGGCATAATCAGAGGCATCACACATGATCTCAAAGGGAATACTCCAACTAGGTGGTCTAATGATAGGTGTAAATGTCAACAAGATTTTACGCTTTTCAAAGGCTTAAAGGCATTCATTATCAAAGATAAAAGGTGCATCTTTCACAAGTAAGTTGCATAAAGGGTGAGAGATTTTACTAAAATCTTTGATGAATCTCCGGTAAAAACCACTAGAAAGGATCAAATTTCTTTTACAGTACGGGGTGGGGGAAGGCTAGAGATTAAATCTATCTTTTCTTTATCTACCTTAATTCCTTATTGTAATACTACATGACCGAGAACAATTCCCTTTTTATCCATGAAATTGCATTTTTTCCAATTTAACACAAGATTTTTCTCTTTACATCTAATTAAAACCAAGGTCAAGTGATGCAAACATTCATCAAAGCTAGAACCAAAGATAGAAAAATCATCCATGAATATCTCAAGAAAATGGTCAAACAAATAAAAAAAAAATACTTATCATGCATCTCTGAAATGTAGTAGGTGCATTGCATAACACAAAGGGCATGTGTCGGTAGGCAAAGGTCCCAAAAGGATAAGTGAAAGTGGTTTTCTCTTGATCCTCAGGTACAATTAGGATTTGATTATATGCAGAGTAACCATCAAGGAAACAATAATATGCATGACCAGATAATCTCTTAAGCATTTGATTAATGAAAGGAAGTGGGAAATGATCTTTCCTTGTGATAGCATTTAACTTTCTATAATCAATACAAACACACTATCCAGTTTGGATTCGAGTGGAATTTTTTTCATTTTCATCATTTTTCACTACTATTATGTTAGATTTCTTTGGAACTACTTGCACAGGACTCACCCATGAACTATCAAAAATAGGATAAATGACACCTACATCTAAAAATTTTATCACCTCAGCTCTAATAACCTTTTTCATATTGGGATTTGGTCATCTTTGGAATTCATGGCTAGGTTTAGCATTGTCTTCTAAATGAATTCTATGTATACAAATTGAAGGACAAATACCCTTAATGTCTGAAATTATCCATCCTATTGCTTCTTTATGATCTTTCAAAACATCAATCAGCTTGTTTTTTTGTTCTATCTTTAAATTAGATACTATGATAATGGGCAAGGTTCCTGATGGTCTTAAAAATGAATATTTCAGTGACTCAAGCAATGGTTTCAAATCTAATTTTTGTGATCCAGGAATTGACTCTTTCGATTCTGTGGGAAATAGAGGTTCAATTTTGGCTTTCCATTTATTTGTATCCATTAGTAGAACAAGTTCTATGTAACAACCCACATCTACCCTAGGAATTTTCATGATAAATTGCTTGATTTAAAACTATTAAGGTTAAGTGTGTACTTTTGTGAAAATTAGTGATCTAAGTGATTGATGAGTATGTGGCATATTAAATTAATTTTAATATGCATAATATGAGTTGCTATTATGAAATAAATGATTTACATGAAGTGCATTTGCATTAAAGAAATTATTTTAAATAAAATGAATTTTCATGCATAAGACAATTTTAAGCATAAAATGATTTTATGAGTATTTTTAAATATTTAAAATAAATATTTTTGAGGAAAATATTATAGAAATAATAATAAAAATATTCTCTTTATTTTAAATTTTACTCAGCCTAAAATTTAAATAAAAAGCCCAAATACCCAAAAGCCCACTACACTAAAATCCTCTTAACCTAGTTTATTAAGGGTATTAGTGGAAATTTCACCCAAACCCTAATATATATTCTAAAATTCAGCTAGACCAAAGTTTCAGTAGCCATCACTTTATTCTTTCTATATCTTGGTAGAAAAATTCTCTCAAAATATTTCTCTCTACCGAAATTAAGAAAACACCTTTTTGTTTTGCGATTTCTTGACCGTAATCGTAAGTTTTCTTCTCTTTCAATTTCTAAACTGATTTCTATAAAATAAATTATGGAAAAATTATTTTGAACTGGTTAATTTTTATAGATTTAATTCTGTTTGGGTGAGTTTTTGGGAGAGAAAATCTATTTTCTATCGAAAACACAATTTTTTCCACGAGATTTCTCCAAAGGTGAATTCTATAACTTAAAATCACAATTTTCATGCATAAACATCACTAAGGGGTGATTTTATAAACTGATTTTTGATTTGTTTTGATGAAAAATATTGGATTAAATAATATTTCTGTATATTTCTGTGATGACCGGAAAGTTTCGAAAAACAAAGGAGTTTAAGGTTTTTGTGTTAGAACTTAGAAGTTGGAAAATTCTCTTACTAAATTGATATGTGGCTGCCGATTTGTGTGAGGAAGTACTCTAATATGATATTTGTTTTGTTTAGATGAAAAATAATGATTTGAATCATGTGTCTGTTTATTGCTGTAATGAATGAAAAGCGTGGAAAGCGCGAAAACTCATGATTTTTCACCTAAGCCTTTAAACTTGGAATTTTTTTGTATAAATACTATCTATGGCTGCCAAATCATGTATGGATGTGTTCTAAACTGATATTTACTATGATTGAATGAAAAATAATGGTTTAAACAACCTGTTTATATATTTATGAAATGATCGAAAAATACCAAAAACAAGAAAACTCATGGTTTTGTGCTCTATAATTCAAAAGTTGAATTTTTGTGTATAAACAACACCAAATGTGGCCGATTCATATGGATTAAAATTCTAAAATGATTTTTGTTGTATTGACATGAAAAATCTTGGTTCAACCATGTTTTTTACATATTTTGGAAATAGACGGAAAGTGCAAAAAGAAAAAGAATTTAGTTTTTACTTTGGTGGTACATTTGGCCTACATCAATATTTTTGTACCAATGTTTATAATTTTTATGTGATGTATATTGATGATTATTGACATGTATGTATGTATAATAAATGATAAAATTATATGTTAGTTGAAGGTATGATCCTAGATAAGCTTAAATGCATTTTGGCATACTTAAGGTATCTTAACCTTATATTGTGTTTAGAATGCAAACATGGTTGAGAAATATGGAACTAGATGTTATGATGACTTGATAATAAATAGATGGTTTTGAGTTGATGAAGTGACAATTGAATAAAAAGGATCATAAGAGTTAAGCATGACACTTGAAATGTTAATGGTTATGTTGACATGTATGGAAGAGTAAAGTGTATTAAGATGATTGTTAAAATAAATTGATATTGAGGTAATAATATTGTGATGACCTTAGAAAGGTATTAATGTGATTGCAATGTGTTCTCATGAGAGCCTATAAGGGCTAAGTATGCAAGACTTTTAAAGTCAACATGTTATGTGCAAATGATGAGTACACCTGTATGTGAACTCTAATTTCACATCCCAACTTTGGAGACATGACAGTCTTAGAACATGGGGAGACATAAGGTCACCCACGTCTATAGAATCCACTTGTACTTATACAAATACTGCCTAGGATCGTACCAAAATCCTCTTACATTATCTTAAATAAACCTTTTTTTTTTTGAAAACCTTAAGTTGCGGAAGCATAATTAAAATATACTTTAAACATAATCCATAAGGACATAATATTTAGAATCCAATTAAAACCTCGAAGGATAACATTTCAAAATAAATGTCCAAAAATGAATATTCTTGGAGTGTCTAAGGATAACTCTTTATGACATATTAAACTTATTTTCTTGGACAAGGAATTCCCCAAGTGAAATAGGATGCTTGAGCCATCACTTTGCCTCCTCGTAATGCTCACCTGGAACCACACAAGGAAAAAGGGTGAGATAGATGATCTCAATGAGTAAACAATAGGGATTGCACAATAACACATATCCCTTAGAAAGGGCTCATAGGTCATAACTTGTAGTTCATGATTCATAGTTTGCAGTTTAGAAAGGTTTGCAGAAATCACACTTATAACACATAGAGTGAAGGCTATTGCCATAATCACTCGAACATATAAAGTGAAGGCTATTGCCATAGTCACTCGAACACATAACACATAGAGTGAAGGCTATTGCCATAATCACTCAAACAAATAGCCGATAATTACTTGCATCGGTACGAGGATCACATAGCCGATGATTACTCGCATTGGTACGAGGAGCACATAGCCGATGATTACTCATATCGGTACGAGTAGCACATAGCCAATGATTACCCGTGTCGGTATGAGGAGCACATGGTCGATGATTACTTGCATCGGTATGAGGAGCATATAGCCAATGATTACTCGCATCGGTACGAGGATTTCTGCATAAAGGGTAAAAGGTACCATAGCTAGAGCTAGTGGTAATCACTATTAACAATATCACATAAGGCAACAATAAAATGTATCTCAATAACAATAGTGGTTTAACTTTCAAATAAAAGATACAATAATAGTGTAGTTCCAAAAAGAATATACGTTGGGGTAATAATCATAAAGGTATTATCACTTAATAGTAAAAAATGGTTTTGGACCAAATGTCCTTTGGCAACCCAAGCTTAACAAGCAAATCATAGAATTTCATTTTAGAATGGAAGGGACTTGGGTTTCAAGAATGTCAAAGGCTCACATAACATGATATCATATATTTGTAACAAAACATATTGTTACTCACACTTGTAGCACGAATACAGTGTTTACTTATACTAGAAGTAGGAATATAGAGTTTACTCACCTTTTGGTTCCTTTACTCCTAATATACGTAGTCCTTTTGCACTTCTAAAGCTCCTTAAACTCTAACATAATATTTAATTTAATACTTAGTATTTATTTACTCATGATGCTCCTATCCCATAACTATCCCATGCACATATAGCATACACATACACTTAGAGTTCACATATAGGTGTACTCATCACTTGGACATCACACATTGACTTTGAAAGTCTTGCATACTTAGCCCTTATAAGCTCACATGAGAACACATTACAATCATATCAATACCTTTCTAAGGTCATCACAATATTATTACCTCAATATCATCTCACTTTAATAATTATCTTAATTCACTTTACACTTCCATACATGTCAACTTAACAATTAACCTTTCAAGTGTCATGCTTAACTCTTATGATCCTTTTCATACAATTGTCACTTCATTAACTCAAAACCATGTATTTATTATCGAGTCATCATAACATTTAGTTCCATATTTCCCAATCATATTTGTATTCTAATCAAAATACAAGGTTAAGATACCTTAAGTATACCTTAAGTATACCATAATGCATTTAAGCTTATCTAGGATCATACCTTCGACTAACATGCCATTTTATCATTTCTTATGCATACATACATGTCAATAATCATCAAAGCACATCACATAAAAATTATAAACATTGGAACAAAAATGTTTATATAGGCCGAATGCATTACCAAGGTGGAGACTAAATTTTTCTTCTTTTCGCACTTTCCATCTATTTTAGAAATATGTAAAAACATGGTTTGAACCAAGATTTTTCATGTAAACACAACAAAAATCATTTTAGAATTTCAATTTATAATAATTGGCCACACATAGGGTTGTTTATACATAAAAATTCAACTTTTGAATTATAGACCACAAAACCATGAGTTTTCTTGTTTTTGGTATTTTTCGGTCATTTCAGAAATATGTAAATAGATTGTTTAAACTATTATTTTTCATTCAATCATAGCAAATATTAGTTTAGAACACATCCATACATGATTCGGCAGCCATAGATAGGATTTATACAAAAAAATTCTAAGTTTAAAGGCTTAGGTGAAAAATCATGAGTTTTCGCACTTTTCGTTCTTTTCAGCGATAAACAGACACATGATTCAAATTATTATTTTTCATCTAAACAAAATAAATATCATATTAGAGCACTTCCTCACACAAATCGGTAGCCATATGTCCATTCAAGAATAATATTTTCCAACTTCCAAGTTCTAACACAAAAACCTTGAACTCCTTTGTTTTTTGAAACTTTTCAGTCGTTACGAAAATATGCAAAAGTATGATTTAATCCAATATTTTCCATCAAAACAAATCAAAAATTATTTTAGAACAAAACCATACATAAATCATACAACCCCCCAAACCCACCCCCCCCCGGTCCCATATTTTTGTGCATAAAAATTGTGATTTTAAGTTATAGAATTCACCTTTGGAGAAATCTCACGGAAAGAATCATGTTTTCAGTAGAAAATAGATTTTCTCTCCCAAAAACTCACTCAAATAGAATCAAATCTATAAAAATCAATAATCAAACAGTTCAAAATAATTTTCCCATAATTTATTTTATAGATATCAGTTTAGAAATCGAAAGAGAAGAAAAACTTATGATTACGGTCAAGAAATTGTGAAACTAAAAGGAGTTTTCTTAATTTTGGTAGAGAGAATTATTTTGAGAGAATTTTTTTGTGAAAATACTAGAATAACAGAGTGTGGCTACTGTCTAAACTGATGAGGGCTGAAATTTTGCTTATATATTAGGGTTTGGGGTGCAATTTCCAAGTTTGCCCTTAACGAGCTAGGTTAGGAGTGTTTTTGTGTAGTGGGCTTTTTAATTAATTTAGGGCTGATTATAGGTAATTAAAAATATAATATTTTTATTATTATTTTCATTAAAATTTTCCCAAAAAAATTTATTTAAAAATATTTTAAAAATACTCATAAAATTATTTTAAGCTTAAAAATCGCCTTTTCACATGAAAATTTATTTTATGAAAAATAAATTATTTCATGCTAATGCATTTTATTCAAATCATTTATTTGACAATAATAATTCATATTAGGCATATTAAAATTAATTTAACATGCCCTAAACTCATAAATCACGTCACACATGAATTTTCATACAGTCACACAATTTATCACAATAAGCCTAAATTCAAATAATTTGTCACTAAAACTCCTAGGGTAGATGTGGGTTGTTACATCTAATGTGTGTGCTATATGTGCATGGGTAGTTATGGGATAGGAGCATCATGAATAAATAAATACTAAGTGGTAAATCAAATATTATGTTAGAGTTTGAGGAGCTATAGAAGGGCAAAGGGACTACATTTGCTAGGAGCAAAGGAACCCCAAGGTGAGTAAACATCATATTCATTCTTCAAGTGTGAGTAAACTCTATATTCCTATTTCCAGTGTGAGTAAATATCATATTCATTCTACAAGTGCAAGTAGCATTTTGTTATGTTACAAATATGTGATACCATGTTATGTGAGCCTTTGTGATCTTTGAAACTCAAGTTCTTTCTATTCTAAATATTATTATATGATTTCTTTGACAAGCTTGGGTTGCCAAAGGACATTTTGTCCAAAACTAGTTTGTTTATCCAATGAGAACTTCTTGTGATTAACACCCTAACTTATATTCTTTCTGGAACTACACTATCATTGTATCTTTTGTTCGAAAGCTAAACCACTATTGTTATTGGAATACATGTTATTATTGCCTTATGTGATATTATTAATTATGATTACCATTAGCTCTAGCTATGGTACCTTTTACCCTTTATGCAGAATCCTAGTGCCGTTGCGGGTAATCATCAGAACCTGTGCACACGGTCTTAACCCAATGGATAGGGGTTGTGTATCCACCTCAGCTAAAAGGGGCAGTTCTAGTCATAGAGCCTGATCAGCTTCATGCTTTTATAAGTGATAGGAGTTGGAATTTGGTATAAGGCCACCTCTCCTTTATAAGTTCGAGTGATAATGTAATAGCCTTCAGTCTTTATAAGTTATAAGTGTGATTTCTGCAAACTTGCCAAATTGAACCCTTACTAAATTGCAACCTGATTCATGAATTATAAATCATGAACTTTATATATAAGCTATGTGTTTCCTTTTCAAAGGAATATGTGATATGTATGTGCCTTATTGTTTACTCATTAAGATCATCTATCTCACCCCTTTTTTCCTTGTGTGGTTCCAGGTGAGCAAATGTGAGGAGGCAAAGTGATGGCTCAAGCATTCTACTTCGCCTGGGGAATTCCTTGTCCAAGTTATCAATAATACTAATTTATGGAGTGTCATTAGATACTCTGGGAATATTGATTGATACTTATTGATATATATTATCTTCCTCATGGATTTTATATGTAATGATTTATTTTAGACTTTTGCAATTTAAGGTATTCATCCAAATGTTTTAAATGAGTTATTGTAAGAGGTTTGGTAAAATCCTAGGCATGATTTATTTATATGTAAGTGAGTTCTATAGGCATGGGTGACCTTATGTCTCTCCATGTTCTAGGACCGTCATATCTCTAAGGTTTGGATGTGACATTCTAATAAAAAATTCACCTCACTAATTGAATTTTCAACATCTAAGTCCA
Source organism: Reutealis trisperma (assembly GCA_947687605.1). Classification (NCBI taxonomy): domain Eukaryota; kingdom Viridiplantae; phylum Streptophyta; class Magnoliopsida; order Malpighiales; family Euphorbiaceae; genus Reutealis; species Reutealis trisperma. The sequence goes on from CANTUT010000302.1 coordinate 670,322, forward strand.
TTCCAAATTAAGTTAAATATTTCTCAAATGGATCATTTTTGTTGATTTCCAAAAAAAATCACTGATCACACTCTCAATCATATTAACTTCACACAAATCATCATTGTCAATTGGTTGACGAGCAATATTAAACACATTAAATTCAACAGACATATTCCTAAATGACAATTTTAAAACACCATTTTGACAATTAATGATTGCATTGGTTATAGCCAAAAATGGTCTTCCTAAGATGATAGGAATTTTATCCTTTGTGTTTTCAATAGGCTGAGTATCAAGAACAATGAAATCCACCGGAAGTAAAACTTATCAACTTTGACCAAAACATCTTTTATGAAACCTCTATGAATTTTGACAAACCTATCAACTAATTGGGGAATCACAGTTATGGATTTCAACTCTCCTAGCCTAAGTTGCTGATAAACAGAATATGACAACAAATTCACACTTGCTCCTAAATAAAGTAAAGCTCAGTTTATTTCATAATTACCAATGGTACAAGAAATTGCTGAACAACCAGGATCCTTATACTTGATAGAAGTTTTATGTTGGAGTATGGAGCTCACATGTTCAGTTAAAAATGCCTTTTTGGGAATATTTGTTTTCCTTTTTATCATACAAAGATCTTTCAAAAATTTGGCATAAGCAGATACTTGTTTAATAGCATCAAGAAGAGGGATGTTAATGCTAACTTGCTTAAACACCTCTATAATATCACTATATTGGAGACCTTTCTCTTTGACATAAGTCTTTGTGGGTAAGGGGTTTTTGAGACATAAGGCAATGATTGATTGTCTTTTTCAACTGAATCTTTAGATAGTGAAATTTCAAGATGACTCTTTTGACTCTTTTTTTGAGGTTCAAGCATATAATTAGGTTTGACTATGCCTTTTCCAGACCTAAGAGTAGTTATGGATTTAACTTCTTTATTAGAATTTGATGAACCTAGTTCTTATTCTTACTATTTAACTAGAATAAGAATTTAGAGAAAAGAAATCAAAGAAGAAAATGTTTCATCTTTAATTTCTTGTTCTTATATTTTTCTATCTAGTATTCTTTATGAAAGAATTTGAATTATGAGAAACCTCTTTTATTTCTTATTAATTTTAACTAAACTAAATTTGGAATTATTTTCATATGATGACTAAATTCATCAAACAACTAGAGAGTCTAGATGTTTTGATGAATAATAATTTTCAAATAGTTTAATTCTTCACATTCATTCCACGTTTCCATTAGATGGAAAATGTGCATTAAAGTAATAGAAAAAGTTTCTATTATAAATTCTAAAAGGGAAATTACAAGGGACAAGTCCATAGATAATGCTATAGTTGATAAAAGAAAATGTTTCCATTGTCAATGTTATGAATATTGGAAAAGTAATTATTCTAAGTATTGTGAATACTAAAGGACAAAGAGAAGGATAAACCTTATGAAAATAAATCTATCTCTTATTATTATATTCCAATGATTTATATAGTTCATTTGTTGCTTGGATTCATGATATAGGTGCTTCTGTGCCATATGCATAATCAAAGTAAACAACGGAAGCATGGAGTTAGATGAAGTGATTTTAAAAATCTAAGGAGCAAAGTGTTTGTTTCCAAAGAGCTTTTAGAATATTTTATGATGATTTTAAAAATCATATTTTGTATGTCTAGTATGTACTTAATGCTTATTTTAAAATCAGGTTTTCTAAATCATGTATATATTTCATTCTTAAGCTATATTATTCTGTAACTTTAAGGAATTGTGAATTCCATTACTAGAAAAATTTTTGTGTGGTTTATTATGATAATAAACTTAAGAGTATCAATTATATGGTTGATGTATTATTATTAAGTTAACAATAACAAAACAACTGCAAGTGCTTTTATGATAATACCATAAAGAACTCCAATCTAAAACCATTATGATTTCTTAGATTAGTTTGTTTAGTTGAAGATAAGACAACTTAATTGGATAACATATGTCACTACCCATCAGAGTGTGAACTTGTTTCAACTTAGAAGTCTAGTATTTAATGCAAAAACAACTAGATCACCTTTTGTTGGACAAAAGGATAGAAATCGAAGAAGTTTTTAAATTTTTGCATACAGATGCATCAATACCATTTGTGAAATGGTTAGTGGGAGTTTTTCCCTAATTCATTCTATTTACCTAAATACATGATATTGACCTATTCAAAAAAAGGTAAATAAAATGAATTGTTCATTTGAATTTTTGAATTGTTCAAGAAATTCAAGATGAAAAGGAAAATAAATATAAATGATATTTCATACAAAAAGGTTAAGAGTATCATAACCCTTTAATTTGGTCAAAGTGGGGAGAACTCAATTACCAAATTTGAGAAATTTCTTAAATATAAAAATTGGCATATAATCATGATTCTTATTGGGAAAATCATACGTGATGGTATACTCAAAATAATAAATTACAACATATATGTTATGATGTAATAGATGATGAACTATAAAAGTTTTTGTTCATTTCCTTTGGGAAATTTACAATCAATAGCTATATATTCTTAAATAGAATTTTCTCCAAAGTCTATCTAATCCTAATTCATATATGATATGATATGGATAGATATCAAAATTCTTACTGATAATTTGATTTGAGATATCTAGCTTATTTGATAAGTTGAAGTTAGACAATTGGAAGATAATTCTAATTAAGATAAGGTTTGTTGGATATCCTAAAGGTGGTTTAGGATAGTATTTCTATCTTTTCCATAATAAAGAGTTGTTAGCAAAGATGTTATTTCTTGATAAAGTGTTTATTCAAGAAAGTGACATATTGAGAAAGATAGAATGATTGGGTGAATATTATCCAATAATACCCAATAAAATGATCAAAATAAAATTTGATCAACCATGTGAAAAGTCTAAAACTAACTAAATAGTTTATCCCTATAAGCTGCTAAAAGGTTTAGTGGAATATCTCATTTTTCTGTAAGATATGATTTTCTTTATATGAATATACAATAGTTGTATATTCATGATGAAGTAAATCATGAGATAGTGAAATATCTAATCTTAAGAAAAATATAATTTACTCTATATGAATGCACAAAAGTTGTACATTTATGATGAAGCAAATTATGAGATGATTCTATTATAGCTATATATGATACAGCAATACATAATGATTATGAGTTTGACATATAGATGTCAATATTAGTTTTCTTTCTCTAGAAAATAAAACATAATCATGGAATAAATCTAAAGGCTTAGAGTCTTAAGAAAGTTCCAAAGTATGCAAAACCTTAATGAGTTTTATCATCGCAAGATGAGTCCTTAATGTGCAAAAGGATAGTGGGAGTATCATCACTTTTAAGTTTTGTACCTAGATAACACATTAGTTTGTAAAAGTATTAATATATTTGCATTTGTAGAATGGTTTTATCATTACTTTATTCATTTAGACTTGAGATAAATATTTTACATTCTTGTTAATTCAAATCTATAGAGATAGACTGAAGAGGATGTTAAATATGTCTATGTCAATATTTGGAAAAGATGTTAAAAAGTTCAACATGCTAATTCCAAAAGTTTTATTTCCTACAATTTTGATATCCACTTTTTGAGGGTTGATTCCCTAGATACACAAAGAACGTTTGGCATGGATTCCTTATAGTATGACTACAAGAAATCTAAATTATACAAGAGTTGTATAATGAGCCGGACATCAAGAATGTTGTTAGTATGACTAACAAATTCTAATCCTATCTAGGATTAAATTATTGAAAATATAATTAAAATTATTCTAAAGTACTTAAGAAGTATTTAAGATTTAATTTTGAGAAATGAAGAATATTACTACATAAATGATAGAGAGTTTATCATTGGGATTGTTGTTATCTATAATGAAGAAATAATTTGCTAAGAAAAGTTCTAAGCAAATTATTATTACAAACTTCATTATGGAAGCCAATTTTGCTACATAGGATGTTGCAAAATAAGAAATTATTTTAGATTCAACAGTTATGAACTATTTTAAGAGTTTCTCCAGTGCATCACAAGTGTCTCTCTATTGTAATAATAATGCAGCCTTAGCTTATGGCAAGAGAACTCGAGTCTCACACTGAAATCCAGAATATTTCAAAAGGCATTAAGATATTGTCAAATCAATTGTTGGAATAGGGCATTCTAGCTTTTAACTTATCATATTTGGTATCTCAACTCAATTATGACTCATTAAGATTCGTGGCACTATATTTGGACCTCAAAATACAATACATTTCTTGACCTCATTTGCAACCACGACTGTAACAACCCACATCTACCCTAAAAGTTTTAGTGATAAATTTTTTGAATTTAAGATTAATGTGACAAATTGTGTGACTATATGAAAATTCATATGTGACGTGATTTATGAGTTTGGGGCATGTTAAATTAATTTTAGTATGCCTAATATGAATTTTTATTATGAAATAAATGGTTTAAATAAAATGCATTAGCATGAAATAATTTATTTTATGTAAAATGAATTTTCATGTAAAAAGATGATTTTTAAGCATAAAATAATTTTATGAGTATTTTTAAAATATTTTTAAATAAATATGTTTGGGGGAATTTTTAATGAAATTAATAAGAAAAATATTTCTATTTTAATTACCCATAATTAGCCCCTAATTTAAATAAAAATCCAAAATACCTAAAAGCCTACTACCCAAAAACCCTCATAACCTAGCTCATTAAGGGTAAACTTGGAAATTGCACCCCAAACGTTAATATATAATGAGAATTTTGGCCAGCCCTTAATTTATAGTAGCCACCATTCTATTTTTTAGTATTTTGGTAGAAAAATTCTCTCAAAATATTTCTCTCTACCGAAATTCTCAAAAAACACTTTCAACTTTGCAATTTCACGACCATTTCATAAGTTTTTCTTTCTTTTCAATTTCCTATCTAATTTCTATAAAAAAAATTATGAAAAAATTATTTTAAACTGATTATTTACTGATTTCTATAGATTTAATTCAATTTGGATGAGTTTTTGAAAGAGAAATTAATTTCTCTACCGAAAACATCAACCTTCCTATGCGATTTTGCCAAAGGTGAATCCTATAACTCAAAAATTGAAATTTTTAAACATAAATTCATTAAGGGAGGTGGCTGCTGCATATTTATATTTTAAACTGAGTTTTGATGTATTTTGATAAAAAATATTAGATTAAATTATATTTCTACATATTACTGTAATGACCAAAAAGTTTCAAAAAACAAAGGAATTCAAGGTTTTTATGCTAGAACTTAGAAGTTAGAAAATTCTATGATTTCTTGTACTTGTGGCTGCCGATTTGTGTATGGAGGAATTATAATCTAATATTTGTTTTATTTGTATAAAAAATAATGATCTAAATCATGTGTTTGCATATCGCTGTAATGAACGGAAAGCGCGGAAAGCTAAAAACTCATCATTTTCTTCCTAAACCCTAAATTTGGAATTTTCATGTATGAAAAGAATTCATGGCTGCCAATTTGTAGCTATTGATATTTTAAACTGATATTTGTTGTGATTGAGTGAAAAAATAATGGTTTAAACCACATGTTTACATATTGCTGTAATGACCGGAAAATATCGAAAATAATAAAACTCATGGTTTCTACATCCTAAAACCTAAAATAGGAATTTTCATGTAGATATTGTACCTATTGCTACCGATTCCTATGGATTAATATTCTAAAATGATTTTTTATTATGTTTATATGAAAAATCTTAGTTCAAACCATGTTTCTACATATTACTGTAATAGACGGAATATGCAAAAAGTAAGAAAATTCAGTTTTTCTCTTTTAAAGGGCATTCGGCCTACAATGGAATTTTTATTCCAATGTCTATAAATTTTATGTGATGTATTTTGTTGATTATTAATATATATGTATGAATAATAAATGGTTAAATTGCATGTTGATTGAAGGGATGACCTAGACAAGCCTAGAGGCAATTTGGTATACTTAAGGTATCTTAACCTTATATTGTGATTAATATGTGAATATGATTGGATAATATGGAAGTAGGTTGTATGATAAGTTAATAATGAATTAATAATCTTGAATCTATGAAGAGATTGATTGAAGGAATTGGTCATAACAGACAAGCATAATGCTTGAAAGGTTATTTATTAAGTTGACATATATGGAAGTGTTAACTGTACTAAGATGATTGTTAAAGTGAATTTATATTAAGGTAATGATATTGTGTTGGCCTTAGAAAGGTATTGACATGATTATAATGTGCTTTCATATGGGCCTATAAAGGCTAAGTGTACAAGACTTTTAAAGTCAACATGTGACGTGCAAGTGATGAGTGCACTTCTTTATGCAACTTTAAGTGTATGTGAATGTTATATGTGCATGGGGTAGTTATAGGATAGGCTAGCATCATGATTAAATAAATACTAAGTATTGAATTGAATATTATGTTAGAGCTTGAGGAGTTTTAGAGATTGAAAAGGGTTACGTGTACTAGGAGTAAAGGAACCACAAGGTGAGTAAACACTGTATTCATCCTACAAGTGTGAGTAAACATTGTGTTTCAAGTTACAAGTACAAGCTATCATGTTTTGTGAACCTTTGATATCTTGAAACCCAAGTTCTTTTCTATTTTATTGATTTTTTTTTGTTAAGCTTGGGTTGCCAAAGGACATTTGGTCTAAAAACCATATTTTTGAGTATCCAATGATAATACCTTTGTGATTATTGCCCTAACTTATATTCTTTCTGGAACTACATTATTGTCCTTCTATTGTTAAATAAGCTAAACTTCTATTGCTATTATGTTATATGTAATTGTATCCTTCAATGCTACTATTACCTTTATATGTTAGAAATTATGTTATGAGTTATATGTGAACATGGCAGCGGCCTTCACTTTACATGTTATGAGTTATGTGTGAACATGGCAGCAGCCTTCACTTTACATGTTATGAGTTATGTGTAGACAAGGCAGCAGCCTTCACTCTATATTATGTTATGAGTGGACAAGGCAGTAGCCTTCTCTCCATATTATGTTACGAGTGGACAAGGCAGCAGCCTTCACTCTATATTATGTTATGAGTGGATAAGGCAACAACCTTCACTCTATATTATTTTATAAGCGAATGAGGCAGTAACCTCCACTCGATATGTGTTATGAGTTATAAGATGATTTATGTAAACCTATTTAAATCACAAGGCATGAACTGTGAATCATAAATTATGAACTATGAGCTATGAAACCTTTTAAGGGATATATGTTATTGTATAAGTTGTATTGTTTACTCATTGAGATCATATATCTCACTCCTTTTTCCTTGTGTGATTCCAGGTGCATATTATGAGGAGGCAATGTGATCGCTCAAGCTACCTACTCCACTTGGGAAATTTACTTATCAAAGTTATAATAATATCATACTATGTTAAGTCCTTAGATGCTCCAGGAGTTGTTATGGAAACTTTACTTTAAGATATTATGTTAGAGAATTTACTTGGAGTCTTATTATTTTCTTATGAATTGTAATAAAGTATATTTTTAGCTTCTACAACTTAAGGTTTTTCCTTTATAAAATGCTTTATTAAGTTAATGTATGAGGTTCGGTACAATCCTAGGCATGAATTGTATATGTATGAGTAGGTTCTATGGGCATGGGTGATCTTATGTCTCCCCATATTCTAGGACCATCATGTCTCCAAAGTTGGGATGTGATAGCTACAATCTAACTAATGAAAGAATAAGTCTTCCACGCAATCTAGCTTTAAGAAGCCATAACTCTCAGCTATGGATGAGTTACGAGGCCCATAATATATCAAATCGAAGCTCATTCAGAGATTTATAATCATGTTTGGGTTTACTTAACATCACCCACTTTTAGGTCCAAATTTAATCATTTAAAGCTATTTTAGAGGCCCTAAAGTTTTTCATTCATCTTTTTATGTACTTTCATGAGCTATTCCATTTGGTTCTATTATGGGCTTTAATATCAAGATTTAACCATTTAGCATATAATTATGTTTACATTACTTTAAAGAGCAGTTCAAACATCCTCATCCCAACTTTCATATAATAATCACGTATTGTATAGGTATAAAGAACTGTAATACTATATCACTTATCTTCTAATTTAAATTTCTTACTATATGTACATACATAACATTTTCTATATCTGAAATCTATCCTTTCATAATTCAATCTTATAGATATGCAAAGTCTCTCTTACTGTCATTATATAACTTGTCTTAGGATATATCATATCCTAAAAATTGCATATACTCTAGTATATACTAGGATAAACATATTCATATCACTTTTCACATTTCATGAACTTTTCATGAAATCACATTTAGATCTTTACTTAATAACATTTAACTAACAGTTATGGGGCGTATACATAATAAGCGCAAAGATTTTAATATACCTTCATCGTTATTCACAATATACACATATTTTTCAAAACATTACTTGCACTAAACCATATCAACAATCAACAGTCAATTGTACTAGGAAATTTACTCTTAATAAGATACATACACATGTTCGCTTACACACTATTAAGCATATACTGTCATTCTCTCATATTCATAATTTATCCCTTTTATAACATTTCCATATAGCACATAACTCAGTCACATATATCAGTTATATCACATTATTGTCCTTTTTCCATAGTCATGATGCATATGTTATAAATCAAACTAAAAGAACTGAGCTTTTATGAGTAGCGCATATTTAGACTTAATGATGGACTGCAAATGACAAGAAGAAATTCCTATGCTCCATGGTTTACCCTATAACCCATAGTACTTATAAAGTCTAAAGTAGACTTAAACCTTTGCTCTGATACCACTTTTGTCATGACTCACTTATTAAGCTATGACGGTCCTAAAGCCTAGGGAGACATAAAGTCACCTAAACCCATATGTTGACCTAAATTATTTTAAAACTTAGTCAATCTCTATTTTGATCTTGTCAATCAAATTGAAAGTTATCTAATGTTTGTTCAAGTGTTTGTTTTGTAGAATATATCATATTTATTGATTGAAATTGAAAAGAAATCAAAATCTCCTAAAATATATAGAAGTTGACTTCTGAGTTGCGCTCAAGACAGAAAAGTTACGACTGCTACCACTAAATCATGACCATGACCATGATTTTGCAACCAAAATAATCAGAAGGCAAATTATTCATTTTTCAGCTTTGAGACTTAGAGAGAATTACGACCTCAGTTGCGACCGCCTCCAAGGGCACGATACTTGATTTGCAATTGCGAATGATAAGTTGCGATCGTGAAATTCATACAGTATTCAGAGCTTCCAATGGATAGTTGAAAAACCAATGAGAAGATGCCACTTGTGATCTAGCCATTGTGGATTATGAAGATCGCGACTGTGAAATACTAGTCGTGACCGGGAAAAAGGCTTAGTGACCACGACCCAGCTCTGACAGTGCATTTAATGCAAGATATTGTGGCTGTTGTGAGGATCCTTCTTGGTATCTCTTTGTAACGGGAATTTGGAGGGAAGAAGCTATAAATAGCCCCTCCAAAGGCCCTTATTAAGAATCCAACAACTTTAATTTAAGCCAAACTCTTGCAAATTTAATTCTCAAAGCCTTGCCTCTTAATTGTTATCATTTGGTTGTTGTAAGAGCATTAATAACTCAAAGGGTTGAGTGTTAGTCTTGAAAACACATATTGTTGGGTTGAGAGTGAGTCATTAGAAAACACTTATATAGGTTTAAATGTGAGCCTAAGGGAAACACTTGTAAGGGTTGTGTGTAAGTCATTGAAAACACATTGTAAGTTTAGAGTGAGCTTGAATCTCCTTGTAAGTATCATCTAAGAGTAGAATATCCAATTAAGATTAGAGAGTGGATGTGGGGTTTGTTAATACACGAACCACTATAAAATTGATTGTGTTCATTCTCCTTCCCTATCTCTTTCTATCTATTTTTTAATTTCCCACCAATTCAACCCCCCTCTTAGTGCGTAAGGGCAAACAAGTGGTATCAGAGCTTTGGTCTCATTCTTCAAGCTTAATTGTGTGAGAAAAGATCAAAATGGCCAATGAAGGGATGAATCACCTCAAGCCACACTTCGATGGTACTGATTATGCGCATCGAAAATATGGAATGGAGGTATATCTTGATAGTGATGTCATTGATGTATGGGATTGAATAATCAAATAATGGAAACCTCCATCAAGAAAAGTTGGTAATGTTGAAGAATTGGTTCCTAGAGAAGAATTGGTGGATGCATAAAGAAAAGCTAATTGGAAAAATAAGAGAGCCATGGCAATTCTTCTTAGTTCACTCTTAAGAGAAGAATGTGGTAGAGTTTAACATTGTTCAAGTGTGTTTAGCATTTGGAAATCTTTAGAAAACTACCATGAAGGAACAAAGCAAGTCAAGGAGAAAAAGATTCAGTTGTACACAACTGAATATGAGCTCTTCAAGATGAAACCCAATGAAAGTGTCACCGACATGACAAATAGGCTTCTAGCCCTTGTCACCAACATGAAGAAATTGGGCAAAGTATACACCTTGAATGATACAAACTACAAGATTCTCAAAACTCTCCCAAAGAAAGATTATAAAGCTAGAATCGCTAATATAGAAGAAGCTAATAAAGATCTTGGAAAAGTTCCTACCGATGTCCTCATTGGAAAACTCCTTACCGAAGAAATGTCTCTATTGATAGAGAAGGAAAAGAATCAAGAGAAGGAGAGAAAGAAATCCTTAGCTCTCAAATCCTCCCTCAAAAACAAAAAGGAATGTAGGAGCTCAAGTGAATCAGAGGAAAGTGAAGATGATGATGATGAAGAACTTGCTGTGCTCTTAAAAAGGGTCAAAGACATCATCAAGAGAAGAAAGAAAGAAAAGAGGCCTTTTAGGAGATCATCATCAAATTATAACTCAAACTCAAGCAAAGAAAAGAAGAATGACATTACTTGCTATCAATGTGGCAAGCAAGGTCATATAAAAACAGAATGTCCTACAATCAAGAAGAAAAAGAAATGGGACAAGGAGAAGAAGAAGAAAGGCTTTAAAGCAACGTGGGATGATGACTCCTCAAGTGATGAAGAGGACAAGGATGTTGCAAACTTATGTTTTATGGCCTTAGAGGACTCATCAAATGAGGTAAGCTCTAACTCTCAATCTTGTATGATATTGATGATGATATGCATGATGAGGATGAGCTAATTAAAGCTATGAATTTGAAATGTAAAAAGTATAAATCAAAAATGAAATTTTTTAAAGAAAAACATTCTAAGTTGGAGGAGAATTTTAAAGAATTAGAAAAACTTATTTTAAGCTTGAAAACCTCCAATGTTAGCTTAAAAAGCTCATTGGAGGAAATCACTTCAAAAAACTCCTCTTTTAATTCTTTATATAAAGAAAATAATGCTTTGAAAATTGAAGTTGAAGAATTAAGAAACTTAATCTCAAAATTTCACAAAGGAAAAGAAGCCTTGTATACTCTTATTGTATCACAAAGGCCACCCCTTGTGAGACATGGTCTTGGCTTTGATAGCTCATCTCCATCTACATCCTTACCCACTATGTTCATAAAGGCTATAACTCCTCAAACCTTTAGCATTGAGATAATTTACAAGGAAGTGAAAACACACACTAAACCTCCAAGTCCCAAAAGGACTCAAAAGTTTACATTAGACTCAAAATCTAAGCCTCAAAGAGTTAACCATGCATTCATGTATCAAAAGAGGCATGCTCCAAGACACCCACAATCACAACATAATACTTGTCCTTGTATACATTCATGTCATAATATTATGAAAAGACCAAAATTTTTTTACAAAATGGCTAAGAAAACCTTCAAGTCAAAACTCAAATGCCATTATTGTATGAAAGATGGTCATATAAATGTATTTTGTTATATAAGGAAGGCTTAACTCAAGCTTGAGGACCCCTCCAAGGCTAACCCCTAAGGACCCAAGTATATTTAGGTACCTAAAACAAGATGATTAATCTTTTCTTATAGGTGTGTCTCAAATCCATTACCAAGGAGAAAAAATAGCATGTAGATAGTGGATGTTTAAGATACATGACCAGAAATGCAAGCCTTTTCATAAATTTGAAAGAAAAGAGAGGTGAAAACATCACATTTGGTAACAATGCCAAAGGTAAGATAGTTGGCATTGGCACCATTGGTAAGAATAATCTTTCTCTCATTGAAAATGTTCTTTTGGTTGATGGTTTAAAATTTAACTTGCTTAGTGTAAGTCAATTATGTGATAGGGGTAATAAAGTCACCTTTGACTCTGAAGCATGCATTGTCACCACTTTAGTTAATGACAATGTAGTGTTTAAGGGTGAAAGGGAGGGCAATACCTACATGATTGACTTAGATGATTTGGCTAACTAAGATGTCAAGTGTTTCATGTCTATTAGCAATGAATCTTAGCTTTGGTATAGAAGGCTTGGACATGCAAGCATGGTGCTTTTTCATAGTCTTTGCAAGGATAAGCTTGTTGAAGGACTTCTAAAGATCAAATTCTCAAAAGACAAGACATGTGGACCTTGTTAAATGGGAAAGCAACACAAGTCATTCTATAAATCAAAAAATATTGTAAGTACTTCTAGACCCCTTCAACTTATTCATATGGATTTGTTTGGACCTTGTAGAGTTGCTAGTTTAGGTGGAAAAATGTATGCCTATGTGCTTATTGATGACTACTCTAGATTCACTTGGGTTAGTTTCTTAACTCATAAGAGTGATACTTTTGATGCATTCAAAAGTTTTGCAAAAAGAGTTTAAAATGAGAAAGGCTATTTCATTTCAACAATTAGAAGTGATCATGGAAAAGAATTTGAAAATAAATTTTTTGAAAATTTTTACATTGAACATAGAATTTCACATAATTTTTCCCCTTCTAGGACACCTCAACAAAATGGTGTTGTAGAAAGGAAAAATAGAACCTTGATTGAAATGGCTAAAACCATGCTCAATGAATATGGTTTACCAAATTATTTTTGGGCGGAAGTTGTTAACACTTCATGTTACATTTCAAATAGAGTTTTTAAAAGACCCATTTTGAATAAAACATCTTATGAGTTATGGAATGGAAGAAAGCCCAAGATTTCATATCTAAGAATTTTTGGTTGCAAGTGCTACATATTAAATACCAAGGATAACCTTGGGAAATTTGCTTCTAAAATTGATGAAGGCATTTTCTTAGGATATTCCACCACTAGTAAAGCTTATAGAGTCTTTAACAAAAAGACTATGGTAATTGAAGAGTCTATGAATGTTGTATTTGATGAATCTAGTAAACTTGATCTTGGGAAAGGTAGTGTTATTGATTATCTTGTAGGTAAATTTGAAAAGCTTGGATTGGATTAAGATGAGACCCCAAAGGAAGTTGAAGACCAAGTGGAAAACCAACAAGATCATAAGGATCAATCAAATCCACAAGAGGAAGATGCTCAAAAACTTCCTATGGAATGGAGATACCCCAAGAATCATCCTAAGGAGCAAATCATAGGTGATCCATCTAAGGGTGTAAGTACTAGATCTCATTATAAAGCCTTAGATAATAATTTTGCTTTTGTTTCTCAAATTGAGCCAAGGACCATTGATGAGGCTTTTAATGATGAGAGTTGGGTGATTGCTATGCAAGAGAAACTCAACCAATTTGAGAGAAACAAAGTTTGGAAACTTATTCCTACACCTAAAGATCATCCCATTATTATATGTAAATGGGTTTATAGAAATAAGTTAGATGAGTATGGCTTCATCACTAGGAATAAGGCTAGATTGGTTGCCAAAGGATACAACCAAGAGGAAGGCATTGATTATGATGAAACTTATGCTCCAGTAGCAAGATTAGAGACTATTAGAATTTTACTTGCTTATGCATGCCATATGGATTTAAAACTTTTTCAAATGGATGTTAAAAGTGCTTTTTTAAATGGATTTATTGAGGAGGAAGTTATGTTGAGCAACCCCCCGGTTTTGAACATCATGAACGTCCCAATCATGTCTTTAAAGGCCTTGTATGGTTTGAAACAAGCTCCTAGAGCTTAGTATGAAAGACTAAGTACATTTCTTTTGAAAAATGATTTTTGTTAAGGGTAAAGTTGACACAACACTTTTTGTAAAATGGCATAAAAATGACACTTTAATTGTTCAAATTTATGTTGATGATATTGTATTTGGTGCTACTAATGAACATCTTTGTGAAGAATTTGCCAAGTGTATGACTAGGGAATTTGAGATGAGCATGATGGGTGAGCTCAAGTTCTTCCTAGGACTACAAATCAAGCAATGCAAAGATGGCATCTTCATCAACCAATCCAAATATACAAGAGAGCTTATCAAGAATTTTGGCATAGATGGTTGCAAAAGTAGCAAGACTCCAATGAGCACATCAACTAAGCTTGACAAAGATGAAAAGGGTAAGCCTATAGATGAGAAGAAATATTAAGGTATGATTGGTTCTCTTCTTTACCTTATGGCATCTAGACCCGATATAATGTATAGTGTTTGTTTGTGTGCACGTTTTCAATCTTGTCCCAAAGAATCTCATTTGCATATGGTTAAAAGAATTTTGAAATATTTACATGGCACATTCCACTTAGAGCTTTGGTATCCAAGAAATTCATCTTTTACAATAATTGGTTTTTCGGATGCGGATTATGTCGGTAGCTTGCTTGATAGAAAAAGTATTTCCGAAACTTGTCATTTTCTTAGTGAATGTTTAGTTTCGTGGTTTAGCAAGAAATAAGTTTCGGTAGCCTTGTCCATTGCGGAAGTAGAATATGTGGCAGCGGGTTGTTGTTGCACTCAAGTTCTTTGGATGAAACAATAACTCAAGGACTATGGTCAAGTAATTGATCACATTCCCATCAAATGTGATAACACAAGTGCTATAAATCTTTCCAAAAATTCCATCCAACATTCTAGGAGTAAGCATATAGACATTAAGCATCATTTCTTGAGCGATCATGTGCAAAATGGTGATGTTGTGTTAGAATTTATTGATACAACTAACCAACTTGTTGATATTTTCACAAAACCCCTAAATGAAGAAAGATTAAATTTCATAAAAAGGGCAATTGGCATGCTTGATAAGAGCTCATTGCCTTAGATTTTCAAAATTACATAAAGTTTTCCATTTCCATTAAAATTTTATACATGTTATGACATTTATCTTTTATTTTTTTAAATTCTTGAATTGAGGTGATCCTTAAGTCATTTAAATTTAAACTCTTTTTCTTCTACATTTTGGTTGCATGTTGGTTGCTTTATGGTTGATTTTTGGTATATTTAACCTTAGTTACTTGACTTACTGTATTTTGGTATATTTCTGGTTATTTTTGGTATATTTGATCCAAATTGCTTGAAATTAATTTTCAATAATTTATTTTATCATAGTTTGTTGAATATATAATCATATTCATTTTTATCTTGAACGATAATGCCAATTGCATTGCATTCAAATTCCTTCAAAAATTTTTTCAAGAATTTATGTCTTTTTAAAATTTGTGGTCGCAACATAAAATTAGTTGTCACAAAATTTAAAATTTATAGCCGTTATCTTTGTGTTCCAAAATCCTACTTGCGATAATAAAATTGCAGACACAATTTTTTATTTTTTCAAAATTCGCAGTCGCAACTAGGTAGTAGCCGTCGCGAAACAGAGTTTTAGTAGCATTTAAAACTAGCCATTTTTTCAACAGGCAAAAATCAATTTATGCAAAAACTAGCCGTTTTTGACCATTTTTCAGCCCATTTTTGCCTATAAATACCCTCCTATTTCAAGTTTAACTATTCTCAAACATCTTCAAACTCTTTTCTAAGCTAAAACCTTACTCTCTCCAACACTCCTCTCATTTCATTCTCAATTTTCTTCTCATTCTCCATCCACTTCTCCATCAATGGCTTCAAGGAGGCCCTCTAGAAAAGGGAAAGAAGTCTAAACCTCCTCTCAACCCTCTTTTCTTGAACTCAAGAGGGGTATTACACAAGAGGAAAAACAAAATTTTCTTAGGATTCAAGAAAAAACAATCCTACCCTTTAAAATTCCTTCCTTAGTGTGTCTTAAAACTTTAGGAATTGAGGATAGCATCATTGGCTACCTCAAAAATTTAGAATGGGGCAATTTGTTTTTGTAGATGAAGATGGGTATGATGAGCTAACTAGGGAATTCCTTGCCACCCTAGTTGTCCACAAAAAACTTCATCCTACCTGTGGCCATTATGCCATCAATTTCTGATATTTTGGTCACCTCTATAAGCTTTCTCTTAGTGATCTTGCTAACATCTTTAGTTTCTAAATTAAGGGTGCCTACACGATCTATGATTTCTCCCTTCACCTTAACTCTTTTTGGACCAAAATTTCCATTGAGCCAAAATTCGATCCAAAATCCTCCCTAGCCAAACACATCAAGACACTTTCTCTTTAGCTTCTTCATAGGATTGTCACCCTTACCATTAATGCTAGAGGGGATGGAAATGAAAAGGTTTCCCAAAGAGATCTCTTCTTCCTATATGGTCTTGTCAAAGGAAAACTAATCCAAATCGCTAGGTTTCTTGTAGACTAATTCCTTCACCTTTCTTTAACAAAAAAAGGCACCATTCTGCTATCTTCTCCCATCTCTACAATAGCCAAACATGTTGGGGCTTTTACTGCACCCAACATAGCCATTCTCTAAAAACCAATAAAAAAATCCCTTATTGACTTTCAATATATGATCAATGCTAAGGCATTGAGAGAAAAGGAAAGGAAATATGATTATATTTTTGGAGACGTTGGAATCCAAGAGAGGACTAGGAAAAGATCAAGGGTGGTGGTAGGTGAACCTAGTCAACCACAGGAGGAAGCACCCCAAATAGCACCTATTGCCCCTCCATCTCAACCTCAAGATGAGACCAATCAACTTCTTCAAAAAGTCTTGAGGAGACTCTCTCTTTTAGACCACATTCACCAAGACATATTTGATATACAAGGTCACATGGGTCTTCCTCAATGCAACCTCTAAGATTGGCAATTTGGTGAAGAAGATTGGCAAGATTGGTAAGATTGGCAGTCTTGCTAGCCGGTTAGCGGGCAGGGGTCAAGGGGGCAGCGCCCCTTGCGGGGTGCGGTGCAGCGCCCGTTGAAAAATAAATTTCTTGAATCTTTCACCTCCAGTCGACTTCTTTTTAGTCACGAACTTATAGAATCAAACCGGGCTCAAATCAGAACTGAAATGGACCATAAATGGAAGAAAAAGTAGGAAATAGGTAGAACCAGCCAATCAGCACATGCACGGCACACCGGATGTGCCATCCTATGGGTGGCATGAAATTTGTGCTGACGGTATGGGTGGCACACCCCTTGTGCCACCCGAACGTCTGGCGAGCCACCGGTGCCGCCAATGAGCTTTTAGTGCCACCATCCGTACTGCCGGTGCCCTCCTTAGCAATTCTATAAATAGAGCCTCCTTCCAGCTCATTTGGGGGGGGGGGGGGGGAATTCCAATGGAAAAATCCTCCTATATTGCTCTACTTATTGTGCTTAAGTTCTACTCAAAATTTGATACAAAAGCTGTGGTTTCAATTTGTTTTTAATTTATATTCATTACGCTATTTTATTAACCTTTTGCTATTAAGGTTCGACTTCAAGGTCCTAAATCCAAAATGGAGTTTAGATCTGGAGTTAAGCTCACCCCGTTCATCCGAAAATCAAGGAAAGTAAAGGTATAATCTTCTTTCTATTTTCAAAATTCTAAACTCAGATCTAGAATTCTCTTTAGGTCTAAAATAGAAAAGATCTAAAATTTATTAATTCAAGAATCAGAATTAAATTAATAAACAAACCAACACTCTTTTCTAGAACCCCTCATTCGCAAGAAAGAAGAACTGCGTGGGGTTTGATTCTTATTCAATAAGATATGTAGGCTGCCATTTTGAAAAGGTATCAACTCCAAAATCTTTTTATTAACATTTTTTTCCTTTTACTTTGATTTATTTGCATTAATCTTTTATTTCTGATTCTATGTTACTTTAGTTGTGGAATGTGTACTTTCCCTAGTACCCATAAGGGCTAGAGGAAAGATCCTCTTTATTTTAATCATTTTGGCTTTGTAATAATTAAGTAGGATTTATTCTTTTACTTATTTATTGCTATTTCATTGCATTTTATCATTTATATTTATTTCATGCATCATTATATTCCTGTTTATACATACATGAAAATTCCCTTTTCAAGAGTTATTTTGCAAACTTTTGCCAAACTAAAGAAAATTATATTTTCTCAAATTGTGTAATTACCAAAACCTGATCCTCGAGCCCTCTTTGGTCACTCGTGGATTAGTGCTTTTCCATTGGGACAAAAATCAAAATATTTTTAGAGTAAATCAATTTGGGTTTTCTTTAATTTTGCCAATCAAAATAAATAAATTGAAGTGGCGACTCACTTTCACAACTTTCAAATTACAAAGATCAATTTTCTGAACTCACAGTGAGTTCCAATCATGGAGTTTCTCCCAAAGAGCATTTCGATTCCTCGGTGGATCGAACCAGTGCTCGGGTGAGGCCTCACAGTTGGCAACTCCATTGGAGGCTTAAAATCTTTTTCAAATAAAAGATAAAGTGGATTACTTTTGGTAAAATACTAAGTTTGGCTTTAAATACAAAATAACTCTTTCATGCATCACTACATTAGACTTCTGGTCCAAAAAAAAAAAAAACCTAGCTTTCAGAAAAACAAATGATAGAAAGTAACATCGAGTGGGCAAACTTCCTTAGGTCTACTTACCGATAGTGAAATCATCCAGCCCATGACATATCCTCTAATCATTTTAGAGGTGTAACGATTATGCATATACCATAAGACCCATGCGAGGCTCCTTGTCTCACATGTGGTTAGGTATATCGCATCTCTAGTGTGATGGTTCCCTTCAAATCACCCTAACCTTTTCATGTAATGACTCATAAAACCTTCCTTTAGGATTTTATACACCATATTACTGAATTTGGTATATCATTATCATGAAACCTTTTTATTCATGCATACATGCATGCATAGCTTGAACCTTGTGAAGAGTCAAAAACCTATTAAAACACCTTCACACCTAAAGCCCATGGTCCACCTAAACCCATAGTCAAAACCCAAAGCTCATGACCCATGGTCCACTTAAACTCATGGTCAAAACCCAAAACCCATGCTTCACCTAAACCCATGGTCAAAACCCAAAGCCCATGGTCAACACCCATGGTCAAGACCCAAAGCCCACGGTCCACCTAAACCTATAGTCAAAACCCAAAACTTATGGTCTACCAAAGCCCATGGTCAAAACCCAAAGCCTATGGTCCATTTAAAAGCATAGTCAAAATCCAAAACCCATGGTTCACCTAAACCCATGGTCAACACCCAAAGCCCATGGTCCACCTAAACCCATGGTCAAATCCCAAAACTCATGGTTCACTTAAACCCATGGTCTAGTCCTATCCAAACCCATGTCAAACTCATGGTAAAAATAAAACCATCTGTGTTACCCTCATCCTTATCCATAAACTCTTACCCAAGCTAAACACTAATTTAGCTTTCATCTTTCATAGTCCTTACCTAAGCTAAACACTGATATAGCATTATCCTCAACCATCCTTACCAAAGCTAAATACTGACTTAGCGTCACTCTTATCCTTACCTGAACTAAATGTTGACTAGGTTTCATCTCTTACATCACTATCCAAACCCATGGCCCATTTGAGCCCATGATCTAGTCAAACCCATTACCCAACTATCACTAAATCCATGGTCCACCTAACTCCATGGTGCATCCATACCCAATCGCAAAACCCATGGTCACTCTATCTTTAAGCCCATGGTAAACCATTCATAAATCACAATCCCAATCACCCAAAGCTAAATTCTGATCTAGCCACTCAAAGCTAAAATTTGACCTAGCCACCCCAAGCTAAATTCTGACCTAGCCACTCAAAGTTAAAATCTGATCTAGCCACTCAAAGCTAAAATCTAACCTAGCTCCCTTAGCTAAATACATACCTAGCTAACATCATACACCTCTACCCTCATCTTAACCTATACACCATCAACCTAACCACAAGACACTGTCATCCATTATTATTAAACCTAAGGTCATTTAGTTTGTCACACCTCCCCATAACCCTTTTTTGCAAAGCTTGATACTAACCCAGTTCCTTTTCCCTTTCAAAGGTTGACAAAATGTCTATTGTCAGAGATGAAGTCACTGCTACTAGAGCTGATGAAATCTTTAATGAGCTTCTTGCTAAGCTCTCTGAACAACAAGAGACCCTGATGAAGAGGCAAGATGCCTATTTTCAAGACCTGCTCAAAGCCCAAAGGAGGGCCATTATGGAAAATGTCCACACTTTGATGAAATAGACCTCCTTGGTCCAAAGCTCAACTGACCTAAAACTACTCAAATCAGACTCAAAACCCGCTCTTTATCCTATTTATGGATTCACTTCCAGAGCTGATTCCAAAGATAAATAACTTGCAAACACTGACATGATCCTATCACTACCTACTCCATCACCTAAATTCCTTAGAAATAACTCACCTTTCCAACCCATTACAATTCAACCACCAAATTTCACCCCTATTCTCACTTTCCAACCTGCGGATCCTTTCCAAAGGAAGGAAGTCAACCTTGAAATCAAAGCCTTCATAGAAAAAGTGAAGCACATTGAAAAAATGCTAAAGAATCTAAAGAGGAAAGAGAACCTGGTTGATACAGGCTCCTTGAACTTATTTCCTAATGCAAGAGTTCCGCCAAAGTTCAAGTTGCCGAATTTGGACAGATTTGATGGTACTAATTGCGCCAAGATCCATTTAAAGATGTAGACAGGGGCAATGCATCCCTTTGGTATCAATAATGAGCTCCTTGCTTAACTTTTTCAGCAAACTCTTACTGATCCTGCCCTAAGATGGTTTAATAACTTAGATGTTACCTAAAAACAGACTTGGAAGGACATTTGCAAGGCATTTGTTGAACAGTACCACTACAATAATGAAGAGGACATTATAAGAAGGGATTTAGAAACCACAAAGCAACTCTTAGATGAGTCCTTCTCTATGTTTCTTTACTAAGTAGAGGGCTAAAGCTGCTCAAATAGTAAATAGCCCAACCAAGCAAGAACAAGCAAATATCATTGTCAAGAATCTACTTTCTGCCTATAGTGCCCACTTATTAACACAATACCTACTCACCTTTTGAGCTTTGGTTGCAGCTGTATCAAAAGTTGAAGATTGCATCCAAAGTCAATCATTTCAAGCTAAATTCCCCACCACTAACTTGAACAGTGATGAGGAATCTAGTCCTAACTCAACCCCACCTTACCTCAGCCCCAAAAGGCATGTCATGGAGTAGTTTAAGTTCAGTTAATCTGACCTATCTGAGATTGAATTCTAAGTCTAAACTTGAGTCTAAGTCTGAATCTTAAAAGTCTGAGTCCAAATCTATGCCGGAGTCTATCCTCTTTATTCTCATAGGCCATAGTAGTCCCTTTTGTCATCTTGCAATAAAGTTTCCTTTATAGTAATGCACATACATTTTCTTTTCGTCTTCCTTGTTTAGTCCAACATGGATGAGCCATAAAAAAAAATAAAAAAAAAAAGAAAAAGAAAGAGAGAGAAATGAACAAACAGTCAAATCCACCATAATTAGCACATGTTAGAATATAAGGTGCCATCAACAATTGCACCTAATCAAAGAAGGTCAAATGATCAAATAGTTGAAGCATAAAGAGTAAGTAAATGGAATTACCTATTGCATATTAGGTAATCAAACAATGCACCTTAACAAAGGTAATAAGTTCAGAAAAGACCTTTGTCAAATCTAGAATTCAAAGGCTAGAGCCCCTCAAAGCAGCAGCCTAAATCATGGTGGAATGTTTTCTTCTAAATGCAAGCTCGCTAAGCTGAAAACCCAAAAAGGGAGGCTTAGGCAAAAGTTAGAGCTGAGAAAGAGTAGGGGAGAGAGAGAGAGAGAGAGAGAGAGAGAAAGCTCATCCAAGTCATCTTCCCTTATGTCTGAATTTGTCAAATAATCTTTAATCAATCTGTCATCCTTCCTAACTAGAGTTTCATTCTCTAAGGGGGCATGTCTTCCTAGGTCATCATTTGTTGTCAATCCATCCTGTCGTTTAGCTTAAAGAGCCAAGGCACAATCTCTCATACATATCTCCAATCTATCACATCCTTATCTCTCATTTGGAAGCATGATTCCCAATTTACCTTCTTCCACTAGCCCTTTAGCCATTCCTAAGGGCTCTTTGTTTCAACTAGTGCAATTTATAATTAAGTGTCACTCTAAGAGTCTCTTCAATCTCAAATAGTAAGAAAAGCTTGACTTGCTCTTTTCCATGATTCATGCTACAAAAAGCAAAATCATATAACCTCTATGATTCTTTTCAGAACTTTCAGCCTACCTTCAAATGATTCTCGAATTTTATGAAATCATATTGTTCCATCCCCAGCCTCATTGGCAAATCATACCACATACCATCCATTCCTTAGCATAATCTTAAAATGAGTAGAACCAAAATTCCCAAATCTGTAAGGGCTTATCATCTTTAAGTCTAGTTTCCTTAGCAAAACCAGAAGTCAAGGCACATGACCCAAAAAGCCTTCATCAAGAAGCCTAAACCAAAAGCCTTCATCAAGTCCAAAAGCCTTCATGAAGAAGCCCAAATCTATAAGCCTTCATTAAGAAGCCCAAATCCAGAAGCCTTCACTAAGAAGCCCAAATTCAAAAGCCTTCATCAAGAAGCTCAAATCCAGAAGTTTCAACCTACCTTCAAACCAAGAAGCCTTCATTAAGAGGCATATGACACAAAAGCCTTCACCATAAAGCTCAAATCGAAAAAGCCTTCGTCATAAAGCCTATATCCAAAAGCCTTTGTCATAAAGCCCAAAACCAAAAGCCTTCATCATGAAGCCTAAACCAAAAAGCCTACTCCTAAAAGGCTTTCATTAATGAAGCCCATGATCTCCTTTAAGGTAAAATCAGACTAAGCCTTTCAAATGGATTTCCTAACCAGACCTACCCTCCTTAACCAAGATCTTTCCCTATAAGGACTAATCCTTAACCACAACTTTCAATGGGCAAACTGAGTTGAGCAACCTATGTTGACATTCCCACACCCCTCATCTTTCAGACATAACCTTCTCTAAATCTAACATCAAAGCCAAACAGATAGCTTTGATCCCAATCTTTCTAGTACTAAAGCTGAACAAATAGCTTTGATCCTAATCCTTCTAATACCAAAGCCGAACAGATAGGTTTGATCCTAATCCTTGTAATACTAAAGCCTAACAAATAGCTTTGATCCCAACTTTCCTAACCAATAAGGCCAAACAGATAGTTTTGACCTTAATCCTCCCAACCACCAGGGCCAAGCAGATAGTTTTGACCTTAATCCTCCCAACCACCAAGGCCAAATAGATAGTTTTGACCTTAATCTTCCCAACCACTAAGGCTGAACAAATAGTTTTGACCATAATCCTTCCAACCCCTAAAGCTAAACAGATAGCTTTGACTATAATCCTCCCAACCACCAAAGCTAAACAGATAGCTTTGATCCCAATCTTCCCAAACATCAAAGCTAAATAGATAACTTTGATCATAATCTCCCCAATAGTAGGGTCCAATAGGTGGCCTTGTTAAACCAATTTGAATTCCTTAGGTGGACCAAATCTTCAAATCTTAAAGTTTAGGCAGAATAGATAGCCTTGATTAAAATTCACCAAATCATCTTTACCTCCAACAATTTGGCTGGACATATAGCCTTAATTGAAGATCTCCTTGATCATTCTCACATCCAATGCCAAGGTCAAACCAATAGCCATTGATAAAACCTCATTTATCCTATGGGCCCTCTCCTAAAAGGTTCATATCTTTATACCATGTTTGTCCTTCATAAGGTTCAGTTTACACAAAGCATGAATGTCCTCATGCATGGTAAGCGCAAGCAGATATCACAAGCCGAAAGTCTAATATGGTATAACCCATAATCTGACATGGTATGGCCTAGGTTTTGACATGGCATAGCCTAGAATCTGACATGGCAACAGAACATTTAAGCCAAAAATCTGGTGTTGCAAGAGCACAAGCCCAAAGTCTAACATGGCATCTCTTCCCAAGGTTCACTGTCATCATAATCGCCTTTTGCTTAAAGCTAATTCTAATGAGGGGGTAGCTGTGAACCCTTAAATTTGCACCCTTATGATCTGGCTGCAGCTTGAGACCTACTAAGAATAGTGTGCTACGCATACGGCGGTCCCGTTAGCTAGTTAGCGGGTAGGGGTCAAGGGGGCACCACCCTGTTAAAAAATAAATTTCTTGAATCTTTCACCTCTAGTCGATTGCTTTTCAGTCACAAACTCATAGAATCAAACCATGCTCGAATCAGAACTGAAACAGACCAGAAATGGATGAAAAAGTAGGAAACAAGTCGAACCAGCCGATCAGCACGTGTGCAGCATGCCGCCTCTTCGGGCAGCACGCCGGATGTGCAGTCCCATGGGTGGCACGGGTGGCATGCCCTTTATGCTGCTCGGACGTCCAGCGAGCCACCGGTGCTGCCCGTGTCATCGGTGAGCTTTTGGTGCCACCGTCCGTATCGCCGTTGCCCTTCTCAGCAGCTTTATAAATAGAGCCTCCTTCCAGCTCATTTGGGGGGGAATTCCAATGCAAAAATCCTCCTATATTGCTCTACTTATTGTGCTTAAGTTCTACTCGAAATTTGATACAAAAGCTGTGATTTCAATTTCTTTTTAATTTACATTCATTACACTATTTTGCTAACCTTTTGCTGTTAAGGTTCAACTTCAAGGTCCTAAATCCAAAGTGGAGCTTAGATCCAAAGTTAAGCTCACCCCATTCATCAGAAAATCAAGGAAAGCAAAGGTATAATCTTCTTTCTATTTTTAAAATTCTTAACTCATATTTAGAATTCTCTTTAGGTCTACAACAGAAAAGATCTAAAATTTATTAATTTAAGAATTAGAATTAAATTAATAAATAAACCAACACTCTTTTCCACAATCCCTCCTTCGCAAGAAGGAAGAACTACGCAGGGTTTGATTCCTATTCAATAGGATACGCAGGCTGCCATTTTGAAAAGGCATCAACTCCAAAATCTTTTTATTAATATTTTTTTCCTTTTACTTTGATTTATTTGCATTAATCTTATATTTCTGATTCTATGTTACTTTAGTTGAGGAATGTGTGCTTTCCTTAGTACCCATAAGGGCTAGAGGAAAGATCCTCTTTATTTTAATCATTTTGGCTTTGTAATAATTAAGTAGGATTTATTATTTTACTTATTTATTGCTATTTCATTTCATTTCATATATATCTATTCATGCATGATTATATTCCTATTCATACATATATGAAAATTTCTTTTTTAAGAGTTATTTTGCAAACTTTTGCCAAACTAAAGAAAATTATATTTTCTGAAATTGTGTAATTACCAAAACCTGATTCCCGAGCCCTCTTTGGTCACTCGTGGATTAGTGCTTTTCCATTAGGATAAAAATCAAAATTTTTTTGGAGTAAATCAATTTGGGTTTTTTTTAATTTTGCTAATCAAAATAAATAAATTGAGGTGGCGACTCACTTTCACAACTTTCAAATTACAAAGATCAATTTTCTAAACTCACAGTGAGTTCCAATCGTGGAGTTTCTCCCAAAAAACATTTCGATTACTCGGTGGATCGGACCGGTGCTCGGGTGAGGCCTCACAACAAGAAAAGGCCCCTTATCAATAAGAAGAGGAACCCAAAGATGCAGGAGATTCTTAGATTTTCTTTTTAAAATTTCTTCTTTCTTTTGTTTATTTTTGCTTTGTTTCAAATTTTATTCCTTATTTTTTTTCATGCATTGTAGTGTGGCATTATCATTTTCAAATTAATACAATTATCTATTTTCTCTATTTTTATCTTATTTCTTCTTCACTTTATTGTTTTATTCCCTTTGCAATATATTTTTCTCTTTTCTTTTTGATATTGCCAATGGGGGAGAAATATAGAACTTAAATAAACTCAAATGAACATCACTTGATTATAACTTTGAAAATATGTTCTCCACTTTTTATTTTTTGTTAGTTGTTGCATAAATTAAGGGGGAGAACTCTTGATGAATTGAATATTATTTTATAGTTATCTTCTATTTTATATTTAAGTTCAATTTGATTGTCAAAATAAAAAAGGGGGAGATTGTTGACCTAAGTTATTTCAAAACTTAGTCAATCTCTTTTTAGATCTTGTCAATCAAATTGAAAGTTATCTAATGTTTGTTCAAGTATTTGTTTTGCAGAATATATCATATTTATTGATTGAAATTGAAAGAAAATCAAAATCTACCAAAGTATATATCAGTTGACTTCTGAGTTGCACCCAAGATAGAAAAGTTGCGATCGCTACCACTAAATTGCGACCGTGACCATGATTTTGTGACCAAGACAATTAGAAGGTGAATTGTTCATTTTTCAGCTTTGAGACTTAGAGAGAATCGCGACCTCAATCGTGATCGCATCAAAGGGTGTGATACCTGATTTGCAACCGCGAATTATAAGTCGCGACCGCAAAATTCATACAACATTCAGAGTTTCCAACAGATAGTTGAAAAACTAATGAGAAGATGCCACGTGTGATCTAGCCATTGAGGATTATGAAGATTGCAACAGCGAAATACTACTCGCGATCATGAAAATAGAGTCGCGACCGCGAAAAAGGCTTAGCAACTGTGACCTAGCTTTGATAGTGCATTTAACGCAGGATATTGTGGCTGTTGTGAGGATCTTTCTTGGTATCTCTTTGCAACGGGAATGTGGAGGGAAGAAGCTATAAATACCCCCTTCAAAGACCCTCATTAAGAATTCGACAACTTTAATTTGAGCCAAACTCTTACAACTTTAATTCTCAAAGCCTTACCTCTTAATTGTTATCATTTGGTTGTTGTAAGAGCAATAATAGCTCAAAGGGTTGAGTGTTAGCCTTAAAAACACATATTGTTGGGTTGAGAGTGAGTCATTAGAAAACACTTGTATAGGTTTAAGTGTAAGCCAAAGGGAAACACTTGCAAGGGTTATGTATGAGCCATTGAAAACACTTTGTAAGTTTGGAGTGAGCTTGAAACTCCTTGTAAGTATCATCTACTAGTAGAATACCTAATTGAGATTAGGGAGTGGATATAGGG